>CM060126.1:30334051-30679051 GCA_030522415.1 Channallabes apus
CCAGTAAGCAACTTGAAATGATACAACGGTAAGCTGTAAACTGACAGAGGTTAAAAAAATCAAGCACCTTGAACATTAAACTGAAAATAATCCACATTTTGGCGATGGGGAACAAGACATACATTAAGAACTTAATCTTAGAAAGTTGATGACTATAGTTGGTACATGTTTCCCAACTGTAAGTATTTTACAAACCCCATTGCATGTACAGTATAGAAACAGTCTTAGACTGTATTAAGATATTTTTTTTCAGTAGTATTTGGACAATATCACACCGCTGTATGTTACTATCATAATTGCAAGTAAAAGGAAATTAACAATGCACGAACGGCTGTGTGTAGGTCTTTCCTTTCGAGAACTTTCGAGAAAGCAAAGCCGGTATGTCAAAGACCACATTTTCCTAACACACATTCAAAGACACGAACTGGTCAACAAAAGCAAAGTCTTAGATTCAACTGTGAGGAGAACAACTTGAGCCACAGGTTCGACAGAATGAGTCATGAAGCCGTTGCTACAGTACCATTGCAAAATAAAAGAAAGGGCTGTCTGGGCCATGTAGCGGTACCATTGGACTAGAACAGACTAGGGAAAAAAAGAACATTTTACATTAGTTCCTCATGCAGGGCTTTTGTATGCCATTGAGTCGGTGAAATGATGGTTTCTTAGTGTGTGACACCAACAGTGAAACATGGAGCAGAAAACATGATGGTCTGGTCTTTTAGATCCAGAGTCATGCATCAGCACTGAGTGACTGGCACCCTGAACTTAAAGAGCTGCCACAGCGTTTTGCAGCATTGGGGAATACCCTTCTTGCCTAATTGGTTAGTTAGTTTGGGAAGAACTGGACAGAAGCCTGAAAGCAGAGCAACCTACAAGTGCAACACATTTGTGGTAAAGTGCAGCAGTATTGCAAAAACATTTTCAAACAATATTTATTTCCCATGCATCCATCTAGGAACCTCTGTAATCCAACTCGGGATGGTGACCATTGTATTCATTCCCATTTGTACACCTGTGTTTACCATTCACATGCTACAGGAAATTTGGGAATGCCAGTTAGCCTAATCTGCATGTCTGTGGACTGTGTTAGGAAACCAGAAAACTTGGAAACCCACTAAACACAGGGAGAACATACTGTACAAACTCCATGCACACAGACATTGAACCCAGGACCTGCAGGTGAAGGTGGCAGTGCTAACCACTAGGCCACTGTGCCACTAATATTTCGTTGCCAATGTGGAAGGAATGTCTTGAGATTGTTATACCTGCAAAATTTGGCTACTTTGATAATTAAAATTAAATGTTAGGTTCATTAAATGTATTAAACTAATTTGAATAATTCTAGGTTGCGCGTTGACTTAGTGGTTAGCACTGTGGCCAGAGACTAGGTTCGAGTTTGCATGTTCTCCCTGTGTTTGCTGGGTTTCCTCTGGGTACTCTGGTTTCCTCTTACAGGGCAAAGACCTGCAGATTAGGCTGTTGGCTTCCCCCAAAGTTCTTATAGTGTGTGAATGAGTGTGAGTTATTGCATGTGTGCGTGCCCTGTGATGGATTGGCACCCTGTCCGGGGTGTACCCAGCCTTGTGCCCTAGACCCCCCCGTCCCCCGAATGTATAGACAATGAGTGAGTGAGTGAGTGAGTGAGTGAGTACTTAGAATAATTCTAGGTCGCACAGTAGCTTAATGGTTAGCATTGTCGCTTTGCACCTCCAGAGTCTGGGTTTGAGTTTGCATGTTTTCCCCGTGTTGGTGGTTTTCCTCTGGGTACTCTGGTCTCATTCCACGGTCCAAAGACATGCAGATTAGGCTGTTGGTTTTCCCCAAATTGCTCATAGTGTATGAATGAGTGTCCAGGGTGTGCGCTGCCTTGTGCCCCTATACAGGATAAAGTGGTACAGACGATGAGTGATTGAGTGAGAATGATTTTATAACTTGTTTTCATTTATGCTTTAATGTTAGAGTACATTAAACTGGATAAATATCAAATACAGTAAAATTGTGGGTGTTTTAAAACTTTTGACCAGTAGTGTATGTTTGTTTTGACACTCAATATGCAGGGAAATCACACTCTAACGAGGTTTTAGACATGTTCTGGCAGCCTTTTTCAACCACAGCATTAATTAAACTGGCTCCTTGTACAACACGATCCATGCAGGATAACTGAAAAATATCCTTTTAATGTTGTTCCAGTTAAATATATTTATGATTTCATGAAGTTTGTTTAAAATTATGATACATGCAAAAAAAAGTAAAAAAAATTTAAGTTATAAAGAATCGATATCGACATCCAACAAGTTTTTCCAGGCTACCACATAGAGTTAACACACGTCATCCATACATTCCATTGTTTTGCCATTATACCATAAGACAATAAGTGTTTAATTGAAGCCACTGTGTTGGTGTCCTCAAGGGTGAATTCATTCATTAATTTCCTATACTACTTACCCTGTATAGGGCTGTGGAAGCCTGGAGCGTATCCCGAGAGACGTCCGGCATGAGGCTGAGTACACCCTGGACCAGTCCATCACATGACACACACCCTCACACACTACGGGAAATTTAGGAACACCAATTTCCTTAATCTGTATGTTCTGGGAATGTGGGAGGAAACCCACCAAGCATGGGGAGAACTTGCAAACTCCATACATACACACTTAAGACTGGAATCAAACCCTCAACCCTGGAGTTGTGAAGCAACCATGTCACCGTCTCAAATGTCCATATTTTAACTTTTACCTGGATAAAGACAACTGCAGATTAACATAATTGCTAACTACTATTTTAGCTTTGTAATTTTTGCAGATCTTTTTGACAGTGTAGAAAATAAGTAAGAACAAACAGAATTTTGTCTAAGTCACCCTACTGTCACACAACATTCTTCTTCTTCAACTTAACACTTTTGTGTTTAACAAAATATTTCATATTTCATGGTTCATAAATCCACACCACAAACCTGATACTAATGGTCTGCTCTAATTTAATTTAAAAGGATGTAGTTAATTTAATTCCACATCTTGCCATAGGTTTAGTGCTCATGCAAACCAGCGTAATCTAACAAGCTCTTTATAAACCTCGGCACTATTCTATCTCCAGTGAAAATCCCACTAATAATGATTCATTAATTAATATTGCATAATTAATCCGTGTTAAGCCACACTCTTGGCTCTTTAAATTGTGAGTGGCCAAAGTGAGAACCGGTTTGTGCAGATTTCCTGTTCATACCAAAACATAATCATGCATTAACCTCATAATGAGGTTGAAACTGAGTCTTTAATAAATCCTCCACATGTCACAAATCCATTTTGACCAACTGTGCAACTGCCTTTTCACTCTAATCTCCAGTTTTCCAAATTCGCCTATTGCTGATCTGAGACCAGTTTAGCCCTTTGGAGTTACGACGGTTTATGTTGTATTTGGAGATCCAGTCGTAGATATGTACTGATTAATGACATCTGCCCTTGTGTACTTCAGTCCATCATCACTCCAGTTATAATTGATGGGTTACATACAGTACAGTACAGTACAGTACATACAGATATGTTACTCTGGTGTTTAATTAAAATGGAATTTGTTTCAAAGCATGAACAAAGCCCATTCCTCTGCTCATTAGATGCATATTTATATTAACTAATGCGCAATTGTAACACAAGTCGATTAAGGCTATGGTCCTTGCCCTAGTTCACACACACTCCTGGACTGCATTTTAAACTGGATGGCAATTTGCTTAGTTTGCTACATAAATACAGTGGTGTGAAAAACTATTTGCCCCTCTCCTGATTTCTTATTCTTTTGCATGTTTGTCACACAAAATGTTTCTGATCATCAAACACATTTAACTATTAGTCAAAGATAACACAAGTAAACACAAAATGCAGTTTTTAAATGAGGGGTTTTATTATTTAGGGAGAAAAAAAATCCAAACCTACATGGCCCTGTGTGAAAAAGTAATTGCCCCCTAAACATACTGGTTGGGCCGCCCTTAGCAGCAATAACTGCAATCAAGCGTTTGCGATAACTTGCAACGAGTCTTTTACAGCGCTCTGGAGGAATTTTGGCCCACTCATCTTTGCAGAATTGTTGTAATTCAGCTTTATTTGAGGGTTTTCTAGCATGAACCGCCTTTTTAAGGTCATGCCACAACATCTCAATAGGATTCAGGTCAGGACTTTGACTAGGCCACTCCAAAGTCTTCATTTTGTTTTTCTTCAGCCATTCAGAGGTGGATTTGCTGGTGTGTTTTGGGTCATTGTCCTGCTGCAGCACCCAAGATCGCTTCAGCTTGAGTTGACGAACAGATGGCCGGACATTCTCCTTCAGGATTTTTTGGTAGACAGTAGAATTCATGGTTCCATCTATCACAGCAAGCCTTCCAGGTCCTGAAGCAGCAAAACAACCCCAGACCATCACACTACCACCACCATATTTTACTGTTGGTATGATGTTCTTTTTCTGAAATGCTGTGTTACTTTTACGCCAGATGTAACGGGACACGCACCTTCCAAAAAGTTCAACTTTTGTCTCGTCGGTCCACAAGGTATTTTCCCAAAAGTCTTGGCAATCATTGAGATATTTTTTAGCAAAATTGAGACGAGCCTTAATGTTCTTTTTGCTTAAAAGTGGTTTGCGCCTTGGAAATCTGCCATGCAGGCCGTTTTTGCCCAGTCTCTTTCTTATGGTGGAGTCGTGAACACTGACCTTAATTGAGGCAAGTGAGGCCTGCAGTTCTTTAGATGTTGTCCTGGGGTCTTTTGTGGCCTCTCGGATGAGTTGTCTCTGGGCTCTTGGGGTAATTTCGGTCGGCCGGCCACTCCTGGGAAGGTTCACCACTGTTCCATGTTTTTGCCATTTGTGGATAATGGCTCTCACTGTGGTTCGCTGGAGTCCCAAAGCTTTAGAAATGGATTTATAACCTTTACCAGACTGATAGATCTCAATTACTTTTGTTCTCATTTGTTCCTGAATTTCTTTGGATCTTGGCATGATGTCTAGCTTTTGAGGTGCTTTTGGTCTACTTCTCTGTGTCAGGTAGCTCCTATTTAAGTGATTTCTTGATTGAAACAGGTGTGGCAGTAATCAGGCCTGGGGGTGACTACAGAAATTGAACTCAGGTGTGATAAACCACAGTTAAGTTATTTTTTAACAAGGGGGGCAATCACTTTTTCACACAGGGCCATGTAGATTTGGAGTTTTTTTTCTCCCTTAATAACGCAAACCTTCATTTAAAAACTGCATTTTGTGTTCAATTATGTTATCTTTGACTAATAGTTAACGGTTTTTGATGAGCAGAAACATTTAAGTGTGACAAACATGCAAAAGAATAAGAAATCAGGAAGGGGGCAAATAGTTTTTCACACCACTGTAAATTATAGGTACAGAAGAAATCTAATCTATGTTAATATAAACTTTGTGCGTTTGCTGTTTCAGTTCCTCAGTCACCTTTGCACAGCATCGCTACCAGATGATATGGTTTTATCTGTGGTTTTATTCCTAATGCAATGTGCATACTATTTCATTTTAAATTGTGAGAGTAGGGACCATATGTATGGTGGACTGTATGTGTGTGTGCATGTGTGTAGCAGGAGTGGAATTTATTTATGTATTGGCCAACCAGCATATGTTCCATGCATGATCGTTTTTTTTTCTTTTGTATTTCACTTATAGCTTAACCCAGGTTACCAGCCATATTTAAAGTCTCATACTGAAAATACAAATAATCATTTAATGTTGTTGATACATAATGAATTATATACAAGCATTGCATCATTTTTAGCAAATGCTGGTGGAAGCTGGAAAGCTACTGTATCCTTATACCATACAATAGATACAATACACCCTGTAAGTATAATTTGTGCTGTACTGTTAATATGTGGATCATAAATTATTCATGTATTTATCTGCAAAGAAAAATAAAGTATGTAGATGATGTAGGAGTAGAACAATTTCTCACATTTATTTATACTGTTATTGTAATACGATTTACAAAGTTACTATATAACGTGATTGTGCCTCACAAAACCTGTATTCTTCAATCACATCTGGGCAAAAAAAAAGTTTTAATCCTTTACAACAGCCTATGAGTAGCTTTCAAATTTTTAAATAGGATCAAATATAGCACTTATGCTTCATGTCTTCTAAACCCATTTACCACCTAATACTTCAAACATATTTTTTCATAAAACAACCGTTATTGATTATGAGACATGTAAACAGCATGGGTACCTGACCAACCTTGCAAATATTACATTTTCAGCAGGATGTTACATCATCAAAACGTTCTGAAGATCATGGGAAGAATAAAATTACCTTCTTTCCATTACGTTTTCTCAATTTTTTAATGAAGAAACTTAACCCTAACAACCTACCACCATCTTACAAAATTAAAATTTATTCCAAATTTAAAAAGTTATTGTCGTAATATGATTCAATACTACGTTCTTGTTCAAATCTTAGGTCAGAGGAGGTTGAAGTCAAGAAATTATGTATTCAGAATTATCAATGTGCCAATGATTGGAGAAGAATGTGAATATTTCCTATTATAAATGGTTGAAAGACTTTTTAAAATGTATTTTCTGCAGTAATATTTGCGTGCCCCATTACCTGTGATCCGAATCCATTATCATTTAAGCGTCCCTTTTTGAAGGGCAAAACTGAGAGTGGGCACTTAGGATACTTCTCCATGGAGAATAAGTGTTGCCTTTGAAAAAATGTCTAGCTGTACATATCTATAGACTTGTAGATTGTTCAAACAGCTGACTACAATTAAATGTAATTATCTTATATAATGGTTATTAATTATACGTGGACATAATGTAAAAATATTCAATATTGGAAATATTGAAGTGTGCATCATGTAAACCTTGTTGAAACCTTGATCAACATTAACGTTACTGGTTTGACAAGGTTTACTAATGGAGGTTACAGGGGGTCACTGATGTTAGATTGTGTATGTCATAGCTAATTACCTTGCATTGCTTAATGTGAATTAACTAAATTAACTCACTAGTTAACAATTTATAAAATAGTAAGTGAAACTGATTGAGTAGTGAAATGGTAAAAACCAAATAACAAAGAAGTCCATTTGACAATCTTCTTTAATTTAATCTATTACTAATAATAAATCAATAGCAATTAATAAATAGCAATCCAGGTGAGTTAGTTAAGATCACCTGACACCATCTCCCTCAATAGACAAATTTCTTGCCAATGTTTTGGTATAAAATAAAAGTGCAGGTCCTCAAATGTCCACTTGAAGCTGGCTACAAATATGCACAAATCCACATAAAGCCTCATGTTAATAAATAAATAAATAAATATACACACCAATATATATATATATATATATATATATATATATATATATATATATATATATATATATATATATTCCAGAAGCATGCTTGTATATCAAAACACTCGTATATCAAAACAAATTTCCCCATGAGAACTAATGGAAACTCATATGATTCATTCCACAACCCAACATTTTCATATAAAAATTATTCATACAAAATGTAAAGTAAGAATAAAACAAATGAACCTGCATTTTACCTTTGAAAAGAAACGCAACAGAGCAGTGTTTCCGTTAGTGTATGTGTGTTGGAGGCGAGAGGAGGTGGGGGATCATATATCATTATTAGATTAAAATGTAATGCTCATCTTGCAGATGGTCAGGTCTAGTCTCAGCAACGCTATAATGTAATAAGATTAAGTCAGCTGATGACCTGAATGTACTGAATCACCAGATTATCACATTTATGGAGTTTTTGTTCCTTTATAGAACAGGCATATTCTGTGAAAGAGTGGTTCTTGGAGCATGAACAATGATTTTCACATATGAATTGGCCACCACATTGTGTGCTGTAATTAAATGAATTGTCCAGGCAGTGTATAGTAGCCTGTTGATATGATATGCTTAAGTACTGTAAGTAATGTCATCTGTAATGCATTTGTGCATGGTCACAAACTTTTTAAGGGACCAGGTGCAGCTCAGTGGTTAAGGCATTGGACTATGGTTTGGAAGGTCCCCGGTTTAAACCCCACAGCCACCCTGTTGTTACTGTTGGACACTTGATCAAGGCCCTAAACTGCTTGGATGTATAATGAGATAAAAATATAAGTCGCTTTGGATAAGGGCATCTGCCAAATACCTACATTTAAACAAGAGAACACCTGTAGAATTCTGATTTATTAATACTAACCATTTCTTCTTATTTCAGTATTAGCATTGAAAGCAAATACCAAAAACCTGTACTCAATCTAAAATGTAAGACATTTATCGAACTTGCTTGAGAAGATGAAGCAGTTAAAGAAATTCAGAAAATCTGATTGGTTCTAGCCTGCAGTTACACATTTCATGATCTGTTTATAGGTTACATGTCTGAGTGAAATAAAGCCTTTGGAGTTTTGGCATTTAAGTGCCTCGTAATACCACCTCAGAACAGCAATATGTCGATGGATCAGAGCAGCTAATCTCAGACAGCAATTAAACTGGAGTACAGCACAGAAATCTCATCTGTCTTCTCATCTCTTGCGTTTTGCTCCGCTCTCTACAAATCCTCTTTGTGCTACTTCGTGGACCTGCTGCTGCTGCAGACTCACACGCGACCAGGTCTGTGCTTGTAGCACATAAACACACCATGGAACAGAATCCTTCATCATAAATTAGGCCAATTGAAGTCGTTTACTAGAATCTGACCACAGGTGTGCATTTAACCCCAACGCTATGATCCATCTCTCTATTAATATATAGCTTTATTTTCTCACTGTTCAGTGAAGGTCAAAGGTCAATGATGTCTGCACATGATCTAAGTCCTGCAAACAGACTGTTTCTGACTTCCCTTATTTTCTCGCCCGTAGGAACATATGGAGCAGTGTGTTTAACTCCTGTGTTTGTCTTCCGAGCAGATGTTTTTAATGACTTCTTCACTGATGCTGTAAGCTTGTTTTCATAGCATGATAATTAGCTAGTGGCAATTTTTGCATCTACCTAGTCGTACTGTACCGAAAGCAATTTAACACTGGCAGGAAGGTTTCACTCAATAAAATTTTTCTAATTAACGTTGTACCAAACAAAGCTGGAAAATCCGTCTACATAATTAAAACTGTAGAGGTTGGAGTGATTAGTTGCAGGAGAGGTTACACACAGTATACATAACCTATTTTTGTCAAAGTCATATGTACCAAGTATCCCTATTTTTGTTTTTAACCTTTTCATTTAAAGTCAGCTCTGAATATATTTGTATCTTGACAAATATTACTTTCTTTCTTTCTTTCTTTCTTTCTTTCTTTAATGATGAAGCTGTTAATGCAGAATTTAAGATTTAAATAGAGGACATACAACCAGTGTATGGTCTTGGGATTACATAAATTACATAAAAAAAAATTGGATTAGATAAAATATCAACCATACAAGTATATTGTCATTTTCTTTGAAATATTTGGTTTTAAATCCTCTGTTTAAATCTGCAACCTATAGATACCATAACACCGGACTCTAGGTTTCTTTCATGGTAATATTCGGCCAGGAATTTACTGCAGCTGTCTTCACTTCCTCTTTGTTCTGGGGTGTTTTGATTTCAGTTTTGCCTTCAGCAAGTAAAATGCAGCTACAGTTGGATTAAGGTCAGGTGATTGATTCGGCTATTGTGCAACATTTCACTTCTTTTCCTTAAAAGAAAAAAAAAATCTTGGGTTGCTCTCAAAGTATGCGTGGGTCATCTCCACTTTGAAGTACACTACTATACCAGCCAATGAGTTTTGAAGCTTTCGGCTGAACCTGAGCAGATAATAAAACACTATACACTTCAGAATTCATCTCACTTATTTTTCTTTTTCATAAAGGTCACATCATCAGTAAATACAAGATATCACACCTTTCTTTCTTTCTTTCTTGCTGGAATATCTGTTGTATGAATGAAAAATGCTAGTTGGGCAATATCACACGAAAGTGAGTGATTTATTGCTGGATATAGAATGGATGTGATGTAGTTGTAAGCACAAGCGTACAGCCGTGCTACACCAGAAATACAGCACGTCCTTGAGTGTGATATTGCTATCAATCAACAGTTCCGCAAACACTATTCATAGTCAACAGATTTTGATTATTTAACCAGATATTTTGCTTTGTTAACGTATCCTTCTGTGACTAGCAGAACTAACCAAGTGCAACTGGTGGCGACTGACAGTTAGCTACCGTCAGTGTAATTAATAGGGGTGTTACAGTAATTTTCCCTTCATATTTCTACTTCTTCCATTTAAGAATATTAGCTTTGTTAACTTCCAGGTTCTGGAGTTCATTCATTCATTCATTCATTTTCTATACCACTTTATCCTTTAGAGGTTCTGGAGTTAAAACCCAAATATTGTTAAATGTAAAGTTCACCAAGGGGTTCCACTGAGTACGTAGGGGCTACAAATGGTTGTGGCTTGTGTTAGAAGTTAGTTAGCTTTGTATCCATAAATAAAATATCACAAAAACAATTAATAAATAGATAAAGTGTTGTTTAGATTGACATAATGTTATTAGATGTGTTTTGACTGTTGGCTTTGGCTGCTGGTCTCCATGCTGACGACAGAGTTAGTGCAATTAACGATTGTGGAGCACCTGGGATGTTACAGTACGTGATACATGTATTTAACCATCCCGATGGTGTTAGCGTCTGTTATCAGCACTCGTGGAAAAACCCCTAACCAATCAGAACACCTGGTCTGAACTAACTGGTGTATAATGTACTAGATGAACTGAAGTATATTCTGATGTCCCATTACAGGAGTCAATAAGACTTGAGTTGAAATAAGATGCGCTCACATACTGTAGCATCTCACTGACTGTGACGTCCACGCCGCCGTGTATGCATGCACGTGCACTGTGGTGTAATGACCTGGATCACAAGCTGTGCCTCAGCTTGTATTTTGGGTTAAACTGAGTTGCTTTGACATTGTGGATTGAAAAAAAAAATCCTTCTCATTATTATCAATCTAAATTAATCCAGTGCCAAATATAGGACCTTGTTAAGATTAGAATTTAAGACTCTGCTGAGGCGCAGCAGATCAATGATGGGACAGTCACATGGCACAGTAAAAGGGGTACAGTGGCTTAGTGGATAGTATTGTCGTCTTGAACTTCCAGGTCCTGGGATTGATTTCCGCATTTCTGCCCCGAGTTTGAATTTTCTCCTCATGCTTGATGGGTTTCCTCCAGGTTCTTTGATTTCCTTACACAGTCCAAAGACACGCAGGTTAGGCTAATTGCATTAAAATTGCCCGTAGTGTGTGAATGTTGACTGGAGGTCCTACACTGGTTGTACAAAATGGAAGTAAATACAAATGGTCACCAGGAGCCCCCACTGTCCCGAGTTGGACTACAGAGGCTGCCAGGTAGTGACGACTTCTAGAGAGACAATAACAACAACCATCAGGTTTAGTCAGTATCCAAATATTTATGGACCCGAAGTTATGTTCACCTACAGTATGAATATCCAGTACAATGACACAATAAGAGTCTCCATTGAAATTCTTACTGGGGTAAAAAAAAAATAAAAAAGGTTGAATAGTCTGGCTTTAATGAATTGTATATAGATGGGAAATACAAATTTTAACAGACTTATGTTGGGAAACTAAAAGTAGAACATTTGAATTTTTTTTTACCTTTGAATATGCAAATGTTATGAAAATTAGAAGACTATTTGTAAGTTGCAACTAGTGGCAGAGGTGTTATGTGCTTCTAACTTGTGATATTAAAACACAGGATCTGTATGCAGCAGAGTGTAAAGAGTGTGTGTGCTGCCTGGTCTTCTTTATAATTAATGCTGCTGTCTGTCACTGCAGTTCATCTTGGCATTTTGTAAAATCTTCTTCCGAAATTCTCAGCAAATCCCCTGCAGGCTTACAAATCCCTTTAAATCTCTCTCTCTTTCTCTTTACTTGTCCCTTCTTTTTCTCCCATTTGTCTTAATTTCCTCTCCTTGCTCCACAACCCCCTCCGTATTTGCCTTTGTCTTTATCGCTGTTTGGTTAACTCTGTATTTTCTCGCTTTTGTTTTCTCTTTAGCATTGTTATACATATTGTGCTTTTTTTTTTTTGCTTTATACACAAATCTTTTGATGAACTCCTCTACTGTAAGTGTTGTCCCATGCTTGTTCTTTCCTCAGCACTCCCCCATACAATCCCCCAGGGTGTGTTTTCATGTGTGTGAGTGTGGTGTGTGTGTGTGTGTGTGTGTGTGTGTGTGTGTGTAGATCTGTCAGAGCTGTTAAGAGCAGTAGCAGCACCAGTCTTCTCTGATTACACCATGTTGGGGATTAAGTGCTCCGGCATGATCTACATGCTCCTGCACTTATATTCTTTGTAACACACACACACACACACACACATGCACATGCACACTCACACACGGCATGCAAAATCTGGTGGAGAAGGGTACAGTCTGAATGGTGTTGTCTGTTTGGTTCATTTATGCAAATTTTTTAAATGCAAATAGAAAATGAATGTAAAAAAGCCTAATGTTGAAAAAAGTAAAAACAAACAAACAAAGAAAGATTAACAAAATATTCATAAATACCACAATTAAATTTTTTTTGACTTGATGCATTTGGCTGATGTGGAAGAGTTGGTATAGCAATAAATGCTGCATTTAAATTGTAACATTACAACTTGTAATTTCCAACCTGTAGAACAAAAAACAGAGAAAACGTGACGTCAGTTCAAGATAGAAGAGACGTCCAATCATCATGCCATTAAAAGTAAAAAATACAAAGTATCACTTGTTATCTTTAAATAAGTTACATTGTATACTGTATATAAATATTTGCCTTTGATCAATCAACATACTGACATATTAATTTGCTTAATCTTTACAATTCATCAATTCCTGATCCTCTTGTGCAAAAGTCTTGAGCCACCACTCATTTCTTCACATGAAACTAAATTAAATTATAAAGATTAAATGAAAGAAATAGGAAGAAATATTTTACTACAACAACCTGCCACATGCCTAAAGATACAACTAAAAAATCAACTAAAAAATTGGTAATTTATGTAACAACCTTAGCAGCGACCTCATTTCCCCTCTCATCTGTTCCAATCACTCAGCACTCAGCATCACCAGTACACTAATCACCGGCCTGATCATCTGTCATCATCTGCACCTGTTTCTCACTGATTCATGCCTTAAGTCAGATTTTTGTTTTATGTGTGAATGATTCATAGATCACTGCATGGCTTAACAAATAAAAACATTCCTCTGAAACTGCTGAGGTACAGGGACTGCTGAGGTACAGGGACTGCTGAGGTACAGGGACTGCTGAGGTACAGGGACTGCTGAGGTACAGGGACTGCTGAGGTACAGGGACTGCTGAGGTACAGGGACTGGACTGAGAAGGAGAGACAAAAACTTGCCAAAAGCGAGAGACTAAAAAGTCCTTGAGGAAGCCATAAGAAGTGTTTCCTAAGACTACATTCAAAATACAAGAAAGTCGGAATCTTTCAAAGCAAAATATGATGAAATTAGAGGCTCAACACTGCATTACTGACTCACGGTTGGATGCTTGTTGCTAACGAAAGATAAAAATACTGAGATGTCCATGAATTAGATTTTCCCTACTTTGTAGTTCAAACACATGGAGGAACATTAAATCAGATATGCAGATATTTTTTAGGTAAACAAAATTAGAACTAAGTGAAAATATACAGACTTTAATATATTACTTATTCCCGTTACTCTTTTTTTATATTTGATAAAAATAATATTTGATCTCTATTGCTAAAATAACTTCCGCTGCAGACAAATATAACACTTTTAAGTATCATTTGTGCAATAAAGTGGAATCCCTATAGTGAAGTCACATATTACGTCTGTAATTCACTGTAAATATATTTAGGCTTAAGTGATATCGGATGAACAAGAGTTTATACTGAATATCTCCTGTAATATTGTGTCTATGACAAATCAGAGCAGTACCGTATAACTGTACTCTTGCTTTAATATAATTTTAAGTTTTTAATTAACAGGCCGGTCTACTGATACTCTCTAAGACTATGGGCTGGTACTGTTACTTGGACCTTTTTTTTTATTTTAGTAATTTCCCTAAAAAATGTGAATACATTATACCATTAAAATAAATTTAAGACACATACATGGACCTTTACTGTAGAAACTTAGTCTAAAAACCATTAAAAAAAAACATGTGCACCTTTGCAGGTAAAGTATAAACTGTCCATCCATCTAGAAACCTCTGGAGTCTAACTAGGGACTGTGAAGTCTAGTGGTGACCACTGTATTTATTCCCATTTGTCACAACTGTGGTAGGACCTCCAGTCAACATTCACACACTATGGGCAACGTGGGAATGCCAATTAACCTAATTAACCTAATCTGCATGTCTTTAGACTGTGAGACGAAACTGAAGCACCTGGAGGAAACCCACCAAGCATGCAAACTCCATGCACATAGAACCCGAGGTGGGAACTGAACCAGGAACCCAAGGGTGCAAGTGATAGTGTTAATGACTGAGTCACCAGGCTGCCAAATACAAACTGTAAGGATTTGAAAAAAAAAACCTCTTGATTTTACCAAATCGTCAACAAGAAAAATAATAATTTAATCTTTAAGTGAAATTTATTAAATAATACATTTATTTAGTACCATAGTTTTTTTTTCTTTTTCCCTAATTTCTGAACAAGTTCAGCACACTACTGTTAGGAGTTAGGAGAAGTCCAATATACAGTAATATCCATAGGGGGAAAGGAAAGTGGTGATGAAGAGGGTCATGCTGTTGTACTTCACAGGCAGGTGGTGCATTCATTGTTTGAAACCCTTCAAATCTGTAACACACACAGGAATGTAAAGACAAAATTCAAAGACAAATATATTGTTCCTGGCAGATGATTAAAGCAAATCCATCCGTCCATCCATTATCTGTCCCACTTAACCTGAGTAGGGTTGCCAGGGGGACTGGAACCAATCCCAGGGAACCAGCAATGCACTACTGGTAATTTGGAAATGTCAGAACTACATCGCTTGTCTTTGGACTGTGGGAGGAAACTGGAGTACCCCAAGGAAACCCACCAAGCACTGGGAGAACATCCAAACTCCATCACGCAGACAGAAGGTGAGATTTTTAACTCTCGACCCTCAAGGTGTGAGGCACCGTGTACGAGTGGGTCTAAAAGAGCCCATTCCAACTCGCTTCAGTCTGAAAAATGAAATTAGAAAATATTTAATCATTGTTATAGTAGGAAACGCAAATACCAGTCAAATCTCCTTTGATAATCTGACATGTGAAGAAAAATGTTGCTTTTTTTCTCTTTTTATTTTGCAAAAGTCAGTCTAAATGCCAAGAATAGGGAGAAAATTACAAGAGAAATTATGCACACTTCATATGAAATTGTCCTCGTGATGCACTTTAGCAAAATTACAACATTTCCACCATATTTTCCTTTCCTTTCCTCTTCACTTTCATTTTGGATTTCTTTTTCTTTTTATGAAAGGAACTGCACATTTTGATTTGCATTCATGCATCAAGGCCACGTTTACACAGAGGGCAAAGTATTCAATGATCTTCTGAATTTCCTTTCCTTGTTCCCTTCACCCCGTATCTTCAGTGACTGTGCTCTGCAAAAGAACGTAATGTGAAGGAAGAAGAAGAAAAAAAAAACTAGACTGGAAAAAACTCTCCTTTTGCATAAAACGGCAAGCGGGAGGAATCTAAAACAGTTGCTGAGGAAGTGTTCGGAGATGAATACATTTGCATAACTTAGTGCCTGGGAAGTAATCATACGTCTCAGAGCACCAGGATCCCCTGTGCTTTTCATCTCTGTCCTGAGTTAAGATCCTGACCTGTTTGGTGAAACATGTCCAAGGTCCCTGGTTCGATCCTATGCTGTATGTGTCGTGTCTCAGTGCATGCTCTCCTCACCTCTGCATGGGTTTCTGTCCCTCACTTACCCTCACTTACCCTCACTTACCCATGATCAATAATGTATGAATGTATTACCATGCAAGTAAGACTGTTCCTGTCACACAGATTTGGATGCAAACACATGACTTTCATTT
The DNA here is from genome assembly GCA_030522415.1 of Channallabes apus. NCBI lineage: Eukaryota > Metazoa > Chordata > Actinopteri > Siluriformes > Clariidae > Channallabes > Channallabes apus. Next base: position 30,350,104 of record CM060126.1, read on the forward strand.
CCTTCAGCATTGCAGTAGATCAGAAGTTTGTAGCAGGAATGCACCTTACATGGGTTTCCGGTCTATCTCAGTGATTAGTTTACCTCCTGGTCTGTTTTTGGGGAGTGGGAGGAAAACTGAGAGACCTGTTTTGGGGAAGTGGGAGGGAAACAGTTGGAAACCTGGTGGAAACCTACACAAACAGGAATCTTTGGCAACCCAAACCGGATGAATGCTCATTGAGTGATCATCAGTGGTTGGACAGTGTGCAAATGATCATACATCCATTTGTTTTTCTTCAAATTGATTCCAGAGCCTATACCGTGATCACTGGGGGCCACAGGTGAATACGCCATGGAACTGATGCCAGTCTATTTTTTTTTTTACAAACACAATCTCACATGGATGCCAAGGGGCAGCCCATCCTAACCAATCCATCTACTATATAAGCATGGTTTTGGGAAATGGGGAGGAGATTGGAGAACCCAAGGAAGCACACATGACCTGGAGAAAACATGGAAAGAACTTTGCAAAGAATAACCAAAAAGGGTGTTTAATAATTAACAACAAGAAGGTATTCACTATAAGTGTTTGTGAGTCTTGTGGTTCCTTGGCTGACTGGAAAATACGTGTACTGTACAAACAAACAACAACATGAGGAAAAAGATATTCCTGCTTTTTGTGCTTTTTTTTTCATTTTTGTATGGGACTTTTTGTACAAGCCAATTAGATCCCCCCCATTGTGACCTCATATGAGAGAGCCCCTCTCCCCAGCTTGTTGCTTAGTGCTGTTGTTCTCCTGTGGGGTGTGGCTCAGCAGTAGCTCATTTCCATAGACATTAAAGTGCTGCATTTGGAAGCGAAGTGAAACAGCGTGAGTTTGAGGTGTGAATAAAATACATTATCTGAGGTGTATTTCAGCTCACATGTTAGGGAACTCTGAGACCTCTTCTTCTCTGTCTTTCGGCTGTTCCCTTTCAGGGGTCGCCACAGCGAATCATCTGCCTCCATCTAACCCTATCCTCTGCATCCTCTTCTCTCACACCAACTAACTTCATGTCCTCTCTTACTGCATCCATAAATCTCCTCTTTGGTCTTCCTCTAGACCTCCTGCCTGGCAGTTCCAACCTCAGCATCCTTCTACCGATATATTCACCATCTCTCCTCTGAACATGTCCAAACCACTTCAATCTGGCCTCTCTGACTTTATCTCCAAAACATCTCACATGGGTTGTCCCTCTGATGAACTCATTCTTGATCCTATCCATCCTTGTCACTCCCAAAGAGAACCTCAACATCTTCAGCTCTGCTACCTCTAGCTCTGCCTCCTGTCTTTTCTTCAGTGCCACTGTCTCTAAGCCGTAGAGCATCGCTGGTCTCACCACTGTCCTGTACACCTTTCCTTTCATTCTTGCTTATAGTCTTTTATTGCACAACACACCTGACACTTTTCTCCACCCATTCCAACCTGCCTGTACTCGCCTCTTCACCTCCTTTGAACACTCTCCGTTGACCTAATAGGTTAAAATTCTTTAAAAGATGAAAAACGGGACCATTGAATTTGTCCTCACTCACAACTTCAGGACTTTAACTGCTGAGCTCTTACTCTGGTGTCCAGGTAAGAAATCCAGGTGGAAATCAGAAAGTTGAGGGATTGACTAACAGGTAAAGAATAAGTGCTAGTGACTGTATGTGAGGATAAGTGCAGAAAATGCACTCGTAGACATTGTACCACGTGCCACATGACCACATTATACCACTTGTCTTGATTTCCGACACAGTGGAACTGAGTGAATGATTGGCGGCTTTCACCATGAATAGCAGTCACAGAACTCTCGTGATTACTTTTGTGTTTCCTTCATGCCTGAGCTCAGTCCTGCACCAGCCTGCCCAACCCTTGGCATCGAACGCTTCTGAGTCAAAGCTGATGTTAACTCAATCATCGTATTAGTGCAGGACATGTCTGGTATTTTTATCATGTAGATTGTAATTAATCTGACCGTTAATAATGATTACTGATGAGAGATATGGATAATGATGTAAGCAAACCTTTTTAGTTACCCTTTTATAACCCTTTGTAACCTTTTCTAATGGTGGCGTAGTGGTTAGTGGTTAGTGTCGCCTTGCACCTCCAGGGTCCGGGTTCGATTCTCGCCTTGGGGACTTTGTGCATGTTCTCCCCCAGCTTGGTGGGTTTCTCTAGTTTCATCCTACCGTCGAAAAGCATTGCAATTTAGGCTAAATGCCATAATTAGTGATGGATTGGCATCCTGTCCAGGGTGCACCCACCTCATGCCCTATGTCTCCGGGTATAGGCTCTATGCCCCTTGCAACCCTCTATACAGGATAAATTGGTATGAATGATGAGTGAGTGATTGCTGGTCAGTTATGTGAAACCCACATAGAATAGAGAAATGACAGCGAAAGAGTTTAATTCTGACATGAAACACGTAACTACTGGTGACTCCGGAGGTCACAGACATTTTGGTTGTTTTTAAGTGACTTCATACGTTGACAAGTCACAGCTTTAAAAGAAGCCGAAACATAATGACTGCAATTACACAATGACATGACTGCACTATTAAACGCCTCTGTGTGACTGTGTACGTCTACGTGTGAAGTCTTTTTACGATAATACAAACACAAACCTGAAGAGGTAATGCATCAGACCACTGCATTTTTTATTATTTTCCCATTGGATATTATAAATCTCACCTATGGACATTACAACAGTCGCTAAAGCCGCATCTATAGTACAAGAGCAAACACTTAGAATAAGTCATGGCTTCTGGACATCACACCTGGAATGTTATTGACACGGCATGAGAGAGTTTACACTGCGCTCTGTCTCCGCCGTGGCAGCTGAAGTGAAGGAATAGGAGATCTCGCTGGACTGACCATGCTGAAATAAAGGTAAAGCGAACAGAGTGCATTTGTAATTCAAGCAGTCGCTTGATTTTGTCAGTGTGAGACGGGAAGGAGCGCTGCCTCGAGCATTTGCATTCCTATAGACGTCCTCATCTTCATTTCAGCATTTCAGAAAATCACAGCCTGCTCACGGAGATCACGGCGCCTTGAGAGCTCAAGGGAGCGCAGAAAGGGGAAGAAAAAAACAAGTGTCATTTGCAAATGCTCGGCATACTTTAAGTCAAATGGTTTATCGCTTTGAGTCTGTTTGTCTTTTAATAATAATAATAATAATAATAATAATAATAATAATATAATTTCATTCTTATTAGCATGTTCTGCTTACAAAGGTCAGATAAAGGTATACATGCATAAAGTCTATATTGTTGTTTAAATGAACATTTCATGCATCTCTGTTACTTACACACACACACATTGTCCTCCTCAGTATCTCAGTATCAGATTGCCTGCTTAAATACTACAGACACCAAATTGGGCCTGGCTCTGCAATGTTCTCCAGAATCCTTAAGAAATCAATGGGCTACTTGTCATCTGTATGTGGAAACTGTACACACAATCATTCATGAACACCACTTGCACATTTCAGGAGCTCGGCTGGGAGATATTGCATTATATCGTGTATAGTCCTGACGCTGCTTCTACATGTTTGGGCCATTAAAGGAGTTTGTGGGAGGCCAGCAGGCAGTCCGATCATGGCTCCGACCCACGAGAAAACGTTCTACCTTAATGGTATCCAAGCGCTAGTGCATGCTGGGATAAGTGCATTATTGTAGCAGGGGATTATATCGAGAAATAAAATGAGTTTTAACTTTCATAAATGTGCTCCATTATCCTGCAGCACTTGTATTAAAGCTCAACCACCATATTATTACAGTATACAGTATACAGTACCATGCATAGTTACATGAATACAAACACAAAAGCCTGATTTATCCATTGTGACAGAACTGTAGGAGGCGGATTTATAGTCTTTTGCAAAATCATGCAAAAGTCACACTAAGCAATTTTGAAATGATATCTTGGCATTTCTGCTCTTTAACACTTTTGTGACTGGAAGAAAGCATGAACAAAAAAATTCTATAAGTTTGCAATATTTGATTATTTAAAAAAAATATAAAAATCTCAAGAGATCTAATTTTGCTGCCAAACTGTGCATATGTTTTAAAATAATAAGAGCATAAGTGTACAGTATGACCCTTCAAATACACCCATCTTTTAGGCAGAAATGTCACAGAATGCAATAAACTTTAGATTGGACCTTTTTTCACTCTACATGTAGAAAGGGCAAAAAATCGTGCATGTAGAAATAGAGAAAGTCACCCAATTATTCATAATATGTGGTGCATATTTTGCCCACAAGACCAACATTAACCTCATTACAAAGCAATCATGGATTTTAGCCCCCTAGGGGGTTTTTATCAAGTGTGTTTTATAAAATATTCTAGTAGTTTCCTAACCACATAATTGAACTCTTACACTGCAGCTGAATTGTTTTATGTCATTTTCTTTAAAAATATCAAGCTCTAAATGAATTCAAATATAATACCGTATTATTTTTCCACCTAATGCTGGAGACATTTTTGCTTTGAACATTTAAATTCAAAAATTAATCCAATATTCAAAGCGCCATGAAAAATATAAACCTTGATGTGACTGACCTATCGCATAAAACTGCGACTTAAGTCATGTAATGAAACTTCAGGATTTACTGCATGTTGCAAACATTGTGTGAGTCTGAAAGACATGGACTCTCATGTCCTGGGTTCTATGCATCGCACGGGTTTCTATGTCACATCATGTTTTCAAGTCAGTCAATTAAAATGTAAATTCGGAAGCCTCATGCTGATTTCTATGTACTTCATGGTTTTATGCACCTCGCAGGTTGTAGAATCTCGTCAGCCTGGTTTTCAACGCTGCCTCGCTTTCTTACTCGCTTGGACAAATTCAGACAACTTGGACAGGGATACGGCGAGGACACGTCTCCAGCTGTCGTCACCCAGCATGCTGTCGTCTTATTTTGAACTGGTAACTTTTCACTTACTGTGGTGATTAGCTTTCACAGTCGTACTGCGAGAGCTCGGGGAGAAAGAGTTCTGTTTCATTTTTATCCGGGCAAATTATTGAATCATTTTCTGGGGCAAATTTAGAATATTAATATAGTGATGTGTTTTGGAAATGTAACCAAATGTGAATATATTATTCAAAATAACATTATTGAAAAATAATTTTTTTAGCATATTTCTAACTTCTGAAGGCATTGTAGTAGGGCTGATATTAAAAAAATAATATTATAACTGGTTGTGCCACTTAAGCTTTAAATCCAAAAACAGATACACACACACATACTGTAGAAATATTTAGATGTCCTAACCAGATACCGATCCAGTGCCAGTGTGTACATGACGAGACACTTGTGTTAAACTATACCTGAACTGCAAAGATTAGCTGAGCTAAATGAGATATAATTAGACTGTTTCTTTACACCTCCACGACTTCACAGGTTCAATGCCATTTTTAGATAACTAACTAATGAGATGCCATGGGATTTTGTTTATGAGAGAGGTAAAATAATTTGCATTTAATAATTAGGCAGCCTTTAATCCAAAGCAATTTACATGGAAGTCAAATCGAATCCAAACAGTAGGCGAGAGCCCGACAATGACTCTCTAGTAGTCTTGGGATTTGAACACAATTTTCTCCCAATTTAGCCCTCGTCATTTTCTACTCACTAGCTGACTCTTCCCTATCAATGCACTTGGAAGAGTGTGCACTTACAGTACTTCCATTGTTCTGTATCGATTAGCGAACTGATGCAGGCGGCCAATCTTATTGAAAAGGAAGACCAATAAGATTGAACCTTGAACCCCTCGCTGCTTTCTGGTTTAAGAAACTGTTGAGTGGAACCAATGTGCACTCCAAAGTGAAAATTTCAACGATATTAACAATTGTTTTAAGGCTACTTTCACATTACCAACTTTGGTCAGATCAGATTTGCATGTCATGATGTTCAATTTCATAATTACAAGTGACTTTTTTCTGACTCTAATGTGGACGTGTCTGTCCCCTGAAATGGCATGCATGCGCACATCAATGCGTCTTTGCTCATGCTGTCTGGGTTAACATACGTCATGAGTTCATTCAACAACTCATTCATTTCAACAATGGATGCAATTTAGCAAAGCATGTGAGTGGAGTTTTGCTCTGGAGGATGGCGAGCTGTTAGACGGCTGGATTTCTTGAAGTCTGGAAGAAAGAAGAAAGCTCTCTTTAGCTCTATTGCTATGAAACTTCTCTGAATTCTGATCTGCTTGTTCTCATTTAAGTCACATGAGGCTTATCAAGACTAAATACAAAATTGACTCAGATTTGATCTGGAAAACATCAGGTTTCTGCACAGATCTCCAGGCTGGTGATGTGAACATGTTTCTAAAACAAGCTGTGGGTTAATTAATATGTCACCACTGACTTTTTCTTTTAAGGAAATGTACGTAAGAGCTTTAATATGGCTTGAAAATTTGTTGAAGTACAGTTTCTGGTACAACATGCAAATTAATGCAAGTCAACACCTCTTTATCGGTGGAACAACATGAATGTGTTTATTTAAAGAATCTGGATTCCTTGTAAAGGCTGAAATTTTTGATGTTGATTGTGAATTGTCATTGTTTCTTTCAGTGTCTCTATTGTCTTTGTATGCTGTAACATTACAATTGTGCATCACTGGATTGAAGACCGGATCAGTCCTTAATTTTAACTAACGCTCTCTTTTTCAAAAATCTGGTGAAACGCCTTTCCTGGAAGAGTCGAGACTATTATAATAGAACAAATGTAACTACATCTTTCATATGATGTTCAATAATGATACACATACAGTAAATGGGCAAAAGTATTTGGCCAAACCTGCAGTAACATTGTATATAAATACACATATTTTAATATGGAGTTTGTCCCCCTTTTGAAACCGTAACAGCTTCCACTCTTCTTGGAAGGCTGTCCACAATATTTTGGAGTGTTTCTATGGGAATTTGTGTCCATTCATTCTGTAGAGCATTTATGAGGTCAAGCCCTGATGTTGGACACGAAGGCCTGGCTTGCAATCTTCATTCCAGTTCCAGATGGGGTTGAGGTCAGGGATCTGTGCAGGCCTGTCAAGTTCTCCACACTGAACTCATCAAACAATGTGTTTATAGTCCTTGCTTTGTACACTGAGACAGAGTCATTTTGGAATAGAAAAGGGTCTTCCCCAAACTGTTGCATTGTCCAACATGTCTTGGTATGCTGAAGCATTAGGATTGTCCTTCACTGGAGAAAAGGGGCTCACTGAATGCTTTGATGAGGTCTTCAACCTTACGAAATTTTGACCCAGTGGAACACCTTTAGGACATTTTCGAGTTAGTGACTCGTGTAGAGTTTCTGAGACCACACCAAGGTTGAATGAAGATGTTTTTGTGACTTCAACTGTCCCAATACTTTACTAAATCACTTTTTTTTTTCATTTAATTCTACACCAGAATACAAATCCACTTAATTATTTAACACGAACACGTTTCTCCTGACATCCTTGACAGAACAGCTTTTGAATTGCTGCGCCTGAGTATCATCCACAGCAACGGTCCTCCAAGCATGCAAAATATACTTGGACTCGGAGACAGACAGCTCGATGCACGGAAACAAAGAAAGAAAGTGAGTAGGAAAGAAAGTTGCTGGGAGGTAAACAACCGCGCTTTGGTTTTCAGCTGACTTTCTGCCAGCTGACGGGAATGAAAAGTGTGACCTCAGCGAGTGGAGGGCGAGCAGAGAAGAGCAGAGCAAACGCAGACGGTAGATTCTGATAGAGGTCATGCACTCAGGAAAAAAAGAAAGAAAAGGACGACGATGTACTGGCATAGCGGTGTACCATGACAACGAAATGTGAGCTAGTTATTCATAACATACGCTGCTGTAGGTAATGATAAACCTTTTTTTTTTGGTGGGGGAAAAAAGAACCTAGCTCTTTACCAGATCATATTTTGAAATATTTTTTTATATTTGTTATAACAGCAGCTCTGACTGTAGTGTCGGCTTCATGTGATCGACTCATTTAGATACATTATCATTTCTATAGCAACAATTTACACACGATGCTGTTTAAGAGACAGTTGGGAAGCATTTTCTGAATTTGGTCAGATCAGTCCCTGTGACGGGGCAAGCGCCATTGTTCTGTCTAAATAAAGAGAGAGAGAGAGAGAGAGAGAGAGAGAGAGAGAACAGGCTGGTGAGGGAGAAAGTAACATATCTAAGTGATTTATTGTCACTCAAAAACATTAAACACAACTGGAAATTGGTAAAAAAAATAAATAATAATAATAATAATAAAAAAACTTTATCGTTCGTTATTGAATAAAAAATTGTTCGCATTATGATATTGCTCAGGCATAAGAAAAGCTTTGTGAAGCGAAAAGTATTTTTCACACTGTTCCATTTCTGTCACCCAGCTGCCTCACTGCTGCTCTTACAGGTGCAGTGGCTCTCTCCCTCCGTCTGTCCTCTTTCCTTTCGTTCCCTCACTCTTCAGTAAATGTCAGAACAAGCTGCCGCTTCCCACACGGCGAGACCCGCCAACCTCATCGCCTTGGCAACCCCAGTCTCTATCCCCAAAGAACAGGAGAAAACAGCCAGAGAGGAAGAGAAGAAAGAGCTTTTATGTTGCCACCGCTCCCCCCAGACCCCATACACACACACACACACACACACACACACACACACTCACACACTCACACACACACACACGAGTGACCTAACTCAGCCCTGCAGCATGTGTGTTCTCTCCCAGGCCTCGAGAGAGGAAGCTGAATAAAAGTGTGGACACACACGGTGCACCTCGAATGGCTTTTACGATTTATATCCTCTGATTCTGACAAGTTTATTTGCTTAAAGCTGCACCAGTAAGACTTGGACAACATTTGGCTTTCAATCACTGTTGATAATATAAGCCTACAGTATGTGAAACTTTTTTGGACAGACAGCATGCTGATGCTAATCCATTGGCTCTGTGTGCAAATGACCTTCATGGCACATAATGTTAAATAGCCCGGGAAGGTCTGAGCTGAATTGCACAAATGAAGCCATCGAAGTGACAACAACTCAACAATGCAACACACAACAAACATAATAGACGCTCTTCGTTACATCAGAATCCTATCACCTTACAGTATTTGTTTGTTGTTAACAGTTAAAACAAAGTAACTGGATATAAGATTTCATATTCATTAAAATGGTAATCCAGTATAGGAAAAAAAAAAAAAAGAAAGTTTTTCATATAGTATACCTCCTTTACAAAGTCAATCTAGTCCTTCAAGACATACCAGATCTATTAAGTTTATCTGCAGATTACAGTGGTAATTCCATATATTTTCATCCATCCATCTGAGAACCTCTGTAGTCCAACCTGGGACCTTGGTGAGTATTGCATTTATTCCCATATTCATATTCCATTATTCAACATTCACACAAACATTCACACACTACTGGTAATTTGGGAATGGCATTTAGCCTAATCTGCATGTTCTTGGACCGTGAGAGGAAATTAGTCAACCCAGGGGAAACCAACCAGGCAAGGGTAGAACATGCAAACTCCGTGCACACAGACCCGATGCGGGAATTAAACCCAGGACCTAGCGACAGTGCTAACCACTAATATACAGCTCTGGAAAAAAAAACAAGAGACGATTGCAATTTAGTCCAGAAAACTTCTGGAATGTCATCACGATGAAGATGGATGGTCACAAACCATCAAGCTTGGCTGAGCTATTTGCTTTTTTGCAAAAAGATTGGTATAAAGTTACCCAACAGCAATGTCTAAAACTGGTGAAGAGCCAACACACATGAAACCTGTAATTGCAAATCACGGTTATTCCACCAAATACTGATTTCTTAATGTTATTTAGCCAAAACCTTAACACAATTTGTTTACAAATTATTTGCATTTTGTTTTGTTTGAGTTATTAAAGCTCAGCAAATAATGCACCATCTTGTGTTCTAGTTATATTTTAAATTTAGGATAAAAATTGTCAGCAGTTCACAAAAATATGAAACAAAAATCTCACCAATATACAGTATGAACCTGTAAGAGAAAAAAAACATTCAACAGGATTTATCATTATATCCAATTATGATTATGAATTATATATATATATATATATATAATCATATTCGTAATCATAATCGTGCCGCCTCTATATATACGTATAGAGGCGGCGCGGTGGTGTAGTGGTTAGCACTGTCGCCTTGCACCTCCAGGGTCCGGGTTCGACTCCCGTCTCTGTGTGCATGGAGTTTGCATGTTCTCCCCGTGCTTGGTGGGTTTCCTCCGGTTACTCCGGTTTCCTCCCACAGTCCAAAGATATGCAGGTTAGGCTAATTGGCGTTCCTAAATTGCCCGTAGTGTGTGATTGGGTGTGTGAGTGTGTGTATGTGTGTGTGCCCTGCGATGGATTGGCACCCTGTCCAGGGTGTACCCCGCCTAGTGCCTGAAGTCTCCTGGGATAGGCTCCGCCCCCGCGACCCTGAACACAGGATTAAGCGGTATAGAAAATGAATGAATGAATATATATATATATATATATACACTTACGTAAAGGATTATTAGGAACACCTGTTCAATTTCTAATCAACCAATCACATTGGTTGGTAGTTGCTTCAATGCATTTAGGGGTGTGGTCCTGGTCAAGACAATCTCCTGAACTCCAAACTGAATGTCAGAATGGGAAAGAAAGGTGATTTAAGCAATTTTGAGCGTGGCATGGTTGTTGGTGTCAGACGGCCCGGTCTGAGTATTTCACAATCTGCTCAGTTACTGGGATTTTCATGCGCAACCATTTCTAGGGTTTACAAAGAATGGTGTGAAAAGGGAAAAACATCCAGTATGCGGCAGTCCTGTGGGCGAAAATGCCTTGTTGATGCTACAGGTCAGAGGAGAATGGGCCACTCGTTGCAACCGAGGTCTGCAGCAAAGCATTTGTGAAGCCACAACACGCACAACCTTGAGGCTGATGGGCTACAGCAGCAGAAGACCCCACCGGGTACCACTCATCTCCACTACAAATAGGAAAAAGAGGCTACAATTTGCACGAGCTCCCCAAAATTGGACAGTTGAAGACTGGAAAAATGTTGCCTGGTCTGATGAGTCTCGATTTCTGTAGAGACGTTCAAATGGTAGAGTCAGAATTTGGCGTAAATAGAATGAGAACATGGATCCATCATGGCTTGTTACCACTGTCCAGGCTGCTGGTGGTGGTGGTGTAATGGTGTGGGGGATGTTTTCTTGGCAGACTTTAGGCCCCTTAGTGCCAATTAGGCAGTGTTTAAATGCCACGGCCTACCTGAGCATTGTTTCTGACCATGTGCATCCCTTTATGACCATCATGTCCCCATCCTCTGATGGCTACTTCCAGCAGGATAATGCACCATGTCACAAAGCTCCAATCATTTCAAATTGGTTTCTTGAACATGACAATGAGTTCACTGTACTAAAATGACCCCCACAGTCACCAGATCTCAACCCAATAGAGCATCTTTGGGATGTGGTGGAACGGGAGCTTCGTGCCCTGGATGTTCATCCCACAAATCTCCATCAACTGCAAGATGCTCTCCTATCATTATAGGCCAACATTTCTAAAGAATGCTTTCAGCACCTTGTTGAATCAACGCCACGTAGAATTAAGGCAGTTCTGAAGGTGAAAGAAGGTCAAACACCATATTAGTGAGTGAGTGTGTATATATATAAAATGCCAGATCTAATCAGTTCATCAACTGTTCAGAGCGATCAATTTCATATAAATTGACCAAATGTCTAACCGATGGGTTTAAATATTGTGATAATAAGAATCTTGTGGAGACAGAAGCACACAAAGAGGAACACCAACCAATGTTCCTCAGCATTGATGTGGTGAGAATGTGTAAATGGTTCCATTTGCTGTGAAGTGTTTAATCTTTTGGAGAATAAGCAAAAGAAGATGATGTTTCTTTATCTTTGATGCTACATTGGTTGTGACATCTTTTCAGATAAATCCCCGCTTCTGCTCTATGACTGGTTACAAGAATTCTGTCTCATCAATGATTGGTTACATGCTTTACTACATGTTAAATTCGAGCTAAGCAATGCTCCTTCTTCGGTTCTCCTTCCTTTCTTGATGAATTTAGCAATCAGGAATGTAAGCACCTCATCACGTTTCAATAAAAGAGAAATTATCGTATCAAATGTTTACATGGTTAATATTTACCTCCTGAATGGATTACAAATGGTTTCCACCAGCCCGCTCATTCTGGTAGAAAATTTGTTCATATTGTGGCAGACCCATCCGATTTAAGTTTTTACATGATGATTCCTATGAATCTGGTGGTTTATTAGGGTCCATGTAGACACACAGCAAACCCAGTTCTGAATTAACACCCAGCAGTCTGACAGCATTCAACACAAGAGATTTTACAGTGTAGTTTCATGCAAAAGTGTGTTATTTTAGACACTCACTCACTCACTCACTCACTCACTCACTCACTGACTGGAGATCTAGGGCACGGGGAAGGGTACACACCGGATGGGGTGCAAATCCATCGCAGGGAACATACATACTGTACACACACTCACGTGCTCATTCACCCACTACGGGCAATTTGGGAACGCCAATTAGCCTAAACTGCATGTGTTTGTGTCTGTGTGAGGAAACCGCAGTACTCGGACAAAACCCAAACATGGAGAGAACATGCAAACGTCCTGCACACAGACCCGAGATGGGAATTTCAACCTGGAACCTGGAGGCGCAAGGTGCAAGGCAACAATGCTAACCACTGAGCTACCGGCTGCCACAAACACACAGTAACATAAGATACCGAAATACATTCTAACCAGTTTTCTACCTTTTCGTTTACAGAAACATTGTGTGTATTATATTTGTGGTTGAACTATTGCTTTGAATTCCTAATAGACTCATAATGAGTGTAATTTGGATATGGCCCACCCACAATGGCTGTTAATGTTGCTTAGCCTTGCGTTAAGACGGGTGAAATGTCTGGTAGGGAAAGCTGGTAGGATTTATATTCACATCATTAGTCTAATGTTGTTGTTGTTGATATTTTTTCATTAAAATCCTTAGAAGTCAAGTCAAGAGTTGCATACTTAACCCCAGATATAATGGGATAATAATTTATTATGAAATGACAAAGTAAATTAAATGAACAAAAAAAAATATATATATATAATCAGGATTGAAATATTTAGAAACCGAAGTGATTTAGTTATTGTGCAAGTTCATCACACTGAGATTCACAGAACGAAGTAGCTGTTACTCTGGAATAACACAAGAAGCATCAGATCATCAGATACAGCTGCACGTGTACGGCGTCGCCAACGTATAGGGATTATTTACGCCGACTTATATGGATTAGTATAGTTAGGGCTCCAGATTTTGACCTCCTGGTCACATCAAATGGTTGGAATTAAAACAAGTTAAAACACATACAGTACTACCTGTACTGTTATCCACTAGCATATACAAGTATATATATATATATATGTGCCATGTGGTGTGCAGATCAGTCTGCTGTGGCGACCTCTCCATCAACAACATTTAGTTTTATTTCTTCTTCTTTGAAAGATATGCTCTATGTACATATGCTCTTAATGTGCAGTACCATGGCATAGTGCTTAGCATTGTGGACTTGCACCTCCATGGTCAAGGGTTTGATTCTGCCCTCGGGTTTGCGTGCATAGAGTTTCCATGCGTCCTTGTTTTTGGTATGTTTCCTCTGGCTAAACTGGTTTCCTCCCACGTGCCGGGTAGGCTTATTGCCATTTCCAAACATCATGTAGTGTGCGATGGATTGGCACCCTGCCCATGAAGTACCCTACCTTGTGAATACTCAATGTATTTCTTGAAGCATCTGAAATAACACTTACAATATCTTCTTACTAAGAATTTTTTTTTGTGTTCTTTCTGTTTGTGTATATTGGATAAGATAATATATTTTCCAAAGTGCTGTTTGTGCTATGTTATAAAATATTGAGTATATCCCCCCAAAACAGTTGTTGGAAGCAGAAAAAATGGGCAAGCGTAAGGATTTAAGTGGCTTTTGATAAGGACCAAATTGTGATGGCTAGAAGATTGGATCAGAGCAACTCCTAAATTACAGGCCTTGTGGGAAGTTCCTGGTCTGCAGTAGTCAGGACCGACTAAAAGTCTGAAACCTATAGGAAAACCGGTAAACTGGCGACATGGTTATGGGTGGCCAAGGCTCACTGCACGTAAGGGAGCAAAGGCTGGCCCGTCTAGTCTGATCCAATAGAAGCGCAATAAAAAGGTTAATGCTGGTTGTCAAAGAGGCGGTGGTGCAGTGGTTAGCACCGTCGCCTTGCACTTGCAGGGGCCGAGTTCAATTCCCGGCCAGGTTCAATTCCCATCTCTGTGTGCATGGAGTTTGCATGTTCTCCCCGTGCTTGGTGGGTTTCCTCCAGGTACTCCGGTTTCCTCCCACAGTCCAAAGACATGCAGATTAGGCTAATTGCCATTTCCAAATTGCCCGGAATGTGTGAATGAACGCCTTGAGATGGATTTGCACCCTGTCCTGGGTGTACCCCGCCCCAAGGCCTAAGTCTCCTGGGATGGGCTACCCCCCCCCCCCGCCGCGACCCTGAATACAGGATGACAGGGTATAAATGATGAGTGAGTGGGTGAGTAAGTGTTTGTCATCACTGTTCTGGTGACCTTAATATTAGGCAGGTGGTCATAATGTTATGGCTAATCAGCATATATAACAAAGTGGTTAAGAACTTTTAATTAAAAAAAAATATATATCCCAGTTTAGTGATCTTTCACATCACAGCTTGAAAAGGACACAACGTACGTACATCTCAAATATTTCTGACACGTAGCGTCGAGGTTGTGTTTCCGAAGTTAATGGCCGCTACGTTTTTGACTGACACCTCAAAGAAAGTTTTGCAACTAATAAGTAAACGCTAGACTGTAGATACGAAGCGTGCTCAGATGAGTAAAATCTGCACATTGTAAGCCTTCGCCTCAGCGGGGGAGAAAAGGCAGCATTTCCTTCCTCTCCTTTTTACGCAGCCTGTTTTGTTCAGCAGGAGCTCAGGTGCCTTCTGTATCACTCTTTCATCCGCTCTCCATCACCGTCCCTCATCTCATCCTCACGCCTCAGCTCTTGCGGATCCACAACTATTGTTGGCTTGTTTTTCTCCCCAGCTTTTTTTTTTTTCCTTAAAGGGAAGGTAAAGTGTAAGTCTAAGTGCTTGTGTGTGTGTGTGTGTGTGTGTGTGTGTATATGTGGCCATGTTTTTATATCTTGCTTGGGACCAAATGGCCCTACAGGGAACAAAATATGTGAGTTTTCAAATAAAAATAACTTTTTAATTATTTTTTAATTTAAACTGTGACTATCAAAAAAAAAGGACCAATAGAAGGTCCTCATGGAAATAAGTTAAACACACTTCTGTGTGTGTGTGTGTGTGTGTGTGTGTGTGTGTGTGATATTTATGGCATTGGTCCATCAGGTTGCTGTGGTGACAATGTTTACTGTAGTTCCTTGGATAAAGTACTATGAGGTTGGCACAGGAGTGAAACAGCATCTTAAAAAGAGAGATGGATAGAAAGATATAGAGATAGTAAAAGATTTGCAGAGAGAGAGAGAGAGAGAGAGAGAGAGAGAGTGTCATAGTTAAGGGTCAGCAGTCTATTAAGCATCAACTATCCAAGTCTCTCTCTCTCTCTCTCTTTCACACACACAGACACACACCATATCTACAGTATCACTATCTCCATATCTTTCTGTCCCTCTTTTTTTTTTTAGAACTTAAATTTACAACTGACTTAAAAAAAACATTGACATTATTAATTTTATGTAGCTCGTTACACCCTTGTTCTTAATAATGGTTTATTACAGTAGTGATATAATTTATTCTCTAAAAAAGTTCAAGATGAGTTTCATAGCATAAGAACGGCTAATAATAATAATAATCATAATAATAATAATAATAATAATAAACATTGTAGGCTGTACAGTGGATTAGTGGTTAGCACTGTCGACCTGCACCTGACAGTTGATGGTTCGATTCCCGTCTCTGTGTGCATGGAGTTTGCATGTTCTCCCCGTGCTTGGTGGGTTTCCTCCGGGTACTCCGGTTTCCTCCCACAGTCCAAAGATTCCTAAATTGCCCGTAGTGTGTGATTGGGTGTGTGAGTGTGTGTATGTGTGTGTGCCCTGCGATGGATTGGCACCCTGTCCAGGGTGTACCCCGCCTCCTGCTCCTGAATGGGTTCCAGGCCCCCCATTACCCTGTACAAGACAAACAGTATAGAAGAGAAATGTATTAATAATTTAAAAAAATTGTTTGTTTAAAATCAAACCAAAAAACTGAATAAATCTATTTACAGTATATTCTAATTTTAACATAAATCTGTTATTTAAGACAAACTAAACTCTCAGGCTATGATCTAATAGAACAGTCAGAATTGAAGCAGTGATGTGATGCGACCCGGGGCAAAGCGGCGTTTCTGCTACCCTCCCAGAGTTGATTGTTTTCTAACATCTACATTACGTTCTAAAGTGTTTCATTCCTCTTACAAGAATTAGGCAACACTTCCATTTTTTAATTAATAAAAAAACACCATGTTGTACTTTCTGTTCATTCCCAGGTACATTTATTGTTATTCAT
Organism: Channallabes apus; assembly: GCA_030522415.1. Classification (NCBI taxonomy): domain Eukaryota; kingdom Metazoa; phylum Chordata; class Actinopteri; order Siluriformes; family Clariidae; genus Channallabes; species Channallabes apus. Next base: position 30,366,710 of record CM060126.1, read on the forward strand.
TGTGCACATTTTGTCTACAGAGCGACACCCATGCCTTGCTGTTTTTTCTCTTTTGTTAACGAACATTCCTAGCTCACTCTGCAGTACATTTTCAAGTACACTCTTCACTTCGCAGCTCACAAGTTCGCGAGTTCAGTTTTAAATGGCGTTACACAAAGCAACGGCGCTGCAAACGTTCAGTTAATCTTTGTGTTGTTTGTTAACAGGATTGCTTTAAGCCATCAGTGGTTTATTAAATGAAGCTACTTTCTCAGCTTTTCACTTCGAAACAAAGTCTTATTAAAATATAGCGTACACAATGTTTCTGGTTTATTAGATACTCCTAATGTACCTTGTATTCGCACTCAGTGGTCCTTTTATCAGTTACATCCATCGTATAATTACTGAGTGTTGCTATGCACAGTTCCTCATTCCCACATACTGTACTGTACCCCGATAACCCCGATATACTGTATATATATTACCAGGACAGACCAGTAGGACCACCTCGACCTAACATGGCATGATTGGCCTAATGGTCTAATTTGTAATAATTTTCACGACTCAGTTCATGTGAAGAGTCACAGGTAGTGTACTTGTCTTCGTTTAACTTGATTTCCCATTTTGTGCTTCAATAAATCAAAATAAGTTCAACCGAATCAAGTTTTGGTGACCATGGACCATGACCTAGAGCAAATATGGCTGAGCATAGAGACATAAATACCCTGGTACATGCTGTATAAGCAGTCATATTTAAAATTGCTTTTACATTTGCAGCATATAGTGAATTTTAATTGAACCCCGGTTTGGTTGTTCCCTTAACGCTGTTCTGAGAAAACGTAATTACGCATAGATGTGTGAGGCAGAAACTGCGCCGGTGTACCGCTGAAATGCCATATGCTCTGAAAAATTAAGTAAACTAGAACATGAATTCGGGTATATATTCAGCTCTACATAAAATCAGCCCAGTCTCAACGTTCTTCAGTGATATTTCAGATTTTTACAGCCAATTTCCGGAGATCTCTTTACTTTTCTCCCTCGCCACATTCCTGATCAACTGAAGAACACGTTTTATGAAAGATGCTTTAATCCCTACCGTGCAACTCAAGCAAAGTTTGCTTTTTGGTTCATTTCATTATCTGCAAGTGTGAAACCAAACCAATTGGCAAATGAACCAATAGTCTCGATTTCACACTAATTCAAACTCAGTAAACGGACTAATATGTGTAAAACTATCCCAAGGCTTTTATTATACCTGGAACTCTGGCCAAAGATGGCCCATATCCCACCAACCATATCAAATGTTTGCGTTATAATTTAATTTAGGTGCAAAGCCAGCAATATATTAGCTGAGATATGGTTTCATTAAAGTGGGGATGCAGCTGCTACAGTATAGTCATGCAGAAATGTATTCCATGACCATAATTGCATGACTGTATGGACTAGAGGAAAGTGTGGATCATTAGTTACTCATTAGTTACTCATTAGTTATCACGGTACTCATTACAGCAGGATATAGAACAAATAATCTGCGACGGTGTTGCGTTATGTAGCCTGATGCAGAATGTAGTTACCATTATTTAAAGTGTTTTATTCCTCTAAGAGGCATCCAAAATACACGTGTTCCTTTGAACAGTCGTTACTGAGACGTTTCTGCTACTTAATGCTCTATAAATCCTTCATAACGGCTCTAATCTCAGGTGCTGGTTGTTAATTGGTGATTTCTGAAGCTGGTAAATGAACTTCTCCTCTGCAGCAGAGGTCAGTTTAGTCTTGGTTTCCTGGGAAAGTCTTCATGAGAGACAGTTTCATCATGGTCCTTGATTGGTTCTGGAAATTTTTTTTTGACAATACTGTTCTTGCAAAACTGTCTCAGAAATAGCTGACGTTCAAGTATTAAAATAGCAAACCTGTTGTCGTGTTGTATTAAGCATGCTTTCAAAATAAAATTAACTTTTACTTTGTTGTTGTTGTAGATGTTACCTAATTACCTAATGCCATATGTGTTATTTCATAGTTTTGTAAAAATCCAGTATTTAAAAAGACTGCAATGCCGAGCTCCACCAGAGAACTGCAAAGCTAAGTAGTGAAGAAGTGGAGCAAAAAAAAAAAAAAAAAACTGCATCTATAATGCAGGCTGCACAATAAAAAAACATGAATGTCTAAAAATGACAAAACAGTTAATTTTGCATATTAGTGCCATGTAAAAACCTTATATTTAACAATGTGGATTATCTGTGAAAAATGTTACTCCTGTTATCACTTATGTTATAGCGATAAACACCAATTCCTCTTACCAGCCTCTTTTTTTCCTCCTCACTTCCAGTTAATACTAAGATATAAATCACATTTTTTGTCATGATACTAAAAACCTGGAAAACACGCGAAGTCCGAGATTCCGAAGACTTTCAAAGGCAGAAGATTTTCAGTTGCGAATCGCTTTCAGTGGAGACGCATAAATAAACATCCCCTTAGGAAGAATTGCACCTTTTTGGTTATCATTGTTGACATGCAATAGTAAAATTCCCAGTGTTGATTTAACACTTTTAGAGTTTATTTGAGTCCAACTGTATAAACACTGCTGGGTGTTACTTCAACTCCCAGCAGCATTTACTATATGACTCCAGTTGGACTCAAATAAACTCTGAAAGTGTTACATTTACTGTGAAACTAAATGGTTTACATTGTAGATTTCCTCCAAGTTCATAATTCAAAACCATGCAGAACAGGTTGATTAGCATTTTGAAACTACCTGTAGTGTGTGTGTTTGCATCCCACACTGTATTGGAACCCGGTCTAGGAAATACCCCTCCTTGTGCCATAATGTCCTCGGGATCAGGTCCAGCTCCCACCATGACCCTATATCAGTTTAGCAGTATAGATAATGGATGGATGTTTCAGTCTATTTAACGATTATTCAGATTAAGATTAAATTATTTGTCACATGTACCTCACATCATTTATTTTCTAATAGCTGGGGTTGGAGCACAGAGTCAGCCAGAATACCGCGCCCCTGTACACTGTCAGTTTGGCAATGCTGAGGCTTGGATCCATGAACTTCCAATTGGTAAACCATAGCCCTAACCATTTAAACCACCACTGCTACATATTATGTAAAACATCCTCTGTACACATCCCTATTTAAACTGTTACTAAAGAGTTTGGATATATGACATATCGGCGCGAGTTCTTGAATGTCAACCTATCATACGTTTAGATCTATTGTCAGAGGTGCTGTTGTACAAGTTTAATCAACACCTTCTGACCAAACAGACTCAAGAACTCACCAGGATTATCCTCACTGTTAACACTAGAGTCATGTGAGAAATGATGTCATCACCCTCCGATCTTCAAAGAGCCACTTTCAAAGGTGATGCTACATATTTTAGTGTTTCAGATTTACAACAGCTTATTGTTCCATCTCTAGATATTGCTTCATTTCCTGCAGCGTATAAATACAAAAGCTAAGGTGCTTCCTCATCACGCGATCCGACATCTTTCACCCTTTTACTTTTACCTTTAGCATCACCATCAGAGAATAGATTTTGAATATCTATTGCGATGCCGCGGCAGGCCGTGCATCACGCTCTCTTTCGTTATCTCTATCGTTCCTGCCAGCTGCGTACCGAGGACGCTCCTCTGCCTGGTGAACACACTCATTTCCTTCGTGTCACTCTGAACAATAGATACACCCTCTCTCTTTCTGCCATGATATACAACCGTTCCACCACACATCTCCCTCGCTCTATTTATCAAGACCGCCGCCTTTATTAACTTGTCTCAAGTTATGCGACTTTATGAGCAGAACGGCCGTGATCAGAGCGCTTCGCTTTCCTGCCTGCATCTTCTGTCAGATGTTTCAGAAGCCACTAAAACTACAGGCTACGCCAAGTGCTTTTCTTTTCTTTTATCTGCAACACCTGATTTTCTTTCTGCTTCATTAATTCATTACTTAAATTTTCATATGTTTTTACACATGAAGGTGCGTCGTGTGACATTACAGTACAGTATGTGTGTATTTGTGAATGAGACGGAATGAAAGAGAATGCACTTTCAGTTGCACAAACACACACATAACCTTCAGGGAGCTGCCTGTCTTTCTTCTGTCCCTTACAAGTGGGTCAGAACAGCAAAGAACTAACAGAAAAATCTCATTGCACATCTCTATAAAATGCTTGTTTTGCAAATTCCTTCGTATTCAGTTACATGGTCAGAGTCCTGATGCCTCGAGAATCTAAGACGTCTCCGTTTTATTCGAATTTGAAAGCCTGATTTAGTATAAAAGGGAAAAAGGATGGCAATGATTTTTTTCTTTAATAACGAACATACATTCAATTCATTTCAATTCAATTCAATTCAGTTTTATTTGTTTAGTGTTTTTTAACAGTTGTCATTGTCACAAAGCAGCTTTACACAATACATCTATCCATTTGCTCTGTATATTAAACACTGTGGGCAACCAAGACACAAATTCCTGCGTTCCGGATCCCATAAACGGTCGTTCCTTCATCAGCCTCTTTTTCTTTCTCTATCTTGAACTGAATAATACAAAAGTACAGCATGTCACGCTACTGAGGAATCAGAGGACAAAATACTGCTGAAGAACAGACACAGCTTTACCAATGACTGTTAAAAAGCACTGCCACTACAGTATATGCGTTTACATAGACATAATGTTCTGCTTATAATTGGAATAAAAGTAAATAAAAATTCAGCATTTAAGTTTTTAAAGTCTGGCAAAGTTTGGCCTGATTTGAATGAATTTTCAACTGGACTGAGAGACGGGACGCGGGCCTGGAGGTTACATGTTCTTTTATTACTTGACGGGTTTTCTTCGGGCACTCCGGTCAAAACATTATGGCTAATTGGCATTCCCAAAATTACCTGTAGTGTGTGAATGAGCATGAGAGTGTGTGCTCTGCGATGGATTGGGATCCCTTCCGTGGTGAACCCGCTCCTGTGTGGTGAACCCGCTCCTGCGTGGTGTATCCGCTCCTGCGTGGTGTATCCGCTCCTGCGTGGTGTATCCGCTCCTGCGTGGTGTATCCGCTCCTGCGTGGTGTATCTGCTCCTGTGTGGTGTACCCGTCTCCTGCGTGGTGAACCCGTCTCCTGGGATAGGCACTAAAACTTTGATCAATTGTTCAATAGGTAAATATTAGCCACTGACTTGAACTTATTGCTTGGAATAATAATAAAAAAATCCTTCTGTGCATGTTTACCCCATGACGATGTGAGTTTCCAGGAATGAAAATTTTCCTTCCTTTACTGATCGTTAATCTGCTTGAGAACTCTAACCAATCATAGATGAGATTCATTTTTTTCAATCACGTTCCCCTGAACATTCAGTGAGTGGAATGCAGGATCCTGATGAAAATCGACAGATAACTTGAGAAAGAGACACATCTGTCTGTAGGAACTGTACACAGAATAATTCACCAACACCACTTTCACATTACAGAAACTCAGCTCGGAGTTATTTCCACATCTCCCATTCGGTCCTGACCTCGCTCCAAGACAATTTCACGTGTTTGATTCATTAAAGGAGTTCCTGGGAGGCCAGCGGTTCAAATGTGAAGCAGACAGTCTTTCTACTTTAATGATTTCCAAGCAGTAGTGAAACAGTGTGATAAGTGCATTATTGTAACAGGACTATTATATACTGTAGAGAAATAAAGTGAGTTTTTATTCCAACAACTATTTTGTTATTTTGCACAATGAAAAAAAAAACAGGCTTGAAAACAACTCATATATTACTTGTTATATTCTTTGTAATGATTTAATTATTTACACCATAAAAATGAGACTGGCAGAGTTTCTCCCAAGTTTTGATCAATATAGTTAAATGTAATATACACTGTGCTGCTAGACATCACAAACAGCTCTTCTGATACTTGTAGCATTACAGCGCAACATTCATTCATTCATTCATTCATCTTCTATACCGCTTAATCCTGTGTTCAGGGTCAGCGCAACATATCCAGTGCTATTAATTCAGATTTCTTTATTACAGTATCCCACCAAGCCACAACATGAAAACAACCTGCTAGTGATTACATTCAAGTATTGGTTTCTGGCTGGGGAACCCCTGGTTGCCAGCAGGCGCAGAGAACGAATGTAAAGGCCCCCAGCAGCTAGAGTGGACACGACCATCTGGAATGAGGAACACGTGCCATGCTGGGAAAGGCGGAGTACTGTCACCATGACGGAGCGCTTCTCCCCACTCGCCTTTGTCCATTTGTTCCTGATCAATCTCCTTTACTCTCCTGCATTCCACCTCCTCCTCATAATAGCCCTCTTGCTGTATGGATTGTTCGCGCCAAAGTCATCCATCTTTCAGCGTTTCATTGAGTTTTAACTGCTGCAGTCTCCGTCGCTGCAACAGTACTTCTCCACGAATCCAGATGTTAAGAGCAAACTAGTCCAAATGGAACTGATGCAAACTTTCAGGAAATAACTCTCTTGCTACTTGGGGATGATTTTAAACTGAAAGCCTATAAATTATATATCTGAAATGGATCGATTCGGAATGTGCACCATTTCGCCAGTTTGTCAAAATGATTATGAACGCTTCTAAAATAGCGGTATTGTGCGCCTCTGCCAATGGGATGCAGTCCACAATTATGTGTTATATATTTCGTCCGTTGTTCCAGTTGCATCAGCTTACACAGTTGATAAATATCGCTTAGGAAAACACGATTTAACCTCATTTACATTTCCAAACCCTGAGGCTTTTAACGTAGTAACTACATGAAACACAATGTTAAATGATTAAGCCATTATTACATTATGAGTGTGAAGAGAGGAAAGTGTGCAAGTTGGAACGGAGACAACAATCTAATTATTTTGCTGCTTGATAAAAAAAAAAAGAAGAAGAAGAAGAAACAATCCTTGTTATATTGAGATGTCTGAGTATCATGTGGGTGGCATGGCGGTAGAGCTGGTGGCGAGGCTGTCTCATGGCTCCAGGGTCCCTGGTGTTATTGTCTGTGCAGAGATTCTGTTCATGGGTTTCCACAAGAAAAAAAAATAATAATAATAAAGGATATGTCTATGTCTCCCCTTAGTGTGAATATGCATGTGCATGAGTGTTGCCCTGGGCATAGCCTGACGACGATGAGGCAGTTACTTAAGCAAGTGAATGAATATCATGTTTGACATGTGACAGCATATGAACTGCTAATCCACTGAATTCTGAATGTATCGTTCGATTATTATCCATGTACTTAAAATGCAGTATTATCCCATAACAACAATTTATCTAAACAAGATAATGAGAGTACAAGTGTGACAGATGGAGGTTTGATCCATGAACTGACTTACAGTATACAGTATATGAGATCTGGAATATTCAGTGACATTTGATGAGATTATGAGTAACTAGGGGGAAAAAAAACAGGATCTTATAATAGACTTACAAATTGTACACATTGGGATATATTCACTGAAAAACATATGCACAGGCAAGAACTATCTGTAATTGCTGTTTTTATTATTTTTTACAACCAATTGTTAATCATTCCTCTAGGTGTTGCTTAGTCTAGTTGGAGGGTGAAAGAAAAAAAGAAAAACAGTGAGACAGATGGTTAGAAGTTGTAGGCAGATGGTAAAGAAAGCAGCTAAATCTACTTTGTTAGTCTGAAAATATTTTCGACTCGCTGACGCCAATTCCACACTCAACTGAAAGACTATCCTACTAGTCTATGGACTTTTCCCTCTTTGTTTTTAATGAACAATATTGTTTTACATGAAGTGACGAGCTGTGATGAGACCACACGAGTGACGCCAACTCAAAGACACTGAGGTTAAGAACAAGAGTTTACTATAGACATCACATTCTCTGTCATTCAACTATAACGAGCTTGATTTCATTTCATAGTGCTATTAGTTAGTGTACATGAATAATAATAATAATAATAATAATAATAATAATAATAATAATGCAGATTATTTTTGGGTGCCTTTCAAAGCAAGAACACATAAGTGCATTTTTGGTGTAGGTACATTGTTAAATAACATACCAATACCATTCTGTCTTTAAAAAAATCATGTTGTAGTTCTTTGTTCCAAAACCTCTAAATTAACGCACTTTAAAGGGAACCTCTAAATCTAATGACTATTACATTATGTAAAATGTACTTTTACATAAAAGCGTACAAATATCATATTACAGTAGAGTCATTTTGGAGCTAAGCTAATATTTCTGAAAGAAAATGAAAGAGTGGTAACAATACAACACTAAGAGGTGTGTGACGTAGGATACACACGTTGTGTGTGGGAAGCTCTTGTGTCTGTCCCGTTCTTAGATGAGAATTATAAATCGTGTTAGAAATTAAGAGACTATGGATGCAGTCAGACGTTGTGTGACTGGATGTTGATCTGAATAATGATCCACATAGAGGCTCAAATTCTGTTATTTTGAGGTTGTACTGTATTTAAGTTGGGTTTGAATTGTACATTCAACATTTAAACATAATTAAAAAAACTTTAAAAAATACAGTTCTGTGGTTGTCACAACTGTGTACGTCACTGCAACATCATTATAACACTCCTCCAACATTATGGTCTGGATAAACCTCCTTCAGTTCTCTGGTGGAAAGTGGAGTGAAAAGGAGGATGCTTTTGGTATTTAAAAAAAAAACATTATGTGTCAGTTATTTCAGCTGGAGCATTGACAGACACACTGACACATATGATCACTTGATATAGAATTAGTAAGATATGGGAACTTTAAGGCATTTCTTTACCCCCGATAAGGCAGGGTGGATATGAAAAGAGCTTTATTGCATAGGTTTTGTAAATTAATGAAATGGATGGAGGCTTAACCATTTATATCAGCCAGCTGTGGGTTTAATCTAGTTTCATGAACTTGACAAAATAAGAATATTTTTCAAGGATTGATGGAATGAAGCCAAATTTCAGTAGCACGCTCATATTTTTAATGTCTGCTGCAGCAAATACGACTTAGAATGGGCATTTAGCCATATGGCCATACTGATTGGGAACTACTTTTGTTGGCATTGGGCTATGATTGCTCGTTCAAATGCACAAAGCTGCTATAAAGAGTTGCACCATGCACACCTAGTTTGCCATTTTAAAACTGCACCATGCAATTAATGAGCTTTATGAGCTTCAACGTAAAAAAAAAAGAAACCCAGCTCTATAATGCAATAATACAGACTGCTCTGCTTTAAGCTACACAGTTTCAGACTTGATTTCATTCCAATTTATCTTGGTAGGTTTTATTTAAGACAAAGTGCATGGGCTTAGCACATAAACTCCTTGCATACAGTATATTGCATTATGCTAAGCGGACAATAAAAAGTTCGGCTTCGCGTGCGCCTTTGTCTCAGGTTAGTGCCCCACTGCATTTCTCCCGGATCTAGTTTTCCCCATCACTCCTCGTGAGCACTTCTCATTGCTGATGAGGCCGGGGCCGACCTAGCTCACTGCCCAGGGAAATTAGCCAGCTGGCATGCCAAGACACAGAGATTTTTTATGTCACACTGCTGAGATTGGAGGAAAGCAGCAATTCCTCAGTGACTCAATAAACAACCTGGGAAAGGCAGGTAATAGCATAGCCATAGCATAGCGTGTATATGGGACTGGAAGGTTCTAACCTAAGGTCGGGAGCAGTGCACGAGAGAGGTAATGTTAACAAATCTCTCGGGAATCGAAGTACAGTTACATTGCAGGAATGGAATAGTGGAATAGTTGCCACACTTCACACTTCCTAACCCCATTAACCTCATGATAAAACCAACACACCAATCCTTTTTTTTTTGTTTTGCTTCACTATTCTTATTTTTCCAAACATGACTCCAGAAACCTCAACTGTAGATCCATAAAAGACTTAAGAAATATGTAAAAATAAATAAATATCTAAGGTTTGTTTGCTCTGAATGCACTTAAACATACAAATGAAAGAAACGAAGCAAACGAGTCCATTACATCATGAACGCTGGCAGTCAAATGAAGAGCCAGTTTTATTAGTGCAAGCTCTCTTGGTAAATAGTCCCTCTTTAAATCTCTGACTGCTTTACGCCTGGAAATACGCAAAGACCCTCATAAACCTGTCCCATTTTACATTGCTGCACAAAAGCTGCAATGTAACAGTAGAGGTAATGAAAATAATATTTATTATCCACGTTGCTGGAAGCAGTAACATTGATTATATCAAGCTTTAAATAATATGTAGAACAATTGCTTTGAAAAATCGGTATTTATTGGACATGGCTAATCAAGCAGTGAAGGAGAAAAAAGAAAAGAAAAAAAAGAAAGAATAAAAGAAAGATAGAAAGAAAGAAACAGATGTTTTCATTTCCTTGGTTTAAATTCCTATAAATATAATATAATATAATATATATATATAGCTTCTGATACATGGACGCTCACTCGCTAAAAACAACACACCCTAATTTAGCCTCAAATGCTTCCAATTTACATGGAATGCACCCTGATTTATACAGGATATCTTTTATGGTACTATGCACATCAATATAGAAATTTTTATTATACCAAAATTATACCAGTATGTATTGGCTGTAAACTTTATAAAATCTGACTACGGTTCACTGTAGTTTCATTTACGGTATAAATACAGCCAAGCCGCCAAGCCAAGTTTCAATCCTGAATGCATCAATACATAAACCATTACTTCATATACACCACTAATGAAATAACTTAAGTACATAAAAATGGGTAAAATTGGGTCTGCTGGGATTTCATCCATCCATCCATCCATCCATCCATCCATCCATCCATCCATCCATCCATCCATCCATCCATCCATGCATGATCTTTACCGCATAAACTATAGGTGCGCTGGGCTCTAGGGCACAGGGTGGGGTACACCATGGGGTGTCAACCCTTCACAGGGCAAAAACCCACAATTATAAACTATGGGCAATTTGAAAAATATCTTTTGACTGTGGGAGGGAACCAGAGTACCCAGAGTAACCTCACCAAGCACAGGGAAAACAAGAAAGCCCTGTGTACAGACAGATTCAAACCACCAACACTGGAGGTGTGAGGGCAGCATTGCTAGCCATTAAGCCACCATGCTTCATCGATTTAATTCAGTTCAATCACCTTTGTAGCAGTTTTACAGTAATGTATAACTTCCAGATATGATTTATGTTTATTACTAATGAGAAAACAACAGGCATCGGTGGCAAGAAAAAAGTCCCCGAGGTGACATGAGAAAAAAACTTGAGAAGAACCAGATTTAAAAGGGAATCCAGGTCCATCTAGGTGACATTGGACAATGTTGAGAAATCATTCCCTTCTACATGTATGTGCTATATAGTGAAAGGAAGTGCTATTATGTAACCAGGAATGAATGATAGTTTTAACTGAAGTCTATGTTTTTGACTGTTCACTGATGGAGACGTGTTCGAAACTGTCCGTGGCAATTGCAGTCCTAAAACTATCATGGAAACTGTAGACTGAAGACATCATGGCAAAACTGTGCAAATCAATTTCAGGCCAAAGCCATCTCAGTGGCTTCTAAAAGTAACTTTATACTGTCTTTAAGTGCTAGCCTCACAGCAGTGAGTTGTTCCCAAATGATGAGAACAACAAGAAGTAGGACATCTTTATAGATCGGTCAGGTCCGAAGAGCATGGAGGGGTGAGGGTTACTGGTATCTCGGGAATACCATGTGAGGTGTATGTGTGTGTGTGTGTGTGTGTGTGTGTGTGTGTGTGTGTGTGTGTGTGTGTGAGAAAGAGAGAGAGAGAGAGAGAGAGAGAGAGAGAGAGAGAGAGAGTACACATTATTAAGTATGCTTATTGTCATGTAGTTTTAAAGGACAATGTACAAAGTGCAAGCAGGGATCCAGGCAAGACTAGTTATATTTAAAATGACATCTCAAAAGTTTCGACTCATGTTAAATATACTTAAGAATATCACAGATGTGCTGATATTCAGCACAACAGCACTCCCTCTTGTGTGATTTTGCTTTCTACAATAGTTCCACAAACATGAATATTGTAGCAAAACAAACTAACCACGACTCACAGATCTGGTGACTGACAGTTATCAATAGATTAAGCTTTAAAATATCAGCTAATGTCTGAGCTCTGGGGTTGAATCCCAAATAAAATTAAATGAAAAGTCACTGTTTAGTGTGCAAGTTAGAATAATTTGTTCCACACACAAAGTAGTGCCCTCGATCAGGGATTAGAGAGGGATCTGGGTTTCAGCCATGTGCTAGGAGCTATTAAACTTGTGTTAGCTGGGAATTTGGAATGACAATTAATATAGAGACAAAGTGCCGTTTTTTTTCCCAATTTTCCCCCCAACTTAGTCGTAGCCAATTCCTTCCCGTCACTAGGGGGCTCCACATTAAGGCTACCACTACCACTCAGTCGGGAGGGCGAAGACTATCCCGTGTTTCCTCCAAACCGCGTGACGTCAGCCAACCGCATCTTTTCAAACTGCTTGCTCACGCACCATTAGGGGCGGAGTAACACACTCAGAGGAAAGCGCTATCCGCTCCTTCTGCGTGTGTGAGCTCGCAGACGCCCCTGAGAGAGCTCGGCCAATCAGCTCACTCTGTGCCTTCGGCTGTGAGAGGAAAACAGCATCACCCGGGGTTTCGGATCAGCGATCTCCGGATGATAGGGCGAGCGTTTGTACCACTGCGCCACTCGGAGGCTGTTAGTGCTGATTAATTAAGATGACATAACATTATCAGATGTGGTTTCTTGGTGGAAGTGCTTCTGTGACTTGTTTTAAATGTGGGTTTTGGCAGGCAGCTGTTCTCTCCTCAGTCAATCCATCACATGGCACACACACTCACACTATGGGTAATTTAGGAACGCCAATTAACATAATCTGCATGTCTTTGGACTGTGGGAGGAAAGCGTAGAACCCGGAGGAAACCCACCAAGCACAGGGAGAACATGGCGGGAATCGAACCCGGGCCCTGGAGGTGGATAGTGACAGTGTTAACCCCTGAGCCACTGTGTGGCCCCAAGCCATACTGATACATAAAAATATCACATTATTATTCTAGTTATGTTTACATAATTAGACTATGCTTTTATTTGTAAATTAAACATTAAAGTCCAGCACCAGAAATGCAGAAAAACTGTGACTACAAAGGAACAAACAGAAATAGAAGGAAATAATCAGATTTAATAATTTCAGTTTATTTATAATTACATTTTTGTAATTATTGTAATTTGTTACATGTTAAAATTTCAACGTGAAAATTTCACGTCCATGATAAAAACATAATGCTTTCTGCTGGTGTCTTTAAAATTCACATAGCTTGTAGAAAACCTGTACTCTCTCTAAAAAGTTTATCCATTTAATGTTACATCCATAATATTTGCAGGATTTAAATGTTTATTTGAATGTTGAGCATCTAAACAGATTACATTCAAAGTTATGGAAATTAATTCACTGATACTAAGCTTATCCGTGCTCAGAGGTTGTTGTTTACCAAAATGAGTCCAAATGTCACGTCCATAACGCTAGAGCTGCCCCTTAGTAGTGTTTGTCTGTCCTCTTCTCCGGCTGTGCATGGTCCCAGGTGTCCCCGGGTTCTTCCTCAGAGGGTTTTCCTTGACACAATCACCACTGTCTTTCTCATTATGTACACAAATCTAGATTTTGGATTTAGTGGTTAGAGTTACCATCTGGCATTTGAAACCTCTTAAGGGTTCAAATGTCAGTTCTGGTGTGTCTGTGTTGAGTTTGGTGCGCTGCTTTCTCCTTCACATCAAAGGCATGTGTTTGGCATTTCCAAATTGCCTGTAGTACAGTGTGTGTGTGAGTGGGTGTGTGAGTTACAAGAGGTTGGGGTCTTCAGCTACATCATCAGTTTAGGGCATCGCATCGTAGGTCAATGCATCAAAAAGCAGGAAGATTTGAATGAATGAATGTTTTATCATAACGTCTTCAGCTAAAAAAATATTACTTTCAATTGAATTGATAGAGGAAGAGAGAGAGAGAGAGAGAGAGAGAGAGAGAGACTATATATTTTCTTCGTTTTTGAGTGGCTACAGGGGTTTTATTAAGCCACAATCAGTAAAGTAACCAGCCATATGCTGGCAATCAGGGTCAATAACTCTGCCCACAGAGTCCTGCCCACAGAGTCCTGCCCACAGAGTCCTGCCCACATGCAGGCCCTACAACTAAAATGACCAGGTCCTCCAGATCTTAGTTGGATATAACTCTGGAGCTCGCTTTCTATTCCTGACTAAATAGCACCTTAATACAACGATTATTATCACCCTTACAGTGATGAATCTCTTACAGTACAGTTCTCCTCATCGAGTGATTCATTTTCGCAGCTCTGCCATATGCCAGTTTCCTTATATACCTTTTTAAATAAAGGCTGTTGGAACTCATTCTCTCCTTTGTGCTAAATTATTAATCATAGGTAACCATGAAGCATTAAGCAAATTTGAGCTGATAATTGGTTCCACACTCCTGCAAAATAGTGCTCTGTTGCGCGCTGCTGTCAGAATTAAATGCTTCGGAAGTAATTTGTAACTAATGCAATCACAGAGTTTTGTTTTGCTTGACATCTTTGTGTAATTGATTTTTCGAATGCAGAGAGGTGTATGGTTTGCAAATAGAAGATATGTACTGTATATATATATATATATATGTGTGTGTGTGTGTGTGTGTGTGTGTATGTGGGCAGTGAGAAATCAATCACTAACACATCTGTCATTTAGGATATTGTGCTGACCGTGCAGATTGCCATTTCATTTAAATGGCTTGAGCAATCATGAAAAGAGGGCTGTAATTGATAATTGAATCAGCTATAGCCGTGTAATCAATTAAGGCCGTCAGCCCCGTCTTGAAATTGTGAGGTTAATTGGCTTGTGCCAAAGAGATTTGGCGGAATGGGAAAGGCTGGGTATTTGCAAAGACGAGCCTCGTGCCTTCCTTTGTTCAGAGCTTGCATCATGCTTTCCATTGCAGCCCCGAGTTTTTTGAATCGTTCAGGTACAACAGAAGTCTTGGCTCTCGTGAAACAACTTTTACCCTTGGTGAAAATGATAAAAGAAACAGTTTGCAAGCCCATGCTTTGATCTCTGTTTTTCAGGGCTTCCCAGTTAAGTTAGCTATTCATCGTTCCGGGAACCTGTGTTGGCTTTGAATCCTGCAAGCAAGGGACTCGCTGTGTGCATGTGTGTAAGTGTGTATGTGTGTGGTGTGTGTGTGTGTGGGGGGGGGGGGGGTATAGGGGGAGGGGGGAATAGCTGCATCGATTTGCCCTCACCTTCCTTTTACTTCGCTGTCTGGTTTATGCCCATAAACATCTCCCTTTTCCTCTGTCGAGTCCCATTCAAGGCTATCCAGCAATGATGAACGCTCCACTAGTTTGCTTTTCCCTGGAAGAAAGAAGCCTGGACCTGGAAGGGGAAGCAGAAAGCCAGGGATAGGTAGGGGGCTAATGGCCACGGCACACAGTTTCTGTAGGTGGAGGGAATGATGTAGTGCAGGGGGAAGGTGACAAGAATGGCCTGGAGACTTGGGGCAGAACCATCTGCTTTTGTCGCACTGAGCATCAAAGCCAGGAGGAGCTCTGCAGGAGTTCTCTTTTCAGTTTGGATGGGCCACATATGGAGCTCTTATATCTCCAGGAAGGATCCATTCAAGGCTATTGGACTCTCGATTCTCGCCGTCTCTGCATGCCTGTGGGCTTCTAAATGCCATAAACTATACCGAAATTTCTATTATTTGAGCTGGAAATGCTGATAATAGATGAGTTTGCTTGACCCGGGGGGCTGGAGCACATCCCCACCTCATTTTTTTTAACTTGAGCGCACATGAAATGGAAGTTTATGTGCTTTATTTTGGTTGGGTGAGCAGAATTAAAAATATATATAAAAATGGGTCAGCATGTGGCTTAAAAGAACACGCTCAGAGGGTGATTAATTATTAAAGTGACTAATACTACATTTGCCTCCAAGCGCCAGTGACTTTAATCCATGGCGGTGGCACAACTTGCAACATACAGCTTCTCGCTCACATACCCAATCTCTGTCTGTCTCTCTCCCGCCCTCTCTCGATTTCTTATTCGCCGCTTGCTCTCTTATTCACTGAATTCAATTTCAGTTTCAATTAGCTTTATTGGCGTGCGCAAGATACATATTTGTGCTGCCAAAGTTTTATAACGCCATGGTGTCACAGTGTTTCTCTCTCAATTCCCGTCTGTCTCTCCGCTCCCACCACCTCGCCGTGCTTTTGATGAAGCAGCCGACTAACTGCCGCTGCTCTCAAACTGCTGCTATAATTGTGTTAGAGAGACGGGCTGCGAAAATGTGCAATATGTTGTATAATTTATTTCCTAACAAGACTAACGACACAACAGATCCGTTAACTTCAAAAGTTGCCAAATGATGTCGGGTTCGGGAAATAGTTATGGAGAAACAAACCGCTTCGATATGATCTTGATAGGATTGGGGCGAAATCACCGCAGAGGGGACGAGTGCATATCTGTCCTCGACATTTACATCACAGTCATTTATTGTTTAGTCATCTGTTCTCTTTTATTTGTTCTTTTTCCTCTCTGTTTGTTTTTCTGATCCCTACCTGCTTGTCTACTCCCTCTGAATGGCATTATCAAGTCATTAAGTAGATGGGTTTGGCCTGAGTAGCTGAAAAATGGCAGGGAGAGAGAGAGAGAGAGAGAGAGAGAGAGATGATGTTGATGATGATGATGTTGATGATGATGATGTTGATGATGATGAGGTCGGTAGGGGGTTATTGCTGAGGTCTGGGCAGGAGACCGTCTCCACATGCTCTATTGTTTTTAGCCTTAGCGTAATGAATGGGGCTGGATAATATTTAACTAATGACCCCCCCCCTCTTGTTTTCTCTCCCTCTCTCTCTCTCTCTCTCTCTCTCTCTCTTTCATGACACATACAAAGAGCTCCTCCATATGAAATCACATTGCCTGATTAGGAATCTTCAGTTCCCAGTACCGACTGATTCTTTTGTTTTGTGCTCGTGTACAATCAAATCTCATTCTAAATTAAGCATCAGCAAATTTCTGTGTTACAGTTTTACATTTTATCTTTCCCTTACTGTACCTACACCTGAACATTTAAATTTGCTTCTGGATGTAGTGTGTGTAAATCTGAGGTTCGGATTTTAACAACCAGAAATTTTTTCTTTTTCAGTTACAAAATACATTTTCAGATCAATATAATAAAAATAAATACATCAAGTATAGTAAGGGAGTGTTATTAATAGTGTTAGTATTCCATGTGCGTTGATGATAAGCACATTTACTCAAAATATTTTCTTCAGACATGTCATATGTTCTCTATTAAAGCAAAACATGTGATAATATCACCCAAACATTATGTGCATCCTAAGCTTTACTTAGCATGATTTAAAATGTTGCCAAATTGACACTATTTACCCATGTCTGCTTTTGCAATTTAGGGTTTCTTGTTTTCTAAAAGTATTGTCGTCTTATCGTCTATACCATTTCATCCTGTATACAGGGTCGTGGGTGCCTGGAGCCTCCCAGGAAACTTAAGGCATGAGGCGGGGTCCATAGGACACACTCATACACACATACACACATAACACACATACACACATAACACACATACACACATAACACACCACAAGCGAGGCGACAGTGCTAACCACTAAGCCATTGTGTTTAAAATGTCCACGTTTTCAAAAAATAATGTATTAAAAACCATCGAACCAAAACTATAAATAATATAAGACTATATGTCTATTTAGATATTAAATGATTTTCTGATTTTAATTTAACTGTATCAATTTCCACAAAAGTTCTGAACTATGTTACTAATTGAACTCTGATCTATAACTTCAAAAACTTCAATTTGTCCCAATGCCAAGCGACCAGCACACATTTTAATCACACTGATCTCACACACACTCACTCACTCACTCACTCACACACTCACTCACACACACTCACTCACACACTCACACACACACTCATGGTCTCCACTGCTTTATCCTGTATACATGATTGACTAATTGACTGTCATTAATTGTTTAGAACATTCCAGTCCTTCAGATGGATAAGAAACACATTTATGAACAAGACGCTTTAAATAACGTTGAACTCGATAAAGACTTTTTGACGGATCAGTTTTTTTTTATTACATAATTTCACATCAACACTACAAACTCTGGGTGTAACTTTTTATTTTGCTCCTCTTCCTCAGTATTGTATTCTAACATGAAATAGAGATTTTTTTTATGTTCGTCTTTTGACAGGTTGGAAATTTTGATTAACCTATACTTACAATTAAACCTTCAATTCAGTTTGACTAGTTAATTCCAATTTATTGAAATACTGATAAAAAAAATTAACTGTAGTTATTACTATAAGTCACGAACCTGGCTGCAGGCAAGATAAAGATACAGTAAGTACAAGATAACTTTTCTACTTAACTGGAGATTTGTTTAATTGCCCTTTAGGGAATCTTTTTAATTGTATTTCTTTCTTTAAACCTGGTTAGCTTAAGGGACTAGATATCGTTTTTGCCACATTTCGCATTTTATGAGCTTTGGGTTTGTGTCTTTGTTGAGTTCCTCTGAATGTTCTTTCTCTGTTTACTGTATGTGTGCATCAAGGGTTCTCTACCTTCATGCAGGTAATTGAACTAGTTTCACTAAATTCCTCATAGAGATAAGCGAGTGTGTGAACGTCTGCATCCATGAACCCTGTGTCGAACTGACGTCCCATCTGGGTGTATTATTCCACTTTGGCTGTGGATCCACTGTGAAACAGACCTAAGGTTCCTAATGAAGATGAATCTGATGGAATCAGTAAATGACTAAAATACCAGGCCATTGTGTTGGTCTTTAAATGCCAGTATGCTGGAGAGTTTAGCTATAAATGCCAATATAGAGAGTACGAAGAGTTATGAAGCCATATAATATCTGAGAAGTTAGAGATTAACTGCAGATGGAATTCCATTCCACTAATTAGAAAACATCTCAGAAACTGACATGCCAATCAGATTGAGTTTAAACACAGTAGGAATGTCTTTTTAGGCTGTGGAATGTGAATGAATTGGAATTGATTTTTAGCCTGCTTTCAAACTAAGGACTCAAATTCAGATCTGAGTTCGACTCCAAATTCTGATAGGTTTGAATAGAGTGATGACTCTGGTTAGGCATGTACGGTATCAGCATACTGTGCTTAAGTCAACTTGAAGAGATGGTAAAGTCAAGTCAGGTAGGCTTTTATACTGTAGGTCTCAATAATGGTATAGTGTATTTGGACAGAATTTTGATTTTAGTGTGTAAACTTACCATTTCAAAACACGGTAGTGGACTGCTATTTAGAACGTGACGTCATCAGAAGGCAGGTGGGATTGTCATGTTTGACATTTCCTTCAAATTATGAGTAATATTGGGCAAAGTAAGAATTCTGTTGTACTCTTCTCTCTTTTTTCTTTTTGGCTTACGGGTCTACTGATCGCACATCATGCACAGTGTGAAGAAGCTTAGACAGAGTTAGGAACCAGGTGATTCTGAATGATTGGTCATTTTGAAATCTTTAAAACCTTCTTCATCTTCTTCATATAATAGCACATTACCTGTTATGACCTAGAGTCTGTATTAAACTTTAAATCCAGCCTGAACAAAAAGAACGGGTCAATATTGCAACTTATTTTTTAATCCATAAACTTGCAGCTGGGGAGGAATGCAATCTTTACTGAAAACTTTAGTCAATTCCTGGGAAGAAAAAAAATTGAGGGTTTATAAAAGTTAGACTAAAAATACAGACCATACATCAAACACGCTTCACAACCAGGACATAAAAAAAGCACAAAAGAAGCCTCCTGTTCTAACCTGCAGTAAGCTTTTAGGCAAGAATTATTACTTTTCTTTTTAAACTGTCATAAATGGACATAAGATTAAGAGTTCACCAAGGCTGCACTTTGGGGAATGAATCGGTTGACATATTTGTTGTAGTTGTAGGTACTCTATATCGCCACCCAGGGGAAAACTTGGGGAAAAAAGATGGGAACGATTCTCAAAATTTTCCTAGATTTTTTCCAGTTTAAAACCTCTTTAACAGAGATCATCAAAGATACTTATTTTGCTTCAGCCATGGTACTGGTGCTAAATGTGTCTCATTTAAAGTCTCAACTTTTTTTTTATTTACATCTTTCAATTATCTTAATTGTCATTAATACGAAACTTGGTTAATTTAGATTTCACATGAAAAAAACATAAAACTGAAAAAAAGTGTCATTCCAAAATGCTAAATTGTTGATTATTGCAATATGAATTTGACATTAACAAATTTGTCAATATGAATTTGACATGGTTACAGAGACTACAAAAGTTTTTGCTTTTTAAGCTTTTACCAAAAATGCTTTAAGTAATAACTCTTACAATTCATATACTTCTAAAAGCTTATCCCAATTTAGTATTCATATTTATTAAGAAATGTGAATAATTTGGATTTTAAATTATTATAGTTTGAAACAAGACAGTATAATGTTGAAAAATGGCCATTTTGGGGAAACATATAAAATAATTTCTCCACAATTGCTAAAGTTAGCAACTTAAAATTAATAAGCAAGCTGATGAAGATTACTTCCATGTTGCATAATCTTCAGAAGTAGCTCCTTTGCCACTTTTTCTGTTTTATATGTATAACAATAAATAAATAAATAAATAAATAAAATCAGCACCATTACTGTTCTTTGGACTTTTTTCTGTAACTGTTTATGCAATGCTGACTATTCTAAAAACTTTTCCTCTTCTTAAATGTTTTCACCCCTTAAAGCATACAAGTTCAAATGTTTTAGGTCACAATATTCACAGTTCTGTGTGAACCCACGGCATGCAGTATAACACTAGGATTTTAGCACTTGGAATAGTTTAAGGAGGTCATTCATTCATTCATTCATCTTCTATACCGCTTTATCCTGTATTTAGGGTCGCGGGGACCTGGAGCCTATCCCAGGAGACTCTGGGCACAAGGCGGGGTACACCCTGGACAACGTGCCAATCCATCGCAGGGCACACACACACACACACACACACACACACACACACACATTCACACACTATGGTCAATTTAGGAACGCCAATTAGCCTAATCTGCATGTCTTTGGACTGTGGGAGGAAACCGGAGAACCCGGAGAAAACCCACCAAGCACGGGGAGAACATGCAAACTCCATGCACACAGAGACGGGAATCGAGCCTGGCCGGGGAATCGAACCCAGACCCTGGAGGTGCAAGGCAACAGTGCTAACCACTACACCACCGCGCCACCTTAAGGAGGTTATACTTTTATAAAAACTGTATAGCTGAAGTTTGTTAAAATTATTGTTCGATAGTGCAAAAAGCGGGTGCACATTAACTACTGAGAATTAAAAAAAATCTAAATTCTCACATGTTCATCCATTTAACAATCAGTTTTACACTCTAAATAAAAAAGAACAGCAAGAGAGAACAAATACAACTGGGTTGCTGTTGTGTGAAACACTCCTGCACACAATGAGGCTCAAATCCACTGAATTATAACTACTGAGCCTTTTAATTGTTGAAAATGGGATGTTAAAGGCTCAATAGTAGAAATTACTCTAGAAATGTACAGTAGAAAGCACAGAACTTCTTCAACATCGCCACTACATTACACTCATAGCAGGGCAAATGTGAGGAAATACTAAGAAAATGCATTTGTTCCAAAGAGGAAAATATATATATATATACTTTCAAAAACAAGTCACATTAAAGATAATTGCACACAATTAAAGTAATTACACAGCCAGATCTTTTTGTGCAATTTCTCTATGGATCAAAGACTCGCTTTCCTCTATTTTACCCATCAGACCTCTGGAGCTCGACTTCTGCTTGTATGGCAGCTTGAACTCTTCCCTTTGTTGCTCTCGCTGCAGGAATAACTCTAAATCGATCTCCATGGCTACTGGTGCAAACGCTGGTCAAGGTGAGCACCCGGGTTTGTGTTTATTAAAGTAATGCTTAGAGCTAAATGATATGTAAATGAATAAAGGTTAACCTAGTTAATCCACCAAAACCTGCACGAACAGACGAGACCCCGAGGCAGGAAGGAATAATTGGGAGCTTAGCTGCACTTCCTGGATATATTTATGTAGATCAAATAGTTCAAAAACAACTCTTCTGTAACCAAAGCATGAAGAAAACCATGCCTACAGCAAGACAGAGTGTCTAAAGAGGTGTTTCAAGAAACCATATAAACAACTTGGAAGATGCAATCAATTAAATTAGAAGAAAATAACTAACTGATTGAGTATTTCATCTGGCAGGGTCTGGAATTTACACACAGAGAAAATAAATAAATTAATATTAATTAAAAATAAAATCTCTAAAGCACAAGATATGCTTTTGAAATTCAGAACTTATAGAGGATTTTTTTTTTAAATGGCTGGTATGACACAACACAAACCCAGAACATTACCACAAAGTCACTACTAAACATGATGCTAAATGCTATATAGTTTTATTTTTAGGTCATGTTTTTTTGTGAACACTAAAGTCTTAAAAAAAAAAAAAAACTTTTTACTTATTTTCAGACATAGAGAAATAATCTCATACAGTGGGGCAAAAAAGTATTTAGTCAGCCACCAATTGTGCAGGTTCTCCCACTTAAAAAGATGCGAGACGCCTGTAATTTTCATCATAGGTACAGTATACCTCAACTATGAGACACAAAATAACAAAAGAAAATACTGAAAATCACATTTTTAAAGAATTATGGTGGAAAATAAGTATTTGGTCAATAACAAAATTTCATCCCAATACTTGGTTATACACCCTTTATATACGGACGTCAACTGTTTTCTGTAAGTCTTCATATGTTTTCACAGACTGTTGCTGGTATTCTGCCCCGTTCCTCCCTGTAGATCTCCTCTAGAGCCGTGATGTTTTGGGGCTGTCGCTGGGCAACACGGACTTTCAACTCTCTCCAAAGATTTTCTGTGGGGTTGAAATCTGGAGACTGGCTCGGCCACATCAGGACCTTGAAATACTTCTTACGAAGCCACTCCTTCATTGCCCAGGCGGTACCCAGCCACATTTCATCTTCAATGCCCTTGCTGATGTGAGGAGGTTTTCACTCAAAATCTCACGATACATGGCTCCATTCATTCTTTCCTTTACACGAATCAGTCGTCCTGGCCCCTTTGCAGAAACGCATGATGGTTCCACCCCCATGCTTCATAGTAGGTATGGTGTTCTTTGGATACAACTCAGCATTCTTTCTCCTCCAAGTTGAGTTTTTATCAAAAAGTTCTATTTTGGTTTCATCTGATCATATGACATTCTCCCAATCCTCTTCTTGATCATCCAAATGCTCTCTAGCAAACATCAGATGGGCCTGGACATGTACTGGCTTAAGCAGGGGGACACGTCTGGCATTGCAGGATTTGAGTCCCTGGCGGCTCAGTGTGTTACTGATGGTAGCCTTTGTTACTTTGGTCCCAGCACTCTGCAGGTCATTCACTAGGTCCCCCCGTGTGGTTCTGGGATTTCTTCTCACAGTTCTTGTGATCATTTTGACCCCACGGGGTGAGATCTTGCGTGGAGCCCCAGATGGAGGGAGTGAGGGAGAACGAACTTGCACAATTGGTGGCTGACTACTGTAAATACTTTTTTGCCCCACTGTATTTTTCCATGGAGCACGTAGCCTAACGGATGGCTGAGGTCCTTCACAATCTTCCTGGCTGTGGTTCAGCACCGCTTGCTGTAGATCGAGTGCAGGTCAGAGAGCTCGGTGCGGATGATGCGCTCAGCTGATCGCACCACCCTTTGTAGAGCTCGTCTGTCCCGAACTGTGCTGTTCCCGAACCAGGTCATGATGTTTCCCGTCAGGATGCTCTCTATGGTGCAGGAGTAGAAATTCCTAAGCACCTTGGAGAGCAGTCTGAAGTCTCTCAAGCTTCTGAGGTGGTAGAGACGCTGCCGGGCCTTTTTTAACCACAGTGTTGATATGACAAGACCATGCCAGGTCCTGCGTGATGTGAACACCGAGGTATCTAAAGCTGTCCACTCTCTCCACTGGGCTCCTGTTGATGATGGGGGTCTGGTAGTTCCTCTCCTGCTTTGTACTGAAGTCCACTATCAGCTCCTTTGTCTTGCTGATATTCAGGACGAGATTGTTCCTCTGGCAGATTACCAATCTTCTCCAGGTAGGCCGACTCATCATTGTTTGTGATCAGGCCGACCACGACAGTGTCGTCAACAAACTGAGTGTAAAAACGATCGTTATTTCTCTATATAATCTCCTGATACATTAATGCACTTATTCCATGTTTCACTAGTGCTTGGAGGACAGATGCTTGTACCATCACTACGTGCTTCATGTCTGAAACACTGGTCTTCCAGGAACTCCTTTAATAGCCCAAACATGTAGAAATGGCTTTGAATGAGGTCGGGATTGTACAGGGGATGTGGTGATCTCCTGTAATGTGCAAGAGCCAGGTGCATCTCTTCCTCAAGTTGGCGACAGGTTATCTGTCGATTTTCAAAGATCAGGCGTTCCACTCACTGGAAGTTCATAGGCACGACTGTGGTGTAGGTGACTTTGAGCCACTTTGACTGGAATTGTCATTCATGGATGTAAGGCCGCCTATAAAACGTTTGCACCATTCAAATGGTTTCACTGGAGCTAAGAGTCTCATCAATAACGTGTTTGAAATCTTCTGTAAATGGAATAAATAAAAATATATATTAAATGCAAGCATATGATGGTGCGATTGACTACGGAAGGGTACAAATGACCATGCATTGTCCTACAGAGACATTTGAGAAAATAATAATAAAAAAAGCTGCCACACTATGGGTTGACACAACATAGCCTAAGCCATGATCTTATCATACAACCAGTGATTACAGATGATAATAATTAGCAGCATTTCAAAAACAGCAATTTCACTGGCTTCAATACTTATACTTTTTGTAAACGTACTTATGACTAACCTGGATTTTCCGGTGGATTAATTTTATTTGCATGCAGTCACTGCTAGTTTGGCTAACAAAGCAAAAAAAGTAGTTTTCAGGTTACATGCTAAACCTGTTCATGCTAAGCTTAACACACACATGCAATACAATACAGTAAGTTTTCAAATTTGATGATGATTAGTAGGTGCTGGAAATGACAAAAGGTTTGTTGTAACTTATTTCTATTATAATCATATCATATTATAATAGTCCTAAACCTGCATAAATGTCATGTGCTAATAACTGTGATAAAATATGTAACCTACAGCATAGATTTTAACCCCAAACCTGACTCAATGAGATAGCAGTTAGTAATCTCACTAATCTCACTACTCTCACTAATCTCACTACTCTCTAGGTAGCTGTTGCATTACAAAACCATATTAGCAGGATGTTCTTTTATCCCTCGAAGTTTACCTACAGTGCAGAACAATGGCACAGTAGATAGCATTGCTGCCTTATAGCTCCAGGATTCCATGTTTAAGCCTGAACTTAAATTGTCTGTGTAGTTTCTGTCCCTGTGGGTTTGTTCCATGTTCTTAACTTTTTTTTTTATCCGCCTCCAGAAAACATGGCAGTAGGTGGATTGGCTATGCTGAAAGGTTGAATATGTGTGAGCGGTGCCCGGAGATGGACTGATGTCTCATGGACTTACGTCCCACCTCATGTCTTATAAATCATTCATTCATTCATCTTCTATACCGCTTTATACTGTATTTAGGGTCGCGGGGACCTGGAGCCTATCCCAGGAGACTCAGGGCACGAGGCAGGGTACACCCTGGACAGAGTGCCAATCCATCGCAGAGCGCACACACACACACACACACACACACACACACACACACACACACACACACACACACACACACACACACACTCATTCACACACTATGGTCAATTTGGGAATGTCAATTAGCCTAACCTGCATATCTTTGGACTGTGGGAGGAAACCGGAGTACCCGGAGGAAACCCACCAAGCACGGGGAGAACATGCAAACTCCATGCACACAGAGACGGGAATCGAGCCTGGCCCCTGGAGGTGCAAGGCGACAGTGCTAACCACTACACCACCGCGCCGCCGCAGTTATAAATCAATACATGAATTAAAAAAACTGTGCACACTATCAGTACACACTATACACAAACATATCTTACAGTTAAAGCCATGTTCGCACTTTGCTATCAGTAGCATGTTACACAAGTGACTACTAGTGATCAATAGACTAGATTACATACAGATGCATAATAAATATGGATTTACACACAAATGGCAATATTATATTATTAGTCAAGCATTGTCTCCCATGGCTAAAGGTGCATTTCTGTAGTAATTTGGTAAACTGCATACATACGTTGCTGCTATTCTGCTGTTAGAATCATAAAGACTATCCTCAGACTCTTATTCATAATGTTCTTGTCCAACTTTCTTGCAGCATACTTAGTACTGTTTGCATTTACTCTTGTAAATAATTTATAACCCTATAAATTCAGTGTAACGTAGAACAGAATGGGTTCTCTCTCATTGTGTTTTCATTTACTCTTTCATTCTCTATACCACGTATCCCGTTTAGGGTCGCAGGGAGCCGGGAGCATATCCCGAAGGACTTGAGACATGAGTTGTCAGTCCATTGCAGGGCACACAACTCACTCACACACACATTCATGCACTATGGGAAATTTGAAAATGCCACTTAGTCTACCCAGCATGTCATAAGAGGAAACCGGAGTACCCGGAGGAAAACTACAAGCTCCACATACACAGACCTAGACCTCCAAACTGGAGGTGCGAGACAACATTTAATTTGATTGAAATGAATAAAATAAACTGAGATAAAGTGTAATACAGCAAAGCCTTTGCAAATGTTACCCAAAGTAATACTGTACTGTACATGGCATCTAGCTGGCGGTAGATCTGGATAAATGTTTTGAGCATCAAAGTAGAGGATATGCACAATCATTAAATGTCACACCACTGATTATGAAGATTCAGTCAACATTTAACGACTGACACTAAAACAACACCACTTCCAAAAAAAAAAAAAAAATCATGAAACCAATCTGTGACCAATCTGTGTAAGCAGCATCTCGATAAAGCTCAGGGGAATTTCAGCAACTCCACTGTGGGTGGAAATCACTTTTCCGTCTCAGACTGACATGCTGAGGAGTTTGGCACACACTTACTTATCGAGTTGTTGAACAGCTAGTGCAATCCTCCACACTTGGCGAATCCCTCAGACTGGTGACCTTCAGCTCCTCAGAAACAGCAAACATGACTTCATCTCTCCTCGTCCAGAATCACTGCTTCCTACAGTTTATCCGGGAAGATGATTCCCCTAAGGTGGACCAAGTGACTTTAAAAAGTTTTTAAAAATTTATAAGTCGTTTGATTATATAGGAAAACTGAATATCTATTATTACCTGAAATTACCACAGGTGTAATAATCATCCTAAAAAAATAAAAAATAAAAGATTTTCCAGCCTTTATCCAGAGAGTTGCATCAAATCACTTCCTCCCAAAACACACACATTTCCAATTGCGTCAGGAGTCTCTTGAGGTGATAAGCAGCTGCTAGAAATTAGGCAGAGACAATTTGACTAATCTACTTGTCCATGCTTCATTCCAGATTAGAATAGTCTTTAGGAAAGTTTATTTCCTTTCCTATAATTTTCAATTAGTCTGTTTTTTACTAGGATTTAAGGTTTTAGCAGAGTGTAGTAATACAGTAGATAACTTTAATAACCCTAGTAAGTTTTGGCCAATAAGAAAAGGAAGTGTATTGTTTTTCCTACTTTAGATGTACTTTCTTTGAAATCTTATTTAACTTAAATTGGTTTAGCTGGCCATAGACCCGAGACTGGCAGGATGTAAATAGACTCTCTGCCAAATTGCACTCTGTTTTGGCTCCATCTGCACCCGGTCTCTAAAATAAAGGTGTCATTGGCTATTAATGGAGATTGAATCCCTGATGGATCTCTAAATACAAAAAAAGTACTTCACTCTGGTATTTTTGCATTTATTCATTTGGCAGAAGCTTTTAGGCGTTATTTCCAAGAGAGACAACATACTGTACTGTACAAGCACAGCGCTGCGCTAAAGAAGCCCATCTGCTTTCAAACCTGAAACACTAAGCGTCCAGTGCTTCATTTCACCTATTCAGATTTGCATGTGTGTGTGTGTGTGTGTGTGTGTGTGTGTGTGGGATAGATTTAGATTTATTGTTGATATGGAGTGATGCATGCATAATAAGAAGTTAATACTCAATTTGCTCACTTAGATGTTCATTCAGCTACTAAAATAATCCTAATATTTATATTTATGTCAGTTTCTATTGTAACTCTTTAGTATTAAAATCAATCTGAAGTTCCACACTTCAGTCCTATTTTGGCTGCTTCATTTACAAAATTGCTGCTCCAGAGACAAAATTATAGTTACAAACTTCCCAATTTATTTTAAAGGGAGACATTAATGCACAGTTCACTTTGTAGTCATTTTATTCATACAGGTTTCCAGTGTACGTGTTTTTATGAGTTTTATTTCCCTGCTTTTTTGTTCTTTTTTTAATAACAGAAACATTAAGCCCAGTATTCTGTTGGTTTCCATGGGCCACCTGGGCAAGACTTCACAAGATCTCTGTGGTTGTGTTCTGGTGGTTCTGGTGGTTCTGGTGGCTGTTCTGGTGCCTCCAGCATGAACATCAATTTCAAGAACATCTATATACATTTTGCTTCCAAAGACCAAGACATTGTTATATTTGTTACACGTCGTCTTGATGAATAGTTCTCCAAGCTTGGCCTTCATCTTCAGTCCAGTCCCTGTACCTGACCAGTCTCAGAGGAATGCATTGTTAAGCCACACAGTGACCTACAGTATGAATCATTCACGCTTATAAACCATCTAACTTAAGGCATTAACCAGTAAGAAACAGGTGCAGATGCTGACAGATGTTCAGGCCGGTGATTAGTGTACTGGTGTTGCTGAATGCTGAGTAGAGGGGACATGAAGATGCTGCTGAGTCTCTTTACTTTGATTTAATCAATTATATTTTTATTTAACATTAAATCAGGGGTAGCTCATGATTTTTTCACAGTTCTGTGCAAAAGGAATAATATTAATGTGATAATACCAGGTTGTGATTTTCACAGCCCCTTGACACCATACTGTCCTTCACGGATCCCAACTCGCCAGCGCACAGTGTGTGAGTCGTGGAATTAGCTTTGATGTTGAAGCCTGCTGGATTTGATCAGATGTGACATTATAACATGTGAAGATTGAGATGATGGAGTGTTGGAGTTGGAGAAGATTGCAGCGCAATACAGCGCAGAACCAAACACATTTTAACTGATAGACGACGATGAAGCCAATAATGTGCTAGAAACAGGGAACACACCTACACACACACACACACACACACACACACACACACACACACACACACACACACAGGTACATACAGTGAGAAATGTCCAGGATTCCTCTGTCTTTTCTCTGGTTTCACTTTTCTTTTTTAAACAGCTGTGAACACACTCACTGATGTACATACGTAACTACTGTGTGTAGGTGTGTGTGTGTGTGTGAGTGTGTGTTCTTGCAGGGAACCATTTACATAACTTCATGCCTAATGTGTGTTTCCACTTTCTATTTGTGTATGTGTGTGTCTTTTTTTTTTTAAATATATAAAAGTTTTATGTGTGTATGAGAGTAAAAAGATGCATCTAATGTGCACCTGTGCATTTGATTGTGTTTGCGCGCATGTGTGTGTGTACAGTACAGTAGTGTGTGTGTGTACAGTACAGTAGTGTGTGTGTGTACAGTACAGTAGTGTGTGTGTGCCTGTGTGCACACAAACCCTTTAGAGCCTGAGGTTTTAATTTTATTTGATTGTGTGTGACCTGCACATGCAGTGCGTTATTTCCTATTGAGAGTGTGTGTGAGTGTGTGTGTGTGTGTGTGTGTGTTTATTGTAATAAGAGCTTTAATGAATGGCATAATCAGTTAACTCTTAACTTCAGCCCCAGCTGTGGAAAACAACCGCAAACTTTCCCTCCCTCTCTCCCTCCATTTGTCCTCCAAATGGAAAATCATGCCTGCTTATTTTTTTATTCTTCATTTTTAATTAAAAAATGCCAATCATCGATGTTGTGTGTGTGTGTGTGTGTGTGTGTGTGTTCACGAGAGAGAGAGAGAGAGAGAGAGAGAGAGAATGTTTTTCATCTTTAGTGTATTTTATGCTTGAGACGTGAACCAAGCCAGGTTTTCTCTTCACTTTTTATTCAATAAAAACAGTAAGAACACAGTCCTAAGAGCTGGTAGCAGGAATGAATAATGAAGTCGTCTCTTCCGTGCTAGTTGAACCACTTTATTTATCTATTTATATTATCTTTCACCCTCGCCACTTGGTCATCAAAGCTTTTAATGTGAACAGAGGTGTTTATGTACAGCTGGTAAAGTGACGGCGTGTAGGTTGATGAAGCAGGACACGTCAGCATGGACATTTATAATGGCTAGTCCATGTGCTCATGACCCGGCTATAGCAGAAGTTAAATTTCAAGCTTAGCAATCACTGAAACATTTAGAAATAAACAGGATTGAAGGTTTAGAATAAGTGCATTAACTAAACATATCGACTGGCAAAGAAACAACAGGGTGTAAATACAGTGTATATATATTTTCATTTTAATTTTAGATATAAAAGAAAGAGATGGACAGAATTGACAGACAAAGCAAATGACATGACATGGGGTTGGAACGAAACAGTAAAACAAAACACAAGCTCATGCTGCTTGTTGCCATGAGAACAACAACACAAAAGGAGAACATGTGATGTGTGCTTTCCTGAGCAGCAGCTTGTGCAGGTAACGTCTGTACCGGTGCTGATCTACAGTATATCAGAACTCATTCACATTCAAGCTTATTAATGATATTTTACCAAGATGAGCATTTTTACATTCACCATGAAAGTCCCACTGCACAGGATTTGACACACGACGATAAAACTGGTGGAATGTCCATTTGGGGAAATCTGCCTTTGTAATGTGAACAACTGGCAGACTGTTTTCTCTGCACTGTGGACCTGGCTTTCAATTCTGTGACTTTTCAGATGCATTTAGTGACTTTGTGTAGCTACTAAAAGGGGTTAGCGACAAATCTAGCACCTATTTGTGCAGACATTAGCTACTGTCGTGTCCTGGACTCACTATGACTCTCTATAACACATGACTGGATGGATGAGTTCATAGAGCTGATTGACTTCCCATCGCTATGCAAAGTCTGCTTGAGTTTCTCCTCTGCAAGCTGATATTCTCAACAACCAATGACTGATCACAACAATTTTCCCAACAACCAATCAACCTTGATCATACTGTTAACCATTGTACCAAATAACCAATCACTGATCACTATTGTTCCCAACAACTAATGACAACTAAGTCACAACTGTTCCCAACATCAAATCATGTATCACCACTGTTCCAATCAACCAATCATTGATCACCAATGTTGCCACCCAACTAATCACTATTTCCAAACGCCAATCACTGATAACCACTGTTCCTAACAACCAATCATTTTTTCAACCATCATTATTGATCATTATTGATCCCAATGATGAATTTCTGATCAAAACTGTTCCAAAAACTAAAAATCACTGATAACAACTATCCCAAACAACACGTGGTCACTAAATGCTAATTACCACTGACCATTTATTCCTAAAGATCACTGAATATAAATGTACCAACACGCAATCATGTATTAAAATTTTTCCCAACAACCAATCATTGATCACCCAACATCTAATCACTATTTTTTATGAACAATTAGTAATCAGCATTGCTCCTATTGACCAATCACTAGATCACCATTGTTCCATCGCCGATCACCTCTGTTTCCAACAACCAATCACTAATCATGGCTGTTTCCACTAATCAGACTAATCACTAATGAAAATTGTTTCCAGTGACCAGAAACTATCAGTGTTCTCAATAACTGATCATCAATCACTGTTATTTTTCCACTCCACATGTTAGGATGTAAAATCCTGAGCTTTTCTATAAGAAATGTTCTAATCTACTACTTCCTCTCCTGATATACTATACTGCAGTTCTATTCTGTTAAACTCTATTCAAAGTGTCTGCAGAATAAATCACCTAAGATATTTTGTGATGCATATCGTCACAATCATTCAGTCAATATGCAAATAAGCCTGCAAGGTCATATAGCAACATCTACTGACTTTTTAGGTTGGCATTAGTAACTTTCCGTTGAGAAGTAGGCGACACTGATTCACCGAGTCTCCTGATGATTCGCTCATAGATGACGCATTATCAGCTGTACTATTGTTCGTTCCCCACACACGTTCACGCTCTACCACACATATACGCATTCACGCTTGAGGCAATGTAGAGTCACTAATCCACCTACTGCCAGGGTCTGGATTCGGATTAATGTGTGTGTGTTAGTCTGATTTAAATTGGCACCCCATGATCATTCCACTGAGTGGTGAAATTGAAATAGCATGCCATCTTAAATCACTTTTTCTAAAAATATTTGAAATAATTAACTGTTTGTAAGGTCTGTGATAGCTCATTACCGCAGTCGATTATATACAGTAGGAAATTCGTCTATTGTTCAGGACTATTGCACTTCTGTAGCTTCATTTCTGCAAATCATGTCACAGAATTGGGAATTTGTGTAGTAGAAAGTGGACTTGGTGTTTATTTAATACAAGACAATGCGACTGACTCACTAAAATTACATCTTCTGAAAATTCCTTTTCATAATTTTGGTAAAATTGTTCCTGTTGCTTCACTGTGCACTCTGGAGAACCTAAAACATAGGAAGGAGGGAACAATGGATTTCCCAAGGAACATACACTGAATTTATCATTTCATAGAAACAAATCAGCTTCTTTAAATTTGTTCTGGAAATGCATGAATACTGTGTAAGGTGACTAGATCTTAAACTTCGGTATTACAAACCCTATCAAACAATTAATACAGTTTATATATTGTAGGTATTTTATATTCTGTATCTGATTCTTGTTTTTCCAGAAACTCTCCGGAATTTGTCAAATTTTAATTTTCTCGTAAGGTGTATTTTGAGAGCTCACAGTTCCATGTGGTTCCTCTTATCCACCCAGGTGTTGTTTACTGGAGGAAAGATCTGTTCCAGGGCTGCAATAATCCCAGGTAAACCTAACACAAGCTAAACAAGGAGGCCATTGTTTTTGGAGTGACTCCTTCTCTGTATGAAGTTATTGAACATTTTTCATCCATTGTGTTTAGTTTCAGGCTTTCTATCTTTGTTTCATTGCATCACTGTTTCCAGGAACCGACCATTCATTTTGTGTTCATACTGCATTATAAAGCAATATATAAAATGTCAATTAGACCTTCTTTGTGAAACTGTACAACACATTTTTAAGGTCAATAGAGATTTAAGTAAAATATGTATTTGTATTTGTGTTTTCATACCTCATCCTGTATCATTCTGTACATGTCTAAAAATAACAAAAACACTTATTTTGCATAACTGGTCTCCTTTAAATTTAAGCAAAATTTGCATATGTGAAATCCAAACTGTATATTATGATTCATTACAGCATGTGCTATGGACACTGAACTAAATCTGTTTATTTGGCATTTTTGGAAGAAGTTAAAACAAGAAAAACAAGAGGCGTTCAAGTGAAATCAGGACTTGTGATAAATTGTAATAAATGTATTTGACATTAATATGTCCATGGCCAAGGTGGCTCAGAGGCTCTGCAGTCGTTCCTGTGAACATTCAGCCAGTAGAACGCCTGCTCCTTAAAAAAAAAAATCAATGGATAACTTGTGGAAAAGACACATCTGTCTGTGGGAACTATACACCCCTTCATTTACTAACACTGCTTACACATCAGAGGGAACATCCCTGTACAAGAGCTCGATTTAAGCCGTTTCCACAAGCACTAGTGAAACACTGAGATAAATGCATTAGTGTAGAAGAGGATTATATAGACAATTAAAGTTAGTGTTTAATTACATAATTATAATATGTTATTCTGCAAAATCAAAAGTCCCGATTTGACTTGAATGGCCATACCATTCCGACAATGTTAAAATTTTATTACAGAGTATTAAAGTATATATGTTTACTTTATGAAATGACATTTTCTTTTAGCCTTTTTAAAATTCAGAAAAGTGACAGATAAGTGAATGACTGCTATACTGGAAGTGACAGGAGAGTCTGGCATATGTTTTGTACATGCCACAACATTAATGGTAATTAGAAACTAATTAAAAGTATGACATTCCTATAGCTGCACACACCTAATAGTTTCCTTCAGTCTTCTTGAATCTGACATTTTGTACAGTAGAGCATGAAGAATTGTCTGAGACTGGGGAATGCAGCTCTATAGGAGATAAACCTCACTCATCAAGTGTTTTATTTAGCAGGTATGTGATGCATGCCCTTCACTGTGAAACCTCTAAACCTTCCATTCATTCTACCACATCATCAAAGGTGTTCCTACCTTGAATAATAATCATTATTGCATGAAAATCTTTTATGTACTTATAAATATTGCTGTACGCCACCGAGCATATATTCTGAAAAGCTGAAATTCCAAAGCTCAGTTACAAAGGTCATAACTGTTGACCTCTTAAATTTAAATACATCCTGGATTACATGATTTTCACCATAAATTCTTCAAACGAATATGTCTTTGCATTAAACAGACCTATGCAGTACATATTTCATGAAATCAAAGATTTGAGTGATGATAGCCCTGGCAGTCATTCTACTGTGTGATGCTGAAGAAGTCGTGAAAATAAGGAAATTCCTTGACTTTCTTTGATCTGACACTGTAAAAGTAGGACTACCTCTTGTACTATGGTTAGTAACGACTGCTCAGTGCCACAAAGGTATTACGTCATCCTTGGCATTCAATTATTCTCATCTGTTTTTCATTTTTCTCCGTACAAAATGTAAAATTGACAGAGTTGAAAGAGCAAAATAGCTTCAGTCACATCAAGCTTCAAGGCCCTTCGTCAAAAGAAGTAAAACAGTTTAGGGCTTTTCTCTTGAAGAGGCTGCCTACACAGTGCAAACTAACAAGCAGAAATCTAGTAAGGCCATACACACACACACACACACACACACACACACACACACACACACACACACACATATTAGGGATGTAACGGTATGAAAACTTGACGGTACAGTAATACCGCGGTATGGACGGCACGCTACGGTATTTATTGAATCATTTACAGGAAAAACTAAACTAATGAAGAGACTCGAAAAAAGTGCCAGAAGTGTTTATTAAACAGTTTACATGAACACTGAACATATCAATGGCAGACAAATTAGTCGTCTATCTGTAAACTTTGAAACAGAAACTTAAATTTTTCAATTTTAATAAGAAAAAATTATTAAACCATGTAAAGAAAATAAAGTTTCAATTTAGTATTCTTGAAAACTTATTGCAGCTGGTCCATGTGCTGAATGACATTTTCAGAGAGAAACCGAAATGACCCAATAAGTGCTCAGGCGAATGGAGCGAACGGGAGGTAGAGGGACTACAATTCCCATCAGCCCCGGCGTGACCATCATCCTTTGCGGTCTGTTGTCGCTATAAGTGTTCTAAAGTGTCCTAAAACTTTTGAATGGTAGTGTATATATATGACATATACATATTTTTTAATGAGAAGTTTTTAGTAATTC
This sequence comes from Channallabes apus, assembly GCA_030522415.1. Taxonomy (NCBI): domain Eukaryota; kingdom Metazoa; phylum Chordata; class Actinopteri; order Siluriformes; family Clariidae; genus Channallabes; species Channallabes apus. The sequence goes on from CM060126.1 coordinate 30,402,369, forward strand.
CAGGTTCTGACATTCCTTAATTCAAACAGCTAATATCCAAAATCTGGGATGAAGTAGGCAGAGGTTCTGTGAATTCTGAGAATTAATCGGGAACAGAATTATAATCCGAGACTATTTTAATTAATTGCCGGACATTCCTCCACTCGGTTTATAATTCGTACAACATTAAACTAACGTGAGCCTCCACGATATGAGGTCACGCCACATACAGTACAGAGCGGGTTGTGTATTAGCCCTTAAACATCGTTAACTGCGCTACTGATTCCTATTCCTCTAACTAATCACATTACATACAATTTCAAGATCATCAATTTGGAAGAATCTCTTTTGAAGTGGGATGTTTTGCATCCTGCGCCACATTCCAGCTTCTTTATTGTGTGAGTCTATTTACATGCATATCTACAACTCTCACATTCTTTCCATTACTGAAGTAAGCTGGTTTGTAAAGCTATTGAATGTAAACAAAAGACTCTGGTTAATTAACAGCTTTGGCAGTTGAAGAGCCACAAGAAACACACACACGCACACACACACACACACACATACACACGCACACGCACACACACACACATAGACACATAGTCACCCCCACAGTTGCTTCTCTTTGTCTGCTATCATGTGTTTTGGCAAATAATAATGTTCTTACTTACACAAAAGCAACATAAACTGCAATCAGAGGACATCTTGCCAATGATGCGCACAAACACACTAACACACTAACACACACAAAGCATCAGACAAATGGTTGTGTAGGCCATATTTCCTTAGAAGCAATTTTAAAAAAAAATGGTATTTGTATTAACGTATGAGGGGAGTTCAAGTCAAACCAGGACTTTTGACTGTGCAGAATAATGAAACACAGTTATGAGAATAAAAATGCACGTTATTTTTCTATATAATCCACTAATGCATTTATCCCAGTGTTTCACTAGTGCTTGAATACCATCAAGGTAGAAAGCTTTCTCAGTACACCAGAGCACAGATCTGTGATCTGCTATGTGTCTAAAACTGCTAGGTGAGGTCCGGTAATGTGGTGCGGTGGGAAGTATGAGGTTGTGCATTGTCCTACAAAAACAGAAGTTATTCATCAATTAGTTCTACAATCAAGCGCTCTAGTAGCTGGATGTTCATGGGAACGACAGCAGTGGGACTGCATACTCAGAGATATGGCCGTTATATTATAATTGTAACAATGACATCAGGACAATGTTGGGACAATGTTGTTTTTGAAATTTAGGTTGAATTTGGTGTAGTGATGTTAAGATAATGTTGAATGAATGACCCAAACAAAACGTTGTATATATAACCTTAGAACAATGAAATTCGAACCTTTATGTGGAAGATTCATGCCAATTAAAATCAATTTGCCACCATCCGACTACATCCATTGTTCCTCAGGTTTAGAATTCCAATTGGAGATTGGGAATTGTAATGTTCCCTCTCGTTTTCATTTAGTTTTGAAAATATTGGCTCCCAAATTACTGTATTGTAACACATTCACACTCACACCATTTCCACCATGCTCCTGTGCTAGAGTCACTTTGGTATCGAGCAGGTAGGATGTGTGAAGAAGGGAAACATTCAAAGTAAATGAAACTTTTTATATTTCAAAACAATATATGGTAAAACATTTTAGCATGTTAAATGTAAAATATGCAAAAATATATATAAATCACAGCACGATTAAAATGATAGTATGATAGTATAGCAAGTGCTTGAACTGACTTGGATGTCACCAATGGTGGACTTGGATCCACACTTCTGCTTAGCCCTTAATGGACCCTGTGTAAAAGCGTGGGGGTGGGTGTGGTAGGGGGTCAAGTGTTGTGTAAGCCTGTGAGTCAGACAAATAGAGACAAAAAGAAAGAAAGACTGGCAAAGACAGCATGCTTCATTAAGTCTTTTTGTGGGGGTGTTCATTAAAAAGCAAGCAAGGCCACATTCCAAAGGACTCCATTAACCAAACTCCCCCTCCCACAGACCAGCAGCTTTTAACCAGCACGTCGTGAGTTCACCGGCCCCTCCTGCTCTCCACAAACCAACCCTGCCCTTTTTATTCCTCTTCCCTCCAGACAATAGACTCAATCTGTTGGTAAGGCTCCATTTCCCAAGCCCCACTGGAGGGCACAGGTGGAGGAGGGTGTGGGTTAGGGGGGCAATGCTTGTCTCCATGGATACTTTCAGCACTCTGGCTGGGGCAGACAGTACAGTAGGTGGCTGCCTTGCTAGTGTTTAAGTGCTTTTAATATGGCAGAGGTGAAGCAAAGGAGTCACACTAATGATCGTAGTACCTTTGACTGGTCACACATTAAGGAAAGATTTTCATGGTTACTGTAACTCACCATTTGAAACCATATACAGTAGCAAGCTACGAAAGAAAAGATGTAACACAAAACCAAAAAATTTATTTGCCATTTTATTTTACATCTAATCCATTATGATGTTAATTAACTGTGTTAATTTGAAACCCTCCCTAGTGTTTTTCGTTAATTTGTTGTTGTATACAGTTCATTATTGGTATGAGCCTTTGTGCTTCATGTTCATTAGGTCAAGGCTAATCTCTTACCTTTCTTTAAATGACATTTACATAACAAAATAATATACAAAATACAACAGTAATTATTTTAATTAAAAGTTTGTTCCACAGTATGAGAGTGCTGTCGAATCTTCAGCTCGGATAAGCCAAGTGGGGTTGATGCATTTCCGATAACGACAAGTAAAAGGTTTCCGTTACTTCTCTCTTTCTAACTCATTGTTGCTTCAATTACAGTAGTAATAACATTCAAATTACACTGATTAAAAATATTTGCAGTTGTTATTATGGTAATGTTTTTTTGTTGTTGTTTTTTGTTGTTGTTTTGTATGTTTATTTTTCATTTTGGAGGGGTATCCAGTGTTGCTGCTTTATAACATGCAAAGGCAAAACTGTACCCCTTTTTCATCATTGAAAAGTCTGGATGACTTTGTGGTTCCACAGTAACAGTAATAAACTGTATAAGAACTGGACAAACCTAACCTAAATTTGGTTAATCCATGAATAAGCATATGGGGGAGCGAACACCACCTGGTTGTTGGTTGGAATACATTATTTAGTAAATTAGATACCTAGCTTCACTTTAGCTTAGCTAAGATGGCTAATGCTAATTTATATTGTGTCAATACATGCTTTTCTTGTGGGAAGTTAAACTACAGAGATTCTAGTTAGTTGGTCTATAGTGATGCATAGCAGCCAGATAGCGGGTTTGACGCCACTGCCACTCAAATCGACCAGAGCCACAATTATGTATAATTTTATGGCTTATTTCTGGAACACAATGTTCACTGAAGCGTTACAGTAAAAATGCACCTGCGAACAATTGTCAGGAATTAGAAATCTACCTTTTTCTTTTGTGCCACGCTGTAAACATGTTTATTTCTGTCTATGGGGATTGACTCGCTTTTAGAGCCAGCTAGTGGTCATTGGAGGAACTGCACATTTGGGCACTTCCAGAATCAGAGGTTGTCTTTTGATAACACTAATTTTGGTCCATCCACCTGCCACTTTTCTATGGCAGTTACTTAAAGGGTTTCCAGCTTGACACCTGTTAGTTACACTATAAGCTATATTTTAGTTGTTGTTCAAGTCGAGCCAAGTCAAGTAGGCTTTTATAGCAAGTCAAGTAGTCATTTCAACCATATATAGTTCAGCACACAGTAAAACAAAACAACGTTCGTGTACATACATACAACATAAATTAAATTAATAAGTTTAAAATAATAAATTACCACCTAATTAGCTGACTACATAAGACTAAGACGAAACAAATTAGCATTGTAAATTAACAATCTAAATACTATAAAAATGACAGCAATAGACAACATCAAGTGCGTGTGCAAATGTACAAACAAGAGCCACAACAAGTAACAAATAAACATTCTGAGACAATTGATTTTGTGAAGGTGAAGCCGACATCACTCCATGTCAATCGTTGTACATCATGTTATGAGGATCATGCTTATTAATCATTCTGATAACTTTACAATGCATGGCAGGTCAGCCAAACAAGGCATATCATCATTTAGGGAGAAAACTGGACATTGGAAGATTTTTTAACCCACTTTTTAAAAATCCCAACAATATAATAATGTAATTAGTTTTTTTAAACCCACTGTCTATGAATCAATAAATAATTAAATTTTTAATGTTTTTAAGTGTTTTCTATTTGATTTGATTTGATAATTAATTTAAGAAATAGGAGTGCCACTTTACTTTATTGACTTTCTGAGTTTTCAAGCTTGTAAATAAGCAGATCTTGAACCCAGCAACTACAAAATTGTTCATGATCTTCTGGGGGATTTATAACTTTTAAACACACACAAAGTTTGAAAATTTACACTGAATGAAGGTACTGTAGTGCATCAGGGTCTGTAATCCAGTCCTGGGCTGCTAAGTTATATGGTTCTTGTTATTTATCGTTATTAGTTTGTCCAAATATTGATGCTCGGCACTGAGATGTAATTTCTCCCTTGAGGGTCTCAGGTTTTTTTCTTCATCTCCTTCATTTCCCATCATATTTGAACATAAAACTATTGTAGCAGGAATAGAAGAAGCATGCATGTACTGACCAAAATTATGTCTTTGTCCCATCATGGAACATGGCATGATGTAGCTCTCTTTCGGTGGCAGAGTGGTTAGAACTGTCGCCTTGCACCTCCAGGATCTGGGTTCAATTCCCGCTTCGGGTCCGTGTGCATGGAGTTTGCATAATCTCCCCGTGCTTGGTGGGTTTTCTTCCACAGTGTTCCCAATAGTAGTATGTAGAAATGGCACCTCATCCAGGGAGTACCCTGTCCCCTGGACACGGTGCCAATCATCTGCAGACATTTGGACTGTGGGAGGAAACTGACCAAGAATGGGAAGAACATGTGAATAGAGATGGTATTAATTGACAGCACCATTCAGCTATTTGCAGTATGAATTGGAATTGACAACCTGTATTACAATTGAAACTGTAAAGAAAATACTAAAAATGTCATTTTAGACAATAAATCAAGGGTGTAGGTTACGGTACCTGGATTTTTTTTAACAAGCAATACAATAACAAGCTATTTATGTAACCTGGTATGATGATGCATTTTAGCATCCTGTACTGAATATGGCAAACAATTCCAGGTTGGGCGGTGCGGTGGTGTAGTGGTTAGCACTGTCGCCTTGCACCTCCAGGGTCTGGGTTCGATTCCCCGGCCAGGCTCGATTCCAGTCTCTGTGTGCATGGAGTTTGCATGTTCTCCCCGTGCTTGGTGGGTTTCCTCCGGGTACTCCGGTTTCCTCCCACAGTCCAAAGATATGCAGGTTAGGCTAATTGGTGTTCCTAAATTGCCCGTAGTGTGTGATTGGGTGTGTGAGTGTGTGTATGTGTGCGTGCCCTGCGATGGATTGGCACCCTGTCCAGGGTGTACCCCGCCTAGTGCCCGAAGTCTCCTGGGATAGGCTCCAGGTCCCCCGCGACCCTGAACACAGGATTAAGTGGTATAGAAAATGAATGAATTCCAGGTTGCTGCTTCCAGCATTTTACTTTCTATTTTCTAAACTTTAGATAAACCTTGTTTGTTGTTGTTTGTGCCACCTGTAGTGTGCAACACAAATGTAACGGAAAAAATAAATGATCCCTTTGTTTCTGCGATACGCTGTTGGGGGCCTAATTTTCCATTCCTGCTCTAGTGGGAAACACAGATCATGTGATTTGCCATCTAAAGTCTGTCATCGTAATATAAATGCAACACATGTGTTTGTTGATGCAGCTTGAAATAACGAGCAAAAACAGAAAGATAAGAAAGAAATAATGAGTAAAGCTCCACCATTCCACGTCTGGAGGTCTTTACTGACATACAGGAGGCCACCCATGTTAAACTGAAACCATCTCTGAACAGAGTGAAGGGATCTGATGCACCACTTATTATCTCCTTACAACACTGTCAGTATATTTACGCTGGTTGTGTCATGTCAGTTCACACCTCCAGTTGCTAATGGCGTCACTGCATGAACAAGTAGGTTAGGATTCAAACTTGGCCAGATGTGCTGTTGTGGGAAAAGAATCAGTGTTGCAGTGGTGAGATTTTGTATGAGTTACTGTAATTTGTCTGATGGCTGCTAAGGAAGATAAAAATCTGGACTTTCGAGCAGTGCAAAAAGGTCATGTAGTCTGGTGAGTCTAGACTGACCCTATTGCAGAGTAACGGGAGTAAGAAAGGAAGCGCATTAACTGACGCACCCATCATGCATAGTGACCACTGTACGAGGCAGTGTAATGATCTCGGGTTGCTTGAGTTGGTCAGGTCTAGGCCCAGCAACAATATGAGGCAAAAAAAAAAATAAACTCAGCTGATGACCTTAATGTACCTAAAGACAAGGTTTCTCATCAATGGAGTTTTCTTTACAGTAACTCAACAGACAGACATATTTCAGGACTTACTGTACTTTATATTGTGAAAAAGTGGCTCTGGGAGCTGAGGAATCATTTTCATATTTATAAACAAATATTGGCAGTTTTCTTTAGACTTTTGTGTTTTGTTAGACTGTTGTTCTGTGGGGTCAGGTGTAGCTCAGTGGTTAAGGCATTGAACTATGGTTTGGAAAATCCCAGGCTCAAGCCCCATAAACACCAAGTTGCCACGGTGGGGCCCTTGATCAAGGCCCTTAACCCTCATCTACTCAGATGTGTAATGTAAAATGTAAGTCCCTCTGGATAGGGGCGTATGCCTAAATGTATTCTGACATTTGTTTTTCCAGTATCCATTGCACCTCACCTGTCATAGTAAGATGATGTTAATTGTATGCACCTGCACTTGTTAAGTTTGATTAGTCTATCTATTTATAGTCTGTGTGTTTCAGTTCTGCTCTCGGTCTGTTGTTGCTGTCGGCATGACTGTTATGCTGTTGTTTAGATCATTAGGCTGAAATAGCATTAGATCGTAGTTTCTAGGCCAGCCATAGTCATAGACATAGTGTTTGTTTATCATTTTATGAAAGTACAATCTGCACTTGCTTCCTGCCTCAACTCAGGCACTTGCCTCACTGCCTCGTGATTTGACTGGACTCCTTCCATAATTGTTAAATATCTCTATTTGGTTATGCTGTACCATTTCTTGAGAAAATGCTGTTATTATGTAAACTGATCATTACAAACATCGAGGTTTTGTGTATCCTGACCCCTTAGGATGTGGCTACCGAGGACCTCTGGGGTGTCAGTGGGGTTCGTCAACAGGATGTTGGCTTATGATCTTTTGTATTCTTTGCGTGTTTGTCCAGCGTATTTTGTGGGTGGCTGGCCTTTGGTCCCATGTGCATGGCTAAGCCTTGGGTTCCCATGATCCTCTCACCAGTTTGCTTGGTGATCAATTTTATTCACTTTGTCAACAGAAAGTTATGGCTGATTGTTTTAATGTTTAATATATTATAATTAATATAATGTACAGTAAAGCTATGCTTTGAATTACAGCCAGAACCAGAAAGAGGAGCTGTTATAGAAAATTAGCCTTGTGCTAATTCCTAGAAATATGCATATCCTGAACAAATGCAAGGTTCTTATGAAGCATTCTGCATTCACTTTGTAGAACTCCTTTATATTCATTCATTTACATATTAACATGTCAAGTCATAGAGAGTTTGATATTCACAGTTTTGTGAACCGGATTCACCCTCGCACCTTGGAAGAGAGAAATAATCAGATTTCCATGAGAATGCTTTAAGGGTATTTGAGACTCAGTTCTCCCACATGACCACATTTGCATACACTTATTATTTGTGTTTTTGAATGCAGACATCAACTCGACCCTCTATGGCAAACAGGCTTTTCTGATGTCGATGTGTACATTTGCACTTCATACCACAGACAAACAGCTGGGTGAGGGTTCTTCACTCTGTTAAAACCCACCTGTATGTTTCCAAGCCATCCCTTATTTACCTTTTACATCGTAAAAGTTTTGACCACTGATAATGTTAATTACGGGTTTGTTCGAATGGGAAAAAAAACTGTCAACAGCCCATCAATTGGGGTACATACATATCAGTGTGTGTGTGTGTGTGTGTGTGTGTGGGCAGAGTTAAAATAATAGAGCACATGGCTTTAGTTATTAAACCACTGTTTTTACAGTTTAATCATTTTGTTGTTTGAGGTTTCAGGCCAATCACGTTCAGGCCTTTTATGAACCCACTATTTTTCTCCCTTCGGTAGGATTTAGCTTCAATTCAGCCACTAATCCTGCTGGCTTTGTTACTGACTCTCAGGAAGGGAGCTGCGAGTGCCATTTATGAGTGTGTACTGGATGTGTGTGTGTGTGTGTGTGTGTGTGTGTGTGTATCCTGCATCTCCCTCAGACACATGGACAGAACAGTCAGAATAGATTGAGGCTCCTCAGCAGCAGAGGGTTTTAGAAGTGAAGAGAAACAGTAAGGTCTGAAAGTCTCGGCTCCATGACCTATTTTTTTTTTATTTATTATTTTGATTTTAATCACAGGTTGATTAGTATTAGTATTAGTAAATATCGCATTATTTAAAACAGGACGAGTTTCACTAAATCTTTCTGAATAATTATCCAAAAGAGAAGAAGAAGCCTGTATTTGTCACCTATACTCTACATGATTGTACAGATGCTGTGCCTGACTTTGATAATCCCATAACTGTACATCAAATCCAGCACAGCGATCTCAGTCAGCAGATTTAGATTAGATCCCGTGTCAATGTCGACATGTAGAACCCTGAATAAAAAGGTCTAATGCATAAACAGCTGATTTGTTGCGAATGCCCACATCATTAAGAAAGTCTTGAAAAAAAAATAAACACACAAAACAGTATGAATGACTTTTTAGGTGACTTAATGACCTAATGACATACATAACTTACAGTAGGTAAAATCAATAATTCAGGAGCTGAGACTATAGATCTAGGAGTCATGTGTCATTTATCAAACGTTTCCTTATACAGTAGTCTAGTGACTCGCCATCATCCCTGAGAGATGCTTCCAGGCTCTTAATGACTTAGCACCGCTGTTTAAAGAAGGGTTTGGCTCCTGCTATAAATTACACGTCTGACAAATGTGAAACCAGCTGTGGCAGCCTGTAAAAAGACACTGTTCTCATGAGTATGGTGAGAACCACAATTAGTGTGCTGTTTGGAATTAGTGAAGAGCTCCACCTGCACTTGTTTTTTTTTTTTTTTTTCTAAATCTGGGTTAATGAGTCTAATAGCTTGATTTGGGTCCAGTGCCTTAATTTGCTGTGGGAAACCGCAGGGGTCATGTGTAGTTGTCTGGTTCATCCCATGTGATGCTCAATCAGATTGGAATGTGGGGAATTTGGAGGCAAAGTCGGTGGCCTTGGTCTCTTTGCCTTCTGGGCCCCATGGACTGGATGTTCTAGTGCCTTTCCATCTTGGCCAGCCTTTACTTTTTTGGTGATTTGTGCTGCATTTGCTTTTCTGTGGGATCGCACTGGATGGGATCAGCTTTGGTCGCTGTGAGCATGGGTTCGCCTTGGGTCCCCATGATCCTGTTACCAGTTTATAATAATGATCATTTTGATAATCAATGTAAATGTGTTACTTTTTTATGGTGTTATTATTATGACTGATCAGTTTATGTTAAAGGTAATATTTATATAGTATGGGTTCACTGTATGCATGTAGCATTATTTACCATACCATACCACAGTATACTGTATGTTGAAACAAATTTACCAGATTAGATACCTGTAGAATGGTACAGTACACACCATAGCATTAGCATGGTACCCTTTAAAGCATCACAGCACCTTGTCTAAAACTCTACCATGGGGCCTACTATGGTAATGTTTGTACCATGGTAATACTATGGTATATTATGGTATGCACTACAGTTCACCTGAGTAAAATTTGTATTACGTTGTTCTTATGGTTATTAGCATATTTGACTGTATCCTGTAAAATCAAACCAAAACAAAAATCAAAACAAGTGGACTTATCTGTACACATTACTGTACACATTTAAACAATGAGTCTAATATTTAACAAGCCTACCATTTAAATGGCTGGACTACATTAAATCTGTGATGAATGGGTTACTGGCACTAAAATGCACTAGGCAATAAAGGCATGCATCAAGAAACAAAAAAGTGGTTTAGTTAGTTGTTGTAAGTTGTTTTGTAAGGATTTATTCAGCTATGAATCACAAATACACACCATGTCCTATAAAATGAGTTTACTGCTTTCATTCACATGTAATCAGGATGTAAACAGATCAGTGTTCAGCTTACTGTACTGATTATCCATCCAGCCATCCATTATCTAGACTGGGGTCACAGGTTCAGGGTCTTTGGCCTGTGGGAGGTTCTGCTCAGCAAGCATGGGGAAGAACTTTCAAAATCCACTCAAACAGAGGTGAGATTCAAACCATCAAACCTGAAGGTATTAAGCACTATTGAACAAATAGAACTAAGGTTGTTAGAAAATATTGTCTGGTATAAGTATACAGTACTATCTGTGGTGGTAGATGGGAGATTTGTCTGAATTACTTAAAGGACAAGAAGATGATAGAGTGTCTCAGGGGGAAAAAAAATTAATGAAAGAACCTATAGAACTTTAGCAAAAACCTTCCTGTCAAGATAACTGTTTTAATGCTAAAGTGGCCAGGATGTCAATACACACACACACACACACACACACACACACACACACACACACACACACACACACACACACACACACACACACACACACACACACACACACAAATAAAAACGGTTGCAGGATGACCTGAAAGCAGCAGGAACCAGAAGTGGATAGAGTAATAAAATGTTGTACTTAAGTAAAAGTCCTGTTACTTTAGTGAACTTTTACTGAAGTACAAGTAAAGTTACCCTGATAAAAATCTACTCAAGTAAAAGTAAAATGTAGCTCATTAGACATTTACTCAGAGTAAAAGTTACAGAGTTACATATTTATTTAACAGCGGGGGGGGATGGAACACACTTGTATAATAAATCTGTTCTCTTTGTTGTGCTTGAAATCAAAGTGATCGCTTAAATATGACCAGCGGTTTTGCTTCATAAGAATTTGTTGGCATTTCACCTCCAGCTGTGTCTGCATCACTGACATCTGTTTCGTTCGTCTCCATCATTCTTGTGAATTTAACGCGTTTGTTCTCCATCAATCGATCAGTGCAGTGGTTTCCGAGGTGCAATTGTTTTTCCTTCCCCGTTGTATTATTTGTATTATTTTTCATTTTCATTCATTTATTTTTTACTCATTAGCGAATATGATTTAAAATGTAGTGAAGTACAAAACTTTAAACAAAATATACTTAAGTAAAAGTAAAATTACCTGGAGGTGGGGCCCGATGGCGAGCGCCTGGTGGTCGGGCCTGCACCCATGGGGCCCGGCCGGGCACAGCCCGAAGAGGCAACGTGGGTCCCCCTTCCCATGGGCTCATCACCAGTAGGAGGGGCCAAAGAGGTCGGGTGCAGTGTGAGCTGGGCGGTAGTCGAAGAGCCCTTGGCGGTCTGATCCTCGGCTGCAGAAGCTGGCTCTAGGGACGTGGAATGTCACCTCTCTGGCGGTGAAGGAGCCTGAGCTAGTGTGTGAGGTTGAGAAGTTCCGGCTAGATATAGTTGGACTCACCTCGACGCACAGCTTGGACTCTGGAACCAGTCTTCTTGAGAGGGGCTGGACTCTCTTCTACTCTGGAGTTGCCACTGGTGAGAGGCGACGAGCAGGTGTGGGCATACTTATTGCCCCCCGGCTCGGGGCCTGTACATTGGGGTTCACCGCAGTGGACGAGAGGGTGGCCTCCCTCCGCCTTCGGGTGGGGGGACGGATCCTTACTGTTGTTTGCGCTTATGCGCCGAACAGCAGTTTGGAGTACCCGCCCTTTTTGGGGTCTCTGGAGGGGGTGCTAGAGAATGTCCCTCCTGGGGACTCCATCGTTCTGTTGGGGGACTTCAATGTTCACGTGGGCAATGACAGTGAGACCTGAAAGGGCGTGATTGGGATGAACGGCCCCCCCAATCTGAACCAGAGCGGTGTTTTGTTATTGGACTTCTGTGCTCGTCATGGATTGTCCATAACGAACACCATGTTCAGGCATAAGGGTGTCCATATGTGCACCTGGCACCAGGACACCCTAGGCCGCAGTTCAATGATCGACTTTGTGGTCATGTCGTCGGACTTGCGGCCATATGTCTTGGATGCTCGGGTGAAGAGAGGGCCAGAGCTGTCAACTGATCACCACCTGGTGGTAAGTTGGCTTCGTTGGCGGGGTAGGATGCCGGTCAGGCCTGGTAGACCCAAACGTATTGTGAGGGTCTGCTGGGAACGTCTGGCAGAGTCCCCTGTCAGGACAAGCTTCAACTCCCACCTCCGGCAAAGCTTCAACCACGTCCTGGGGGAGGTGGGGGACATTGAGTCCGAATGGACTATGTTCCGTGCCTCCATTGTCGAGGCGGCCGACCGGAGCTGTGGCCGTAAGGTGGTCGGTGCCTGTCGCGGTGGCAACCCAAGAACCCGTTGGTGGACACCAGCGGTGAGGGATGCCATCAAGCTGAAGAAGGAGTCTTACCGGGCCTTTTTGACTGGTGGCACTCCGGAGGCAGCTGATAGGTACCGGCAGGCCAAGCGGAATGCAGCTTCGGTGGTTACTGAGGCAAAAACCCGAGTGTGGGAGGAGTTTGGGGAGGCCATGGAGAATGACTTCCAGATGGCTTCGAAGAGATTCTGGTCCACCATCCGGCGTCTCAGGAGGGGAAAGCAGTGCACAGTCAACACAGTGTATAGTGGGGATGGTGCGCTGCTGACTTCGACTCGGGACGTTGTGGGTCGGTGGGGGGAGTACTTCGAAAACCTCCTTAATTCCACCAACATGCCTTCCGATGAGGAAGCAGAGTCTGGGGACATAGAGGTGGACTCTTCCATCTCTGGGGCCGAGGTTGCCGAGGTGATCAAAAGGCTCCGTGGTGGCGGGGCCCCGGGGGTGAATGAGATCCGCCCGGAGTTCCTCAAGGCTCTGGATGTTGTAGGGCTGTCATGGTTGACACGTCTCTACAACATTGCGTGGACATCGGGGACAGTGCCTCTGGACTGGCAAACCGGGGTGGTGGTCCCCCTCTTCAAGAAGGGGGACCGGAGAGTGTGTTCCAACTACAGAGGGATCACACTCCTCAACCTCCCCGGGAAAGTCTATTCAGGGGTCCTGGAAAGGAGGGTCCGTCGGATAGTCGAACCTCGGATTCAGGAGGAGCAGTGTGGTTTTCATCCAGGTCGCGGAACAGTGGACCAGCTCTACACCCTTAGCAGGGTCCTGGAGGGGGCATGGGAGTTTGCCCAACCAGTCTACATGTGCTTTGTGGACTTGGAGAAGGAATTTGACCGTGTCCGTCGGGGAGTCCTGTGGGGGGTACTTCGGGAGTATGGGATATCGGATTCCCTGTTAAGGGCTGTCCAGTCCCTGTACAACCGGTGTCGGAGCTTGGTCCACATTGCCGGTAGCAAGTCGGACCTGTTTCCGGTGAGAGTAGGACTCCGACAGGGCTGCCCTTTGTCACCGATCCTGTTCATAATTTTTATGGACAGGATTTCTAGGCGCAGCCAGGGCGTTGAGGGGGTACAGTTTGGTGGGCTCAGGATTGGGTCACTGCTTTTTGCAGATGACGTTGTTCTGTTGGCCTCATCATCCTGCGACCTACAGCTCTCACTGGATCAGTTCGCAGCCGAGTGTGAAGTGGCTGGGATGAGAATCAGCACCTCCAAATCTGAGGCCATGGTCCTCAGCTGGAAAAGGGTGGAGTGCCCTCTCAGGGTTGGGAGTGAGATCCTGCCCCAAGTGAAGGTGTTTAAGTATCTCGGGGTCTTGTTCACGAGTGAGCGTAAAATGGAACGGGAGATCGACAGGCGGATTGGCGCAGCATCTGCAGTGATGCGGGCTCTGTATCGGTCCGTCGTGGTGAAGAAGGAGCTGAGGCAAAGGGCAAAGCTCTCAATTTACCGGTCGATCTACGTTCCTACCCTCACCTATGGTCATGAGCTGTGGGTAGTAGCCAAAAGAACAAGATCGCGAATACAAGCGGCCGAAATGCGTTTCCCCGCAGGGTGTCTGGGCTCTCCCTTAGAGATAGGGTGAGAAGCTCGGTTATCCGGGAGGGGCTCAGAGTAGAGCCGCTGCTCCTCCGCATCGAGAGGAGCCAGATGAGGTGGCTTGGGCATCTATTTAGGATGCCCCCTGGACGACGCCCTTGTGAGGTGTTCCGGACACGCCCCACCGGAAAGAGACCCCGGGGAAGACCCAGGACACGCTGGAGGGACTATGTCTCTCGGCTGACCTGGGAACGCCTTGGGATCCCCCCGGAAGAGCTGGAAGAAGTGGCCAGGGAGAGGGAAGTCTGGGCATCCCTGCTGAAGCTGCTGCCCCCGCGACCCGACCTCGGATAAGCGGAAGAAAATGGATGGATGGATGGATGGATGGAAAAGTAAAATTACAGATTTTAAAAACTAATTTAAAAAGTAGAAGTACACAAAAAAATCTACTCAATTACAGTAACGTGAGTAAATATAATTCATTACTTTCCACGTCTGGCAGGAACGATACTTACACAGAAAACCATAATCATTTCCATTCCTCAAACAGAACGTCTCTGTGGGAAAAAAGAAGCACAGACATGTCCATCTAAATCTACTAAGATAAACCAGAACTCATTTTAAATAATATATTCTGGATCACAGAATAAATTAGAACACATTGGCAATAAATCAACTGATCGTGTTTGGAGGAGGAAATATGAGTGGGGCAATATGGCAGAGCATAATAAACGAGAATTGAATCTCATCATGGAAGCAGCTGAATCTTAGGATAAGATGGACAACAACAACAACAACAACAACAACACCACCTCCACCACCACCTTTCATGGTGTAGTTGATCTCTTGACTTGAAACCTGTTTTAATATGGATGGAGGATTTTGATAGTGTCAGGGCATCAGGAGGTTGTTTAGGGAGTGAAGATGATTTGCTGAGAGGAAATGCCAAAACCGAACCACAGCCCTGCAAGAAGTTAATCACATCTCACCACAGATATTCTCAGAACTGTAACCATCGGTCATGGCTTTGCAACAAAGTATTATTGTGGTAATGTGTGGTATCTGAATACCGCATTTACAGTGGAATTCAAATATAGTGTATGTCAGCATTTAATTGTGTGTGTGTGTGTGTGTGTTGGGATTATTTGCATTTTGAACTGTGTATATGAATGTTTTGCAGATGTCTGCAAAGAGCGTGGGTGTATCATCAGTAACGAGCTGTCCGTGCTGGAGCAGTAAATAAGAGAATAGGACACACAAGGCTGGCCATGATGCTTATCTACTTCAACCACCTATTTCAATATCATCCCCCGCTCCCTCCCTTCATCGTTCTTTTTATTCATCCCCCGCTTGCTGTCCTTCCATCAGGACTTCATGGTGATAGATGGGACAGAGGAAGAGCTGAGTGCGGCGCTAAAGTTTGTGGCCCATGCAGCCAGCATTGCTGCGCATAAAAAAAAAAAAAAAAGCAGACAGGGCGAGGGAGAGGGAGATGGAGAGAGCAATCGGGCGCAATTGGATGAAAGAGAGAAAGCGAGCGTGTCAGCATTTTCCCTCCCAGTCCGTTTCACTCAGCTCGATTGAGTCTTTCTTATTATCTGACCCCACTCCCTTTCTACACTGACCTGTTAATATTTTACCACCCACACACATACAGGCATGCGTCTCGCTCGTTCTCATTCACTCACACACACACACGCACACGGACACACACTCCACCGGCCTTCCTTTGTTAAACACAACATCAGTGTACATAATTGCTGACGCTGTCTTGAAGTCAATCTCCCAGTACACTGTAAGCTTCAAAAGCCATACATCATAAGTAATATCCACATTCAGACAAATTAAACTGCTTTTGGCAGGCAAAACATAAAATGTGTCTGAAATGTACTTTATGGCTGCGTTAATACATTTCTCAAGGCTAACAGTTAGTTTACGTGAGCACTACAAAAAAGCATCACTTTTGGTTTTGCACTAGAGGCTGAAAATTGCATCAAATCTTAACACACTGAGTAATGAAACATGTTTCCCATATTTTGACAGGAAATAGATAGGCTGTGTCCTATACCTCCTAACACTCCAGCATTCCTTATCAGTAATGTATTTCCTATTTCTCAGCACAGTCCTAGTCCAGCGTTGCCCAGGCCACATCTCCTGAACATTGCTTTCACTTCTATTTTGTATGATGCCTGCCTTAGGCTCTTTTTCCATATGAAAAAATAGAAGAGTTACACAAGGTTTTGGTTTCTCCTTGTGTCAGTGAGGTGGCTCTGGGCGCCTGGGGTTTGGGGCAGCAGGGCCTCTACGGGTATGCTGTTGTGTCTGTTACCAGGACGTTATTAGTGGGTACTTTGGGTGCTGATGGTTGCAAAGTGTGGCCTCCGTGTATTGGATTTGGTGTGTACTCAGCCGGGTCAGCGGCCTTGGGCTGTTTGCATGCAGGGCTCTGTGCACAGGTGGCAGTTTGTGCTGCATTGTCTTTTCTTTAGAATCGGACCAGATGGGCTGACCTTTGGTCCCCATGAGCATGGGTGATCCTTGGTTGCCTGCCTAGCTTCCTGTCATCAGGTGGCTGGTATTTAATTGACGGATCTGACTATGTCTAAATGTTTGTCGACACCTCACCATTGCAGCCATACTGTATGTGCGTTTTCAAACATTCCATTCCACGTGTATTTTATCATCTCCAGAGTACCATTACTATTACCATTACTACATTGTACCAAATACCATGATACAGGTACCATCAGATAACCATGGTTCCTATACCACAGTAATCACCATAGGATTGGGGACAGTGCTGCCTCAAATGGTTAAGACTCTTAACTATTCTGATCAGAAGGTTGGAGGTTCAAGCCTCAGCACTGCAAAGTTGACATTGTTGAGCTCTTGAGCAAGGCCCTTATTTCCTCCAGGGTTGCCGTATCCTGGCTGATGCTGTGCTCTGATTCTGTGCTCTGACCCCTGCTTCCTTACTGGGATATGTGAAAAAAATGATTTCACTATGCTGCGAGAAATATGTGACAAATTACTGAATCTTAATTTTTCAGTGTGGCTTTGAGGATTTGTGTTGATTCGGAACATTGTTGTGGTCATGCATTGATATCGAGCCAGCGAGGAGACTTGGGGTTCTGTTAGCAATCCAGTTCATCCTGAAGGTGTTCAATATGGTTGAGGTCAGTGCCCTGTGATTTACTCCAACCTTGGCAAACTATGTCATCATGGAACTTGCTTTGTGTGCTTTCAGAAAGACTTTCCCGTGGACTGATACATGTGTCTCTGCTCACACACACTATTTATCTAACTGTAACTTTGAGTTAAAATGTCTATCTCAATTAAATTTAACAGTACACAATTTGAAATATCCCGCAACTGGTTATTATATTAGAAATCAGCAGTAAATGCGGTGCACCTCTGACACTGTGGTATGTTAAATATTACTTGGCTCACATTTCTGCAGTATGGACTAAAATAATTAAAATGTTGATTCTGGTTACAACCTTGCAAGTCTTCAATAACCGTGTTCAATCATATAACAATACACAAGAAGGCGTCGGGTAGACATAAAATCTTTGAGCACTACCAAAAACAGATTATTTTGTGAGCTATTAAAGCCACAGTAATGAGTAAACAACACAAATCAAGAGTGTAGTTTCAGAGCTGCTACAGGATGAAGGCTAGGGATAGTGTTACATCTTATCAGCACACAGTGTGTGAAGAGGATTTGGATCAATTCCTGGCCCTACGAGTGTACTCTTACTCTGAAGTGTTTCATTAAATAGAACGTCTGATGTGTTTCATTAGGAGGATGTCCTCCTGGAGATGCTGATTTCTGAACACTTTAAAAGAAACAATTGTAGTATTGTGTTGACAAACTGCGTTAAGAAATGCGACCAGATTCTTTTATTCGAAAAACATGCAGCAAGTGGAATAATGATGACCTGATTTTTTTTTTTTCAAAATCTCAAATTAATTAGTATATGACTGCTGTACAATTAGGGCATTGGTGGCTCAAAGAAGGTCTTCCTGATTCTTATATAGAAGGCCTGGGTTTGATTCCCAGTAGTTGACAAAGAAAAAAACATGTAATAAAGTAACGTAAAGTAACTAAAGTAAAGGAACATATTACTCAAGTAGAAGACCTCCTTTTACCTTTCCACTTGATGAAAAGTACAAACATTTCTAAGCATATTTAAGGATGATCTATCTATCTATCTATCTATCTATCTATCTATCTATCTATCTATCTATCTATCTATTTATCTATCTATCTATCTATCTATCTATCTATCTATCTATCTATCTATCTATCTCCCTGTCTATTTAATATGTGAGCATGTTGATTGCCATACATTTACATATCATAGTCAACTTCAAATGCTACACACCAGTGTTGTTATGCCATGTGCTAATCTAGTGAAGTAGAAAGTACAGATTTTGCTGTTGGATGTAGCAGATTAAATGTGAAAAGTATCTATCAATAAGACTCATCACATCAAAGTACATATATGTACAATAACAAATACATGTACTTGGTTACTTTCTGGTTGCAAGCCTGAATTAAAATCAGGAGGGATATCTGGTGCCAAATCATATACTGCAGGCAGCTTGAATGATCTGCTGTGGTGACCTTCAATGGGAAGATACATTGTTGATTATTTAGATGTTTTTTCAAAGGATTTGGTTAAATTAAGCCGATTTGGCGATAATCTGGCCACTTACACCAGAACATTTAGGCATTTAGTAGATGCCCTTATCCAAGACTTACATTTTTATCTCATTATACATCTGAGCAGTTGACAGTTAAGGGCCTTGTTCAAGGGCCCAACAGTGGTAACTTGGTGGTTACAGTATGTGGTTTGAATCTGAACCTCAGTCCAATGTCTTAACCACTGAGCTACCCCTGATCATTATGCTGTCAAAGAACTCAAAATCAAGAGATGTCTATGCTCAAGTCTCTTTTATACTGTAAGATTTCCAGCCTAATTGAGCTGCTGTGAAATCTACTTTTAACATGAGTTCTTTGACAGCATAATGCGATGTGCTCACTGATGGCCAATTGGGCACTATTGCTACAAAAGCCATATGACAACAAAGTTTTAACAGTGTTTTTATCCATCTATCTATCTATTTATTTCTTATTTTGAGTGTGAAAACTGCTGCAATGTTTGTTTTAAAGCCACCAATTGGATGATGCAAAACTCAATACATGAAATGAAATGTTTGAGCAAGCAATCTTTTAAAATACTGACCTGGGCACAGTAATTACCAGCTTGCATGCCAGTAAATTGTAAAGCTTCCTCGCACACTAATGGACAAAAAGAAATATCCTTAATACCTCACGCTTGCTTTTAAGAACAGGCTTGTCATGTTCCATGAGGAACAGCTCCAAACTTCTCTTCTACACATTTTCTACTTAAACGGTGGGCATAAGATTCCTGCTGTTATATTAAGACGTTGCTTCTCTTTATTTTTGCATGAACCAGGATCACAGTGCTTGATGACTTTAGGAGAATGTTGTATTTTCTTTAACTGCATAAATCTCAATTGTGGATCTTCTTCTAGTTGCCCTTGTGCCACTGGGGGAAGGTCTCTGGTCTCGGGACATGACTTCATAAGACCTCTGGGTGTGTGTGGTGGTGTCTGGCACTGGGATGATAGCAGCAGATCCTTCAGATGAGGCCTCATTGGATTAGACTTGTTTGTGCGGTGCTTTCAATGGATGCTTGGTGAGATTCTACTAAGCTTTGTACTGTACATGGCCGTCTGGTGTTACCTGTCTATCAGGGCCATTTTCCCAGCAATTTGTGCTACATTGGATGTTTGTGCTTTTCTTTGGTTCCCATAAGCATGGATTGGACTTCGGGCCCCATGATTCTGTCAACAGATTACTAACATTATTCAGTATACCTGGTGCGAGTGTTAGTGTTGTGAGTGATTAGTGGTAAGTGGGTGTGGTCTGATATGGAGATCACGAGTAGGACATTCTGGCAAGATATTTTATTAGAAGCATCTAATGCACGATGTAAGAAGACAATTGTAATCATATCATTTAAAACAGGCAAGGATTTGTAAATAAGTGTGAACAGGATCCTAAACAAAACATAAACAAAGATAGAGAATGAAAGACGATTTGATAAAGGACAAATGAGAAATAGTTTAGAGGAAAACAACCTTGCTTTAGCAAGAGACTACTGTGTATGAAAAACACAAAGAAGTTTACTGATTAAAATGTTCGTGTAGAAAGATGAACAATGACGTTCATTTTTATTTTTCATTTTATGACAGAATGTTGTTACGAATTTGTTAAAGAAGTGATTCAAAGGGCAGTCGGTCTACTTAATCCACCTTTGCTTTAATAATAAAAAAAATGAATGGAATGCTCTTTTGTTATTTTTGAATTAGTCTATTCATTTCCACTTTTCAAAAATATTACAAACTCCATTTAATGGCTGTGAACTGAATAAGATTTCAGGAGCAGCAAATGATTACTTCTTATCTACCATGGTTAAAAGAACACCCCACCTCTCTCTTACACACACACACACACACACACACACACACACACACACACACACACACACACACACACACACAGACGCAATTCATACTTAATGTCGTTCTGGCGCCTCTGATCTTGAGTATGGGGGTAAGGCATCTCAAATATCACGAGCCATGACCTCACCCGTGCCCAAACAGGGTCTGCAGTGGAGATTAAGTCAGGCTTGTACCTGTGCCAGATGCCTGTTTGTCTGATGGCAACCCAATCAAGCACAGCCAGGTTACAGCAGGGCAGTGTGCATGTATGTGTGTACTGTACACTAGCTTGTGTGTTATGGCTATTTTCCTTTCTTTGAGTTTTCTGTCTTAAATTAGACTTGTTTAGGATTTGGACTTGGTCTCATCAATTATGTTCTTGACCTTAATTGAGAGTTGAAGAATAAACTGTGTTTCATCTTCTGTTGGGCCCTAACCCAGTGGTTCTCAAACTTTTTCTGTCATTCCCCACTTAAGGGGGTGAGCGAATTTTCAAGCCCCACTTGTCAACAAAATAATAATGAAATCGGCCAAGTTTACTGTTTATTGAAATATCAATTCCTAAACCAATACGATCAAACAACACCAAGTTAAAAAAAGATAAAATACACGTGCAATTGTTATAAAAGGCTTACGTTGTCACTTATCTTTGCATAATTGACCCCATGTTTATTAGCTGCTCAACAATCGTTTGTAGTTTTTTTGCACTGGCCAATTCTGTATGTAACTTTGAATGAAGCCATTTGTGCTTTGCTGTCCACTGATTCAGATGTTACCATGTGATTCTCCTGCTGTCTGTATTCTGCCAGCTTTCTTTCAAAGACGTCCAGTGGCTTATTAACGTGACTGGAGTGTGTTGTCTCTAAGTGTCTTCCTAAGTTGTTGGGTCTCATGCGGTCTGCTGCCAGCGGTTTAAGACACAAAACACACACGAGTCTCTCTTCTGCCCCCACCATCCCCACCATGAATCCAAGCTCAAGATAGGCTTCATTAGTGGTGGGTGATATAACCAAAATCTTCTATCACGGTAGAAGCTATTTTCTAACTCAATAACGATATATATCACAATATAGCAATTTGTATCTGAAAATGCATAAATAAAAATGAAAACACAAAGAAATAGTTTTACATAATTTTATTTTTTATGTAATTTTATATAAACTGTGAATTGCTGAGGTTTGCCGCATTTTTTTACTTTGGCCATATTCGTTTGGATGTTTGGATTTCAGATGATAGAAAAGGTTTGACGTGTTTCCACCACTTGTTAAAACACTGCACTTGTGTACCTTCCAAATCACGTTCATCTCATTCGTATCACTTTTCTTATACACAAACCAATTCCACACCACAGACGAGGCAGCTTTTTTCTTTACAATCTCCTCGTTGTTGGTTTCGTCACATGTAAGTAAACTCACTGCTGCTGCAGCGTCTTCTTCCATTGTCGAAGTGTATGTGAAGCCAAACACATCAAAAGTGGGACGAAACCCGGCAGCCGATTGAACCGAATATCTGCGCAAATACAGCGCAGCGCGACTATCTGGATAGCGCAGTGATGATCTGGTTTATTCGCGCAGCCCGGTGGATCGCGCAGCGCCGCTCGAATCACAAACCTGCGCGACCCACTGTGTTTTTATTTAAAAACAATTTACTTAAAATGTCAGGACTGTTTAATATTGTTTCCGCCTTGCCATGCCTGGATTGTACGTGCGCATCCCAGCGGGGTAAAATGTATTTTGATGGTCGGCGCGGTTTATTTCTGTCAGAGTCGCGCAGTGCTGCCCAGTGGCTCGCGCAGGTTTGTGATTCTAGCAGCGCTGCTCAAGTTGGTCCGACGTTAAACCGTTATTGTTCCACTATGGTTCCACTTTTTCTCCCGGCCCACAACTGATGTTATTTTAAATTTACTTGTATTAATGATCCTTTTATTTGTGTGTGATTGTTTAGTTTTGAGCGTACGCTCTTCATTATCAATAAAGAAAAGCATGAATTAGAATAGCTACTTTCCTGTTTTTCCTCCCGTTCATTGCGCCCCACCTGTCATATCTGTATTCCCCACTAGTGGCGCGCCCCACAGTTTGAGAACCACTGCCCTAACCTAACCTTTAGCGACTTCTGCCTCATGATTGGTTTAGTTGATTAGAATGATTTAGTTATTTGTCACATGCACCTTAAAGCACAGTGAAATGAGTTTCTCCATATCTCAGTGAGTGAGCACAGGGTCAGCCAGGATAAAGCGCTCCTGAAGCAGATTAGGTTAACGGCTCAGCAGAACTGGGCCTTGAACTCCTGACCTTACGATCAGTAATTGAGTAACTGAGTCACCACTGCCTTATTGCAAAAAGTCCAAAGTAAAGTTGAAGAAAGTTGTTTTCCTGGAGTTTACCTAAAACTTATCAAGTCACCTAATGTAACATGCGCAGAAAGAATGTATGAAGGGCATTCAAGTCAAAATAAAAACTTTTAGTTGTGCAGAATAACAGGACAGTAAAAACTCCCCACCACCCTTTATTTCTCTATATAATCTCCTGCTACACTAATGCACTTATCCAACGTTTCACTAGTGATACCATCAAAGCAGAAAATCTTCTCAGTATGCCAGAGCCATTATAAGACTTACAGCTTCACATTAAAAAAACACTGGCCTCCCAGGAACTCCATTATTGGCCAAACATGTGAAAATGGCAGGTCAGGTCAGGACTGTACGGGGATGTGGCAATATCTCCCAGTTCCTGTAATATGTTAAAGTAATGTGTAATGTGTAAAGTGGTGTGGATGAATGATTGTGATTATTAGGGAATGATACATTTTTCTTTCTTTCTTTTTTTTTTTTTACTGCACTTAAGAGTACTGTACTGTGCTTAAAATCGATGTCACCCACTAGGAATTTCATCAGAATGCCTGGCTTGACTTTGACTTAAATGGCTCTTATTTATTCCAACCACGCAGAAACTATTGGATCAAGTGTTTACACGTGTCTCTAATATTTACCTTTGTATCTATTTACAGCCTTTTTCTGATTGAGGTGTTTAGAGTACATGATGCATTCTGATTTATTAGACACAGCTAATGACGGTGATGTGACGGTGATGAGTGCACTGTAAAATGTCTTGGCAATGTCTACCTGTGACTATACACACACACACACACACACACACACACACACACACATACAGTAGTAGCACAAACAAACTCCAGAATTCTGGAAAACACCTTAATATAAACATGCTTTAGAGTGGACTTTTTCATAAAGTCGGTGAAAGACTAAATATAATTGCCACGCAGAATCACCAGGCAGGAGCTATAGATAAGGGTGTGTTCTCTGAAGTGTGTGAAACCCCTCAGGCAGAGCCTGCAGCATGCTCCTCAGTATAAAATACATTGGTCCAGCTTTGAAGGACCGACAACCAATGACCTTTTTTGCTTTTTAGTGTATTATAATGTAGCCCTCCTGAGTTGGATCATGATGCGCGGTTTGGCATATCATTTATTTAAAAAGTTTGCAGATGCTACAATGATATAAGGAATGCCGTTTGAAGTGCCAAAGCGGAACTTAGGGCATATCAACAGATCTGTTGAGAACTTTGAAGGGAAAAGTAATGGATTTGACTGTAGCGGTAATTCTCACTTAGCACACCAGTTGGATTCCCCCCTTGAGGTACGACTCTTTACCATCAGTGTGCAGGTGAAGCTGCTCTGTCTGACATAGTGGTGGTCATGAAAGAGAAGACCTTTGTGAAGCATGGCATGAATTAGGAAACAGCACGGCTGAAGGATGCAATGGGCAGCTGGGAGCAGGGGCGGGGCATCAATCCCGGATTCAGCACGCATACAGACGGGAAAGAGGTTTGATCTGGGCTCACTACTGATCTCAGGTCTGTGTGCTTTTTCATTACGCAGGGACTCTAATGAGATGTGGTCGAGGTGTGTTGTTGTTGTATTGCTTCCTCTCCGGCTTCCAAATAATGTTGTTGTTTTTTTCTCTCCAAATTGTTTCATTTTTCATAATGAAGCGTCTCTTCTCTTGGTGTGAAGTAAAGACGTGACGAGATGAAAGGGAATATTGGATATTTATTGTTCTGTTAGAACATTTGTGCGAGTCAGGTGTGTGTGTGTGTGTGTGTGTGTGTGTGTGTGTGTGTGTGTGTGTACATGTGTGCACTACAATCCAGCAGTATAGCTTTTGGACCTGCACACACTCCCACTGCTATGAGCTTTATTGCTGACTTTATTGGTTTCTTTGACCATTTTCTTTCCCCTACGTCTCTCCTGATAGTGCCTGAGTGTGTGAGTGTGTACATTTGTGTGTGTGTGTGTGTGTGCGCATGTGTTTTCTGTACTGTAAACCAGCTCTCCTGCAGACCTGTCTCTTCACTTTTCTGTCTGCTTTACTCCCTGGTCTCATTCTGCTTACCTCTTGCTCTTTTTTTTTTCTTGCTGATTTCTTTCACTTTCCAGCTTTTGCTTCGCTCGGGCTGCGGATATTGTTTGCTCCCTTCTTCATCTTATGTTTCTTTCACACATCTTTTCATTTAACATTTCACACATGCCCTCCCCATCTTACCAATTTATGGATTTCTTTAAAACATACAATTTCCCCTGTGAGTGCTGATGCTGTGCACTATTTAAAGTTACACCTCCATGCTAATGACATGAAACTGCAATAATAGTGTATGGTGTGTGTGTGTGTGTGTGTGTGTGTGTGTGTGTGTGTGTGTGTGCGCGCGCACCTCGCCTGAGGTTACTGTACTTAATGACAGAACAACAGCAGGCAGATGTTCACATCTGTCCCTTAAGAAACTCACCTCTGTGTCTCAGCATCACTCATTTGTGTGTGTGTGTGTGTGTGTGTGTGTGTGTGTGTGTGTGTGTGTGTGTGTGTGTGTGTGTGTGTGTGAATGAGAGAGAGAGAATGCAATGGGTTAGCAGTGTTGCGTTGATGTAATTTAAGCACACCAGATTTAAGTTTTTAATTTCTATTTCGAAATGTTTACTAATGTACAGTAGT
This sequence comes from Channallabes apus, assembly GCA_030522415.1. NCBI lineage: Eukaryota > Metazoa > Chordata > Actinopteri > Siluriformes > Clariidae > Channallabes > Channallabes apus. Next base: position 30,427,989 of record CM060126.1, read on the forward strand.
ATTTTCTTTGCCTGAACTTTACCTCTGTTTCCATATTTCCATTGCAGAACAGCACGATTGTGAAACAAACCCAAACCCAGAGCTACTGTATCTCCATCCTGGCTGAGCAGCTGTGCGCGTTATCCATCACTACTATTTACAAAAGAAGCTTAAGTTCCCTGGAAGTTGTGTGATGATGTGGAATAATGAGGATTCCTTTCTTTTACATAAAGAAAAACCGTTATTTAGTGTTTTTGTTGCACACAGCTGTACGACATCACAGTGTGAACTACTGAGCATTTGTATTATGTGCAGAGAGAGAGATGAAGACAAGGGTGCCAATACTTTCATTTAAATCAAAATTGAGTCGTGTTTGAGTGTGAGCAAACCTGATTAGATGATGTTCACAAGCAACAAAAACACAATATTTTCTGTTGAACAGTTAATTGGGGAAACATTTTGGCTTAGCGGTTAGCACTGTTGCCTAACACCTCCAGGTTGCTGGTTCAAATCTCCTTTTATCTCATCTCTGGAGCATGGAGTTTGTGTATATTTCCAACAACACACATTTTAGGCAGACTGGTGTTTCTAAGTTGCCTGTGGTGTATTATCTGGTGTGCTTGTGCCGTGTAATGCGTTGGTTCTCCCTCCAGGGTTTTCCATGTCTGAGCTCCCTGGGCTAGAGTTTAGTTCTCCTTCTACCCCTCCACTGCTCTGCTGTAGATCACTTTTATGTAGATTTATGGATTTTTACTTGTAGCAGTCGTGTCCCAGCAGGTATTTTTTTGGTTGTTAAAATGTTGTGGTTATGTTAATTTATCACCATTAAAGAGTTTGGGACAATGTTGATATTAAGTTGTTTTAAACAGTCAGAATTGCATTAATGTAATGGCATTGGAACAGCCTTGACTTCACGTTGATGAGGTAATGTTGAATGAATGCCTCTAACACATTGCAAAAAAGACTTCAAAGCAACATTGATACCAAAGCAATAGCCTGAGCGGGACTCAAGTTTTGGATGTTGCAACAAGACCACTAAGAAACATAATGTTGACGCTACTGTATGTACTTCAAAATATACCAGACAATATGAATTTACTGAAATAGTACATTATAAAGTCAAAAGGCTAAAAAAACTAAACAAAATCTGCTTAACATCTAAGATCTGTGATACTTGATGTGATGCAGTTTGGATACACAGTAGCTAATCTGCATTGCACATGGTAGTATTTTCAAAAGAAAGGTAACATTACAACACGAAGAGATGCGTGGCATGAGATACACACCCTGCACGTGGGAAGCTGTTGTATCAGTCCCAATCTCCAGTCACAATTCTAAACCCTGTTAGGAACTTAAGGGACCATTCATGTGGAAACGTGTGTGAATGGAGGTTAGTTTCCTCAGCATCACTTTGTTCTTCCGCTGAGGGCGGAGCTAAGTGGTTTGTTACTGTAGGTTCTCACCTGCTCTCTTATTCCACTTTTTGCACAATGTCCGGTTCGTTTTTGGCATCACCAATTACTCACGGTTCAAAATATATAATGAAAAAAACCATGACCAAAGAGAAAGAACAGGCCACAAAAGGAACAGAAGATTTGTCATCATCAGCTAATTTGTTTGTGGTTTCTTTATTTTCCACTTGGAAAACGGTGGTTCTGACTGATGAGGAAACATCCAGTATTCCTGTCCGAGCTTCACCCATCTGACACCCATCTGAGTCTGCAGGCTGAGGGACCTCTGCAGTGTGAACAGCTTTGTACAGGCCTCGCACGAGATAGTGATTCCTTCTAAGAATTTAATCCAAATACAGTCATTGCCAGAACAGAAAAATTGGAAAACAGTAAACTCTTGTTTGTATTATATCAGGAAACCACAGAGAATGTCTCACCACAAGCCAATTCTGGTAAAGGAATTTTTGGTTATGTAGTACGTAAGCAAAAAGAACTCTGAGGATCCGAAGACAAAACCAAAAGCTATTTTTGGAGGCCATCTTAATATACACAGTGTCTTATCGAGAAGTGACAAAGTTTATTAAATGATTCTAACTTGGACTTCTTAGCTCTGAGTGAAATCTGGCTAAATACTAATATTAAAACACACAAGTTGTTAACAGGTTTGTCTGATCATAATATGACTTTTGTCAGGAAATTAACAAAACAATGATTCCAGAACTGTCCTTTTGGACCTAGAATTATTATTCAACATAAAGGAATTCCCAAACATAAAACGCCTCAGTTTGACAATGAGTTGAAGAATTTAAATTGGGAGGATGTTTTACAAACTGAAAACCTAAACGAGTGTTATAATTGTCTAATGGACACACGTGTAAATACAATCCAGGTGTTTACATGTCTCTCTAAAAGTAATCGGAGAAATGTTTCTTTATCCTGGATAAACAAGGATATTCTTCACCTAATGAAAAAGAGGGATCTTGCATTGAAAAAAATCCATATCAACAGAAATGCGTTTGCAAATCTGTTTAGATTTACTTATTTTTTAAAAGTTTAAGAAATAAAATGGTTAATGAACTGAGAAAAGCAAAGTCAGCATCCTTCATGCACTTGTTTCCTGATTGTCAGGACAATACTGTAGCTCACTTATTTGGACAAAGTCAAAGTAAAGGTAGAACTAAACTGAGTATAAATGGAAAGGTCCGTACTCATGCTATGGAAATTGCAAATGAATTGACCTCTTTCTTTGTTAAATCAGTTGAGAAACGTTCAGCAAATTTTAATCCGGTTTGTCCATCAAAGATTTAGTGAGAGATTCACCTTCATCATTTTAAATTGCACAGGTTGATCAGAGCAAAATCCATACAGTAGAATTATTAATCAACTAAATAGTTCAAAAGCCAAAGATATATTTGGTTTAGAAACTTAATTTATAAAAAAAACAGGGTGAAACATTGATGGCCAATAGTACACTTGGTAAACCTCTCTATTAAAATTGATGAGTTCCCAAAAATGTTTAAAACGGCAGTTGTCACCCCAGTTTTTAAGTCAGGAGAAACTGATGAAGTATGTAATTATAGACCCATCTCAATTCTACCAGTGATCTCTAAACTTATTGACTACTTAGTGGCTGAACAACTAATGAATTAGTCTTTTGGGAAAAGAACAACTTTTAAATCACAAAGAATTTGGATTTTGACTGAAGTATTCGATAGAAATGGCTATATGTCATTTCACTGAAACCATAAAAAGTACAAAGTACTTTGGATCAGGGAAAAGTAGTGGGAGCATTGTTTCTAGACTTTAAAAAGATATTTGATACTGAGAACCATGAAGTACTTGTAAATAAATTAAAACAACTTAACATTTCTCAACAAGCTTTAAGCTGGTTTAAATCATACCTGGATTGCAGATACCAATGTGTTACGGTTAACTGTGTGAAGTCAATGCAAACTAGGTGTACCACAAGGTTCTATATTGGACCTTTTGCTTTTTAGTTTATACAGTATACAGGTATATAGTACAGTATATATACTCAGCAAAAAGAGAAACGTCCTCTGACTTTCAGCTGTTTTTACTTTCAGTAAACTTAATGTGTAAATATTTGTATGAACACTAAAAGAGTCGACACCATAAGACATAAAGTAAAAATGTTTCCCAATGTGTCCCTGAATGAAGAGAAGCTCAGAATCAGTCAGTAGCAGTCAGTATCTGGTGGCCACCAGCTGCTTGAAGTACTGCAGTGCATCTCCTCCTCATGGACTGGACCATATTTGTCAGTTCTTGCTGTGAGATGGAGGGATTGTGTGTTCCTGGTGTGACTCGGGCAGTTGTTGTGGCCATCCTGTACCTGTCACGCAGGTGTGATATTCGGATGTACCCATCCTGTGCAGGTGTTGTTACACGTGGTCTTCCACTGCGAGGATGATCAGCTGTCCTTCCCGTCTCCCTGTAGCGCCGTCTTAGGCGTCTCACGGTGCGGACATGGCGATTTATTGCCCTATAGCCACATCAGCAGTCCTCATGTCCCCCTGCAGCATGCCTAATGCACGTTCACGCAGATGAGCAGCGACCCTGGGTGTCTTTCTTTGGGTGTTTTTCACAGTCGGTAGACGAGTCTCTTTAGTGTCCTGCGTTTTTACAACTGTGACCTTAAATGCCGACTTTCTGTAAGCTGTTAAGGTCTTAACGAGCATTCCACAGGTGCATGTTAATTAATCGATTATGGTTAATTGAACATGCATGGAAAACATTGTTTAAACCCTTTACAATGAAGATCTGTAAAGTTATTTGGATTTTGTAAGAGCCATATCGTACTTGTTATGAATTTGTTGTTGTGTTTATTTGTTTTTATTCCATGTATTTTTACCTAATTCTATTCATTAGTTAAGCATTAAGCATTAAGTTTATTACATAAGCCATAAGCTTTGAATTTGTTAGTTAAGCATCGATTTTGACAATTGTAAGTTGGTCTGTGATGTCATTCCACTATTACATGCATTTGTATGACTAGTGTATGATAGAAAGTGCAGTTTAGATGCGGAAGGCTACGGGAACACAAGCTTTTGACCGTAAGCCAACTTAAGCTACAGATACAGCAAATAGGTTGTTGTAAAAGTAAGAAATTTATAAGATACATCAACTGTTGTTGTAACTACAGTGGATTTATTCAAGACGACTGTATGAAGTGTTGATTCTTTGATGCTGGAAAATAAAATACGAGACACAAAGAGATCATCGGACTTCAGTTTTTCGTGTGAGTAAAAAAGGCAAAACAAAGATACGCGTCAAAACTAGTGGAATAATATGTCCGCATCTACAGATGTTTACAACATTATTGTTGAAATACACAGTCCTGAAAAAGGGGCATTTCTTTTTTTGAAGGAGTACAGGTCCTCCTCAAAAAATTAGCATATTGTGATAAAGTTCATTATTTTCTGTAATGTACTGATAAACATTAGACTTTTATATATTTTAGATTTATTACACACAAACTGAAGTAGTTCAAGCCTTTTATTGTTTTAATATTGATGATTGTGGCATACAGCTCATGAAAACCCAAAATCCCTATCTCAAAAAATTTGCATATTTCATCCGACCAATAAAAGAAAAGTGTTTTTAATACAAAAAAAGTCAACCTTCAAATAATTATGTTCAGTTCTGCACTCAATACTTGGTCGGGAATCCTTTTGCAGATTCTTGTGTCTTGTGTCTCTCAACTTTCTCTTCACAATATCCCACAGATTCTCTATGGGGTTCAGGTCAGGAGAGTTGGCAGGCCAATTGAGCACAGTAATACCATGGTCAGTAAACCATTTACCAGTGGTTTTGGCACTGTGAGCAGGTGCCAGGTCGTGCTGAAAAATGAAATCTTCATCTCCATAAAGCTTTTCAGCAGATGGAAGCATGAAGTGCTTCAAAATCTCCTGATAGCTAGCTGCATTGACCCTGCCCTTGATAAAACACAGTGGACCAACACCAGCAGCTGACATGGCACCCCAGACCATCACTGACTGTGGGTACTTGACACTGGACTTCAGGCATTTTGGCATTTCCCTCTCCCCAGTCTTCCTCCAGACTCTGGCACCTTGATTTCCCAATGACATGCAAAATTTGCAACCTGTAGCCCATTTCCTGCACACGCCTGTACACGGTGGCTCTGGATGTTTCTACTCCAGACTCAGTCCACTGCTTCCGCAGGTCCCCCAAGGTCTGGTATCGGTCCTTCTCCACAATCTTCCTCAGGGCCCGGTCACCTCTTCTCGTTGTGCAGCGTTTTCTGCCACACTTTTTCCTTCCCACAGACTTCCCACTGAGGTGCCTTGATACAGCACTCTGGGAACAGCCTATTCGTTCAGAAATGTCTTTCTGTGTCTTACCCTCTTGCTTGAGGGTGTCAATGATGGCCTTCTGGACAGCAGTCAGGTCGGCAGTCTTACCCATGATTGCGGTTTTGAGTAATGAACCAGGCTGGGAGTTTTTAAAAGCCTCAGGAATCTTTTGCAGGTGTTTAGAGTTAATTAGTTGATTCAGATGATTAGGTTAATAGCTCATTTAGAGAACCTTTTCATGATATGCTAATTTTTTGAGATTTGAGATTTTGGGTTTTCATGAGCTGTTTGCCACAATCATCAATATTAAAACAATAAAAGGCTTGAACTACTTCAGTTTGTGTGTAATGAATCTAAAATATATGAAAGGCTAATGTTTATCAGTACATTACAGAAAATAATGAACTTTATCACAATATGCTAATTTTTTGAGAAGGACCTGTACTCAGCAAAAAAAGAAATGCCCCTTTTTCAGGACTGTGTATTTCAACAATAATGTTGTAAAAATCTGTAGATGCGGACATATTATTCCACTAGTTTTGACGCGTCCCAACTTTTTTGGGATTTGTTGACACCGTGAAATTTGGAATCAACATATTTTTCCTTTAAAATGTTGCATTTTCTCGGATTAAACTTTTGATCTGTCATCTATGTTCTATTCTGAATAAAATATTGACATTTGCCATCTCCACATCATTGCATTCAGTTTTTATTCACAATTTGTTTAGTGTCCCAACTTTTTTGGAATTCGGTCTATATATAATGGCTATGCAGACATTGGGAAGTTCATTCGAGCTTAGTAACCACCCTGAAGATCATCAAAATGGAAAATTTAGCACCGATCTTACTTCTGTATGAGCAACATGCATTAAGCAAAATCATTTTCAATAACTATAAATGTGATTGACTGAATATGAACCCTAACCCTTTTGTTGGAGTACAGTATATCCATTGTACATACAAAAACTTAACCTTTCATAAACAAGACTAAAAATTGTAAAATGTCTCTTTATGGTGTTTTCATGATGTCTCAAGAGGCACCGCAGAGGAGATTCCCTAATAAAGTAACGCACTTATTCAAAAGAAACAAATACATCTTTAAGAAATAATCCTTTAAAACTTTTCCTGGAGGCAGCACTAGATTCACGCCACTACAGTATGTCCACTAAGTCTCAGTGTGCTGTTCCTGCTTGTAGCGTGTCCTCAGGAAGAGACTCAAGTAAGAGCAAACTGTATTATTGCACACATAATCAGATACTCAAGTGCAGAAAATAAATTCTGTATAAAAGTTGAATGCTTTGAGGGCAGGGGCCTCAGGGGTGCTCGGTATATGCAATAAAGTGGAGCATCTCTATTCTGTCTATTGCGCATGACAATAAATGCTACAAACTAGTGAGAGACATCGTGTCTGTAAAGTAGTAGCGTGGTCGAGATGTAGGCTGACACACAATGTTTCTCAGCTGAGCGTAAACTAAAATTGATTTTGTCTGACTGCTTTAGTGGTTAAGGTTCTGAACATCGCAGGCTACAGTATGATCAGCAGATCTGCAGGAATCGCTACTGTTAGACGCTTGAGCAAGACTTTTTAGACTCTACATCGTGCTTGTAGACTTGTTTTGCAACCTGTGTCTAAAATATTTAAAGGTTTACCATAAAAGGTTTTTAATTTTGTATTTCTGAAAGAACTCTCCAAAGTTTTTCAATGGATTCTGAAAAAGTGGGTTTCTAAAGATAACCTAAACTCACCAAAATTAAACAATTATTTAAAAATAAAAAGGTGATGTTAAAGTTATTATCTTGTGTGAACAAGCTATTAATTATGTGGAAACAACTTATCAGCATATATTTGGACTGGTAGAGGAAACCGGAGAACCTGGAAGAAACCCACCAATCGCAGGGAGAATATGCAAAACTCCATGCACACAGAGCCTGAGGAGATTATTAATTTTGTGGGAAAAATATTATTTTGTTGAATCCAGTTATTATCTTGTGGGAACAATTTTTTTTTGTATAGAAACATGTTATTTATCTTGTGGGACCAAGTTATAATTTTGTGAGTAAAGGTTATTTACTTTGTGTGCATACAGATCACCCTATGACCCCAAAGAAAATTATATTTAAATTAATGAATAAATTAAATGATGGCATTTATGGCAATGGGAAAATGTTTCTAAAGAGAAATCAACAAAGTGCTGATGTACAGTAAATGAAACTTACTTCCATAGTTTTAATGCATAGCTTAGTACAGTATGTGTATAATACAGTATGTGTATAGTACAGTATGTGTACAGTATGTGTATAGTACAGTACAGTATGTGTACAGTACAGTATGTGTATAGTACAGTACAGTATGTGTATAGTACAGTATGTGTATAGTACAGTACAGTATGTGTATAGTACAGTATGTGTATAGTACAGTACAGTATGTGTATAGTACAGTATGTGTACAGTACAGTATGTGTATAGTACAGTATGTGTACAGTACAGTATGTGTATAGTACAGTATGTGTATAGTACAGTACAGTATGTGTATAGTACAGTATGTGTATAGTACAGTACAGTATGTGTATAGTACAGTATGTGTATAGTACAGTACAGTATGTGTATAGTACAGTATGTGTTTACACTTTGCTCAGTTTCCTTATTTATTTATTTATTTATTTATATTTTTATTAAATTGTTTGGAGTATAACCTTTCATACCTTTCTTGTCATGGTTACAGAGGTTTACTACTTTTAATTGCTACTAGTTTGCTCATACTTTGGTAAATAAACCCCAATACTCTAAATCTAAATATAACTAAATTCTTTAAAAGTATTTTGAGCAAGTGCATACCAATATAATAACTGCATGAGTGGAAAAAAAAAATCGGTACAGCTCACATATCTAGTTGAAGTCAATTATAAACTTGAGTGATGTAGCTGAGGTTGAGGAACTGTCAGAGCCAGAATTCACACTCCATGCTGACAGTGCTGTTACCGCTGTTATTATTACCGCTGTTCTTTTTTATGGCCATTTTTTTAAAATACACCCACAGATTAAATCCAAAAACAGATATTTAGAGCTGTAAAGAGATACAGATAATATTAGTATCATTGTGTTCCTGCTGTTATGTGATGATCGAAGTCCAAGTGCCATATGCTCTGTCTCATCTATATATTAACACCTACAGCTTTTTCACTCTCAATTAAGGGATCTGACGCCTCTGCGTTGCCCTCACTATGTGCTCTTTCTACTCATTCTTCCAAGAACACATTCCCAGTATTTCTAGGTCATGTACTTTGCATTGTTTGTTTGTGTTTAAATAATGTGAATCATTCCTTTATGTCAGGTTCATTCAAAGATCAAGTTGGTATTCTGCCACACTCTAGTTTAAAGACCAATGTTTATAGTGTTACATCATATTCTTGTTTTGCTCATGCTCATGCTTTCTTCCTTTTTTGTAAACAGTCTTATCCTGGTTGTTGAAGGATTTTATTAAAACCCACTAAAGCATCTCTTGTTTGTCCGATGCTCTTACAGAATGCTAATTACCTTCTTGATCAGATTGGATAGCTTGATGAAAGAGTGCGGAGTCCATGTGTTCAGTACAAATGATTTATATAAATAAAACACTGGAACCCATGGACAAAGACAGAACCTGAGGATCATTTCTAAGTGTCTGTGGCTGTACTGTCAGGGCTGAGGGCACGAATGCAATTCCAGAGTCTACAACAAGCCCTGGAGAATGATATTATGCTTGTTGCAAGAATCCTCTCATCTAGGCTTCATCTAAGGACAGAAGATCACTGGACTCAGGGTATGTATGTCCAGTTCCAGGAGTATGATACTGAGTATGATTTCTAGTGTTCTGTATGCCTTGTCTATTGCACCTGTAAAGCTTGTGAGGGAGCTTTATAGAGGAATGGGGTGTTCAAGTCAATCTGGGACTTTGATTGATCAGAATAACAGAACACACTTATGAGGAAAGTACTTTTAATTCTCCATATAATCTCCTGCTACTTTAATGCACTTATCCCAGTCTTTCACTAGTGGACCACAAACCCTAGGCTGCCTGCTTCACGTCTCACATTCTGACCTCCCAGGAACACCTTTAATGTCCCTAACATGTGGAAATGGCTTTTAGAGAGGTCAGGACTATGGCAATAACTCCAAGCCTGGTTCCTCTAATGTGGAATTGGTGTTTGTGAATGATTGTGTGTACTTTTCCCACAGACAGATGCAACTCTTTCACAAGTTGATAACATCCTTTTTTAAAACATTTGCACTATTTAATTTTTTTACTGTGGTGAAGAGTCTCATCACTGCACTGTGCTTCAGTTCAGTTTTATGTCTTCATTCAAGGGAAATTTCTTTTCCTAGTGTCCTAGTATAACTTTAATGGCCTTCATACAAACATTTCTGTCCCAGCCATTGATTTGCAAGACTAATTCAAATAAAATTTTTTGTTAAAATTAAAATCTTTATTCATCACATACACAACCATCCGCAGTATGATATGCAGCAAAATGCCCAGGGCCCGGTTTCTCAAAAGCTTCTTATCGCTAAGTAGTTCTTAAGTCGTACCTTAACCTCTCTCTTAACTTTATGGCGCATTTCCCGAAACGTTCTTACGCTAAGTATCTCTTAGCTAAGTCACACGTTCGTACGGTTGGTCTGGACCAACCTTAACTCATACTTAGCGTAGTTTCAGCTCGAGACACTAGTGGCCGCCACTGAGCAGCAGTCTTTATAAACCAGCGGTGTATGCAAACACATTATGGCACGTTATCAAAGTCGTATTAATGATGGAATATACTGTAGACCTGTTTAAGAATTATATTTTATTTGATATCAGAACTAATAGAGTGACTTTTAAGTCTATTTCATAATGTGACTAATGCATTAAAATTGGTAATCACTTTTAATATTAAACAGGTAGCAAACAATTAGGCAGCGATACAGCGTGGTGTTGTGTTAAACTGAAGACGGCGTGGAGTCGTGTGGGTCATGTACATGTTTCCTTTAGACAAAACTTCAGCCCTTTTCATATTTTCCCCGTGGTCGTTATAAAAAAAAAAAAAAAGTTTTGCCTTCCAAGGCAACAGATTATGGAGCTTCTTGAGCTGCTCAGACCTGCGCGTGCCAGACCAACGCGTCATACTTACGCTCTACGTCCCGATGTCCAGCTGCTCGCTGCTTTTGGTTTAAAATGTGTTTCATTGATCATTAGCCATTATCCATAACTTTATGGGCTTTTCTTTTGACACGTTTTATTTTTATGAAATTTGAGGGGTAGAGGGGTATCCACTCTGTCAACTCATCGTATTCATTCCATAAGTGCGCTATACAACCCGAACAACTGACATGTTTCACATTGTTTCTGAAGCTGGTGAAGAGTGTTATCAGCTGTTTGTCCATCAACTATGATTGTATACCCGGTTCGTTTCACCGTCACCACTGGTCACATGAAAATATTAACGACAGTTTGGTTATTTAATTTATATATTTGTCTTTATGGCATGTTATTGTTAAGTTAACCCATGTCGAAATAAATGCTATTAAAAGAATTTAGTGCAATGTTTAATTTGCATAGAAAGTGCCGTCTTTCTTAACGCTGTCAAAATTCAGCTAATTCAGGACCTTCACTGTAGACAGCGCCGCGTAACGTCGGACGTAAGAGGCAGCGACTTAAGAAAACTCCTAAGAGACAGTTCGAGAAATACACTTAGAAAAGTTATCACTTAATGTAAGATATATCTTAAGAGTCTTCTTAGCGCGCGAACAGTGTGCGTTATCGAGAAACCGGCCACAGGTCAGTTGTTTGAGTCCTAAAAAGAATTAAATTAGATTAGATTAAATAACATAAAATATACAATATATACTAATTTGTTACAATAATAAGGTAGAAAATAGAATCATGTAAAAATATGTAAACTTTTAAAAAGTATTAACTGTATAAATAAACTGCATAAAGTGCTACCAAAGACTAGCAATATATGTATTGTCCAAATGGCAGTGATTGTTAGTTGCTAAAGTTTTTTTTTGTTCAAAATTATATCCATTTACAGCATTTTTCAAATATAAAGCTAAATTATTAAGCTAAAGGTCTCTTGAAATAAAGTTAGTTCTGTGAGTTCAGCATCGAAAATAGTACAAGTAGATTGTTTTAATGTTCTCACTGTAGTGCCTGGCGAAAAGGTAAATATTCAGCATTGTAAGAGCCAGAGGGCATTCATTCCACTACCTGAATTCCAGTACGGAAAATGCTTGAGCGGACTTAATGCATTTATAAACTATATCTAGGTGCCTTATAACTTCCCTTGTGGTTGCGACTAGAAATATGTGTTTAAATGCTACGTAGGGTTGCCTGAGTGCCACCAGTGTCTCCTTAAATAGCATGGCTATCCAAGAACCACTCAACAATACCTGCCTGCACTATGATTTATGAACACCCAAACAAGAAAAATATTTAAGTAAAAAAAAAAGGAAAACAAATTTTATTCATATTATTATTATTTATGTTCAGTGCTTTTGTCCAGGAGCCTAATCCAGGAATGTCAGTCTGGCACATCAACACACAGTCACACAATAGTGAAATGGGTGGAAACTGGGGACCATGAAGGAAACCCACTTAAAACAGTTAAACTGAGGACCTGGGAGTTGTGAGGTGAACGAGTTAGATGGATAGATGTATAGATAGATATTTCACACAACCAGATGTACTTGGTCAACATCTCTTGCCCCTCCACCTCCTTTGCTGTTACTGCAGCTTCCAATCTTCTGGAAGGTCTTTCCACTAGATTGTGGTGCATCGCTCCTCAACCACAAGAGAATACGTGATGTTCTGCACTAATGGTGGGTGTGGAGTTCTCGATGGAGATGGTCCCGTTCATCCCAAAGCGAGTTTTCAGTGGAATCAAGGTCGGGGCTCTCTGGTGACTCAAGATTTTCCACATAAACATTAAAAACATTAGCAAACCTTATACTTTGCAACACCATTTTGTGAACAACAGCAATGTCATGATGGATCACGGTGGGGGATTGGCCAATCAGTTTCAGTGATGGGAAATTATGATGCTGCAGTATAGAAAGAACTACATTATAGGCAACTGTTCAACTTCATGACGACAGTTTGGGAAGGAACCATGTACAGTATGTGTATGATGGTAGCCCATGCCATATGCTTTATGAAACTAAAGTATTTAGTATTCAGCTGAGATTCTGATGTCTTAGCCAGAACTGGTGGAGCCTTGAGTAAGGCCATTAACCTGCAACTCCTCAGTTCTTTGCTTTTCTCTTTAGATTTTTACTAACATCTAAGAATAAAAATATATAGAATCTGCCAAATGAATAAAATGCAATCTACAAAAACATCTTAATCCAAAATCTTTAGTAGATCAAAGGAATGTACAGAAAAAAAAACCTCATCCCAAAATACTGCTAAACAGAGACTTTAAAACGATGCATCATTAAAATCAGGGGAGGGCAATGACCTGCAAAGAGCTGCAGCATCGTCTTCCAATGTTTTTTATTTTTTTTCCTTAACATCAGCACTTTTCTGGTAATTTCTTTTCCTCCCCTTATTCACATCCCTCCCTCATTTCTTGCCTCCCCCACGTCATTTTGGAGCTGTCAGGGAAAAAGTATGTGAACATCACAGACTCGAAGTGTCTTCAGCATCAGAGCTGGAGAGTGCTCTGAGTACACACTTTACACCGAGCGATGAGTAACGAGTTGCACCACGTCGAATAAAGGTGAGCCGCACTCACTCTTATACAAATCTACTTGCTTCGCTTTACTTCTTTTCTTTCTTCCTGGGAAGAAGAGTTTCTGTCTGCATCTCTCAGAAGACTCAGTCAGGGTGAGATGATGTGAAGCTGAAAGAAGGCATCTATCATCACCACTTTGTTGTTCCCTTTTCTCTCTGTCAGATCTGAGTTGACTCATGCGACAGGTGTGTGTTGGGAGGAGGGGTTGGAGGGTTTTTGAGGAAGTTGAGGACTTAAAGGCAAATTTTGATGATTTGACTGCATTGAAAAGTACAACAGAAAGCACAGTAACTTTGCTTGATTTAAACCAAGGACGATCTCTGTTTTAACCTTGTACTGTAGATGTAGTCATGTCTTTCTACAGTAGTGATGGAAAGTCTATGAAGATCGGTTATTTTTTCATTTATGAATTTTTTTAATATAGCATACTACTGATACTGTATGGCTCCACGGTGGCTTAGGGGTTAACACTGTCACCTGGCACCTCTAGGTCATGGGTTCGATTCTCACGTTGGGTCTGTGTGTAAGGAGTTTCTCTCTGTGCTTGGTGGGTTTCCTCCCACAGCTCACAAACATGAAGATTAGGCTAATTGGAGTAATTGGAGTAATTGGAATTCCCAAATGGCCTGTAGTGTGTGAATGTGCCCGTAAATGTTGCCTGGAGGTCCTACTGGTTGTACAAATAAATACAATTATCACCACTTGTCACTACAGAGGTTCCTAGATGTATAGAGGGATTCTACTGATATATAAAGTAGGTCTTGTAAAACACCTCAACAGGGCATTCATAACAGATTCACAAGCATTTTATTAATCATTTGAAAATAAATACTTGTGTATGATATTAATTTTCCCTTAAGTTAGTCACCTTATGGGTAGTGTAATGATTGTATCTATTTCAAAGGAGGTAATTTATAGAATATTTAAGAGGTATTTCTGGGAATTACATCATGTTGAAGATGTGAACAGAATGGAATTGTTGTAGCACCAGTTAAAAGTATGGATTGTGGCACAAAGTAACTAAATACCAACAACAGCCAGATTTATTTTAAGACACGAAGGTCAGCTGTTCTGGAGCAGTTCTTGCAGGAACAATACTGTCAAGTGCATTTGCAAAACCCATCTAGCACCATGACGGAACTGACTCTCATGAAGGAATCCCAGGAAAGGAAGACCAAAAATCTAAATCACCAATTAACAACATCTCACATTAGAGTCGTTATAAATATAAGTAGCAGATACATCTCAACATCAGCTGCTGAAAGGAAATGACTGCATATTGGAATGCCGTCAGTATTGTTTTACAGTATATAAAGACATAAAAATGCAAACATTATGTACAAATCCACAAAATCTCCAGAATTATACATCATTTGTTGCGTCTGCTTTATTTGATTCTGCAATTATGATGATGATGATGATGATGATAATAATAATAATAATAATAATAATAATAATAATAATAATAATAATACAGTAATTGTAGTACTAGTAGTACAACATCTATTCGTACATTATCAAAAATCTTAGTACAATTCTTTGATTCCAGACAGAAACTCTTGAAGTTTTATGGTAGTTCAGTTCACACAGCTCACTCAAAAGAAAAAAAAAAATCCTGGAAATGCCATGTACTATATATAATCAAAGCAAAACGGGGATTTGGAGCATGTACTGTATTGGCATGTGTGTTCCAATCTGCATAGCTCAGGAATGGCTCTGAGTGAAGCCTTCACTTCCTGGACATCACTTGATTTCATGGCCCTTTCACATCAAATAAGCCAAGGCCAGAGAGCGCTGAGCTGTTGGAGGGAGTTATGAAAGAAGCCATTAAAATTCACCTAACAGGGTCACGGTCGGTGTCCTCTCCTCTTGGCCGACCAGAAAGTTGTATCGGCGAATCAAATTTCAAATCAAACTTTCCCCTTTCTGAAATGCTTAGAGAGAGAGTGAGAGAGAGAGACAAGGTCAGAAACGATTATGGAAGGGAAACGTGCAGAGCGTAGGCAGTGCGGTTGTCGCAGCATGTGCTGCCATCTTCGATAGTGTGCGGAAAGCATATTGACACAGCAGGCCTGGATCTAAACAGATTAGAGTGCTGCAGAGCTTTATCTGCCAGGACTGATGGATATTCTCATAGATGTATTTCAATTCTGATGCTATGAAGAGAAAACTCACATATAAAACCTGACTGCTGGTGTCTCAGGCTAGATTTTAAATCATCCATCAGTTGCTATATAATTTCAGCACTAATACAGCAGGTTGTTGTTTTTGTGTCTTTGTTTTTAGTCTTCCATGAAAGGTTTTTTTTTAATGTAACAAAATGAATATCACAACGGCAATTTCTAAAACAAAACAGCAAAACCAAAATACAAAAGATGCAACTCTAAAAACACAACAATTTCAAAAAACATGACAGCACAACATAAAACACAGCAACAAATTCAAAAACAAAACTAACAAAATAACAACAGAAAATTAAAACAAAAATGAACATCTACAAAATCCAGTTTAAGATACAACAGAAAATCTGCAAAAAGTTTAACAAACAAAAACAATAAATTAAAAAACACATAGAATCTCAAAACATAACAGAAAGAAAGACAAATAATAAGATAATTTAAAACACATAAATAAATTTACAGGCAACACAAACAACCAAAAACAGCACAGCAAAAAGCAAAGCATAAAAAAGCAAATGGAAAAACAAAACAAAACACAACAGCAAATCTAAAGCACATAAGCCAATAACAAGAAAAATAATAACAAAGAAAAATAAAATGTAATACCCCTTTAGCAAATTTAAAAATCACACCACAAAACCAAAAAACATGACAGCAAAACTAATCAAAGAAAAAAAGACACCAAACACATTTGCAAATAAAAAAAAAAGATATAAAAAAGAGCACAAAAAATACAACAACAACAACAACAACAACAAATGTCAACAAACCCCAAAACACATTAAGTGAAATATCTTCAAGAATATTCAATAGATATCTTTATCAGAAACTTTTCCCAGGTTCAGGGACTTTATGAAACATCACATGCTTGTAGTTAATCACACGTACTGTGTGAAGTCCTGAAGTCTTAAAGACTAGACGATGTTTATAGTGAGAGGAAATTTGAACCTAAATGAATTTGCTTAATCTCTTATTTTCATGGTGCACAGCATTATGTAACATTAATGTACTTCACTTTCTATAGTTGACTAAAGGAAGCTGGATTACTCTGAAGAAAGATTTACTCAGCATTATAATAACACAAAGTATTTTAAATTAAATAGTTTTGCTAGGCCAACTAGATAAGGGACTTGTATTGTGTTTCCTGCCCATGCAGGTCCAATTAGCAATGAGTGTGTGATGTTCTTAATTGGAGTTTAATGCTGTTGATGTGTTTATGGTTTTACTGTTGTGTTTTAGATTTATTGAATTTACTTTTTGGTAAATGTATTTAAAATGTATTTGTTTGCTTGTTTTATGTTTTATTTGACTGTTATGCTGTTGTTATTTTGAGTGTTTGTTTTGCTTTTATGTTTTCTGATTTGCTGTTGTGGTTCTATTTTACTGGTTTGTTATAGTTGTATATATGTTTTTTATTTACTGTTTTTTTTTTTTACTTGTTTTGCTTTATTGAGTTTTCTATATTTTTGTATTGTATTTTAGATTGTGTTGTGTATTTTGCCTATTGTTGTGATTTCTGATTTGATGATGTTCTTTTAGTTCAGTTGTTGTTTTTGTGTGTTCGCTGTTGTGCTTTCTGATCTGCCATTGTGGTTTGTTTCTCTTAATTGCTGTGTTTTCTGGTTTGTTGTCGGCTTTTTGGTTTGTTCATGTCGTTTGCATTTATAGGCCACCGTAGCATGGTGCCCACTGGTTCTTTTATATTCCATCACAGCTTCTGTTTTCTGCCCTTTAGTGCTTGTCCACATACATTTTCCAGCATGGTAAGGTCAGCTAAAAAACAACAACAACAAAAAATAAGGATTGAAAAAAAAACTGCTTTTGCTGCAGTTAACGTGTCTGTTTTTTTCTGTGCTCAATGAGATCTGACATGGTGTCCATTGCATGCGGCAGATGATCATGTTCTTCCAAGCAGGTCAGCAGGTTACGAGCAAGCTAAACAAATTAATTTTCCAAAGTAGCACTTTGTCATATACAGCATTCAGGATTTAAATTGGTGTCATGACAGTGAAAGCTGTTGTTTAGGATTGTTTCAGAGATCACCTGCTAGGAGATTAGAGAGAAAACAAGAGGGAGAGATAGATATGGGGAGAGCTTGGAGAAAATAAAAGCTTCATGGCAGGAGCTGCACGAGCATGAGATGCTCAAAATTTGAAAGCTCTCCATCGCTCTGCAGCTGTGAAGGATGAAATTATAATAATTGCAAAAAAAAAAAAAAAAAAAAAAACCCTGCCTGGCACTGTTTATTGGCATTGGGAATATCTGACAGTGAGCTAATTCTCATCAAAGCCTGATGAAGTGCGGCTAATAGACAGTGGGAAATGCCTCAAAGAGCCAAAGCGTTCGACTCCTTTTGTTTATTTAGACGGCAGAATGTTTGGTTTTTAATTAAGTACATCACTATTATTTGTTCCATGGTGCTTGGTAATGTGAAGCGATTGACCTGAAATCCATGCATTATTAGCTCGGGCTGAAATGAAGCTGTTGGAGACGAGACTAAAGGAGTATGAAGAAGCTTGTAATGGTCATGATACCCGAGGGAGTGACTGACACACACGCTCGATCTCATTACCTGAAATTATTTTAAGGAGATCCTCAATATTTATCCCTTAAAAGGTGAAAGATAAGGAACACACACACGCGCACACACACGCACACACACACACACACACACACACACACACACACACACACTGTGCATACATTTTCTGGAACTTGCAGAAGTACTGTATATAGTGTATAGTGGTAGAAGTACAGTGTGCTCATTCCTTGTTCCTGTATTTACTGTATGTGTGTTTTACAGGATTTCAGTTGGACTGTGACTTGGACGAGATGGCTGTGTTGTCATCACTCGTCAGCAGTGTTCTTCTGCTCCTGGTCGAATTACAAGGTGAGGTTACAGACAATGTTTCAGAGCTGAGTTATACAGATTGATATTATTCATATTAATCTTTCAGGCTTTCACATCTTGCCAGGAATTAATTTCAGGCTAGGATGAGGAGCTATACTAAATAAAACAACAACACTATCTGTATAAATAAATTGAGAAGTGCAACACTCTCATAAAATTTGGGTGGATGCCAGACTGTAACCGACACAGTCCTGGAAGAAAATTATTTTAATCATTTAAGGCATGATCTACCATCAACTAATCTTTCCATGTTAATAACATTGGCATTAAATATCTTCAGAACAGTTTTAGTGCCATGATTTAAACAAGATGCAAGTAATAAGAGAAAACAACATTTTTTTATCTTATCCAAAACAGATCTTTTTCTCCTCCTTCAACAGCCCTCCAGTATTTCATCAGCTGTCATCATGATATCCTGGAGTTCACAGTTAACTGGCCTCCAACCAGAAGGGGCTCAAAAGTGCATGATTTTGATCAGTTAATCTTCTCACTATAGTTTCACACCATAGCAGCTGGTAGCTAATTAAAAACTTGATGAGGGCTGAGTTCATTTGACAGGTGAAGTAATTAAATATAGAGAAATCCTAATGACATCGCTGACCTTTTATTAACGAGGACTGAAATATATGATTAGTCCAAAACAGAAATATTTTTCAGGACTGTTTTGTACACTTGCTTTCCTGCTGTTTTTATTTTTTTTTTAAACAAGCAAGACATACTTGTGCTTTTTTTTTCAGAGCTATATTTTGAATATTTTTTATCGACATGGGAATCTACTTTCGTTTGTTTATAACAGTTGAAAGCTAAAAGAGAAAACTAAGTATTATATTGTTAAGTGTTAAACTGCACTCTCAGCACCAGGGGCCGTTTTATTCACTTCTGTCCTCGTGAGGGCTCGACATGTCTTTCCTGCAGGCGACAACCTGAAATCTCCTGCGCTGTAAAGCTAGTACAGCTATTGGCCTGTACATAATGATATGTTTCTGAGTGACACAACAGATTCTTACTTACATACTTACAGAGTATAACCAAAGTAACCACGCAATCTATTATCTATCGGTTAATACCAACTAATCTATTGTATATATAATCTATTTATTAATACCAACTAATATATATATAGCTTGCGGTTGAACAAGCCAATTACATTGTTGCCACTGTTATGACATCATATAGGAATATACCCTCCCTGTCTTGTTGCTCACCTCTGCTGTTCTCTGGAAGGGCGTGGTTAAGCAGGAGCTCATTTACATAGAAACACTGAAACAATGCATTTGTAGTAATATAAGGAAAGTTTGAGCTATGAAAAAAAGACATTAACTGAGGGGTATTTTGTTAACACACACACACACACACACACACACACACACACACACAGCTCTGACACCTGTGTTTACTTGTTAAAGGAATATTAAAATATTAGACCTTTAACATCCAGAGAGAATAATATTATGAGTATAAATAATTAAAACGTACAAAATTCATATCTGTTACTAACCAGAAATTGTTGAAGTATAAGAAAAATAAAACAGCCTCGAACTATGATTAAATATGCATTAAGAGTAATGCAGTATCATGTTGGGTCAAACCACACAAATCCAAATGGTTACCTGATCATAAGTAGTCAAACTTTTTACCCCTCAGCTAACGTATGTTAAAAAGTATGGAGTTTGAAGCAGAGTTTGTATTTGTACCTTTTCTTATGACTTTCCACACGGAATGAAATCCACAGCATCGCCCACGCTTGTTCAAATATTTGGTGATTTCACCAGAGATCAGTTTCGTCTTAATCGTAAGTCAGTTCGGATAAACGTCGTCACCGGGTGAATAATAATGTAAAAATGGGTCATTGCTCAGTCAGATGAGTCACACAATGTTCAGCAGGTAGCAAACACTACAATATCGCAAGCAAGCTTTTTGTAAATTAGCTTCTACAGTATAAGTACTGCCTGAGGGCTTCGGTTCACGCACATCACACTTGTTATTGCGACAACATTATGCGTATAAGACTTTTGCAATTTAATGCTTCTGAAAACATTGACTGCAAACCCACTCAGATCAGAGCATATACACTTCTACAGAATTGGTGTGCAATATTCACTCACACACACACACACACACACACACACACTCACACACTCACACACACACACATTGACTGATATACTGTACTGTGTGTATATATATATATATAAATCCCAATCAGCTATAATAATATTATGTCTATTTCCCTTGTGCCACGTAGGCAGCTTTGGCCCCACAGACACTCCACAAGACCTCTAGGGCTGCGCTGTGGTGTCTGGCACTGGTATATTAGTGGTCGATTCTTTGGGTACTATGGGTTGCGGGGCGGGGCCACCACAATTTGGACTTGTTTGTCTGGTACATTCATGGTTAGATTGACATCTTGGCAGTTTGAAGGATGAATCAACATCTTTGCTTGCTAATACCCATAGACAGCAGGCTGTGATGCACTGGGTGTTCTTATACCTTTCTATTGTCACCACCAATCACCTGTTTTTTTCATTATTATTTTTATAAAAATTTTTTGATACATTGACTTTTCTGTGGGCTGATCTTTGGTCCCCAAAGGCATAGATGCCCGTTCCCATAATCTTGTCATCAGTTTACAGTTTGCTGCATGTGCATTTACTTATATACAGTATTGACATACAACATGACCTTTACAGTATATTCCACAGAGCAAACAATCAACACAACCGACGAAATTACCATCTCACATCATAAACTCATTTGATACTCGAAAGATATTTCTCTAACTGAGATATTTTTCTCTATGCAGCCAGCCTTACACGCACTTTATTTACTTCTTTCTGTTGACCTTATTAAATCTCCATACTCTGTGATCATTCATCTCAGCTTACCTTTTCATGTCAGACTTTCTGTTTTCTATGAAAGCAGAAGGGATGATAAATCACAGTACACTACTAATGAAATCAATACCAAATGTTCGTCGTTAGCAGATGATCACCTCTGCGTCGTAGGTCAGATAGTGTTACTGTTTGTATGAAATATGCGGCGATGAGATACAAATTCTCAGTGAACAGGATATACATAGTCAAGGCTTCACAAGCAAAACCTGTTTTTATTTACAGTATGTTGCAAACAAACATAAGCCAATTTAATCCCTTACATCTTTCATTATTATTATTATTATTATTATTATTATTATTATTATACATTTTATTATTCAAGTAGTCAAAATTTTGTGTTAATGATCAGTAAATGGACATCAGTTTGCTTATGATTTGCCAATATTAAAAAGGCATGTAATACCATTTATCTGTTTATATTTATGGTTTTTGTTGTGATAAAATCCATGAAACATGGTGATATAATTAGGTTTCTATCATTACTAAAAAAAAAAACCAATAACTGTTAAATATTTGTCTTAAATATTTTCACCTGTACCTAGAATGTTATAAAATATTTAAAATAAAGAGACAAAAATAAATCGGTAACTAGATTGTGTTTTGTGTTTTGGATATTATAATATTTAGTTTGACCACCTTAAGCCTCGATTTCAGAACACAATGTGGCAGTCAGTTCTGGAGTCTGGAATACGTCTGTTCCATCAGGGAAGAGACATTCCATAGATGTGATAATCCGGTTATTCAGTATATTCAGGTCATCAGCTGTCTTCATTTTAATTGCCATATAACATTATTGGGAGTGACTAGGGTGGCTCTGTGGTTAAGGTGTTTAACTGCTGACCAGGAGGTCCCCAATTCTAGCCCTGATGCCGCTGGGTCTCTATTGTTGGATCCTTGAGCAAGGTCCTTCACCCCAAGTGCAGATACAGTCAGTGTCGAGCTGCCAAACTGAACCTGTACATAACTGCCACAGGAACAAAGGATATAAACTTGTCACCAGTTGTGCAGGCCAGCACTTAGACAGACTCACCTTAACATTACTGAGCATCGATCTGACCAACAGAA
The DNA here is from genome assembly GCA_030522415.1 of Channallabes apus. Lineage (NCBI taxonomy): Eukaryota > Metazoa > Chordata > Actinopteri > Siluriformes > Clariidae > Channallabes > Channallabes apus. Next base: position 30,450,551 of record CM060126.1, read on the forward strand.
GCAACACCAGATCATAACACTGCTTCCAGAGGCTTTGTACAATGGCCACTATGCATGATGGCTGCACCGCTTCATGTACTTCACTTTTTAACCTGATACCCTCGTGGCTTTGCAATAGGGTCAATCTGAACTTCACCTTTTTCCAAAGTCCAATCTTTATGCTCCCTATCAAGTTAAAATCTGTTTTGTCTTAATACCAATTTGCTTATGGCGACCCACCAGTTTAGTCTCAATAATGAGTTCTTATTGCATGGTGCATGTGAATTTTTTTATTTTTTTTTACTTTCATTATAACAATTTCTTTTTCATAACATATAGCTGTTCAGTCTACTGTCATGTTTTTTTCAACAAGGGAATGTCGCCAAGTGACACATAAACCTCTAAGCCATTGCTTCATCCTATAAAAAAAATGGCTTATATTAGCAACAAAACTAGGGTAAACAGAGTTGTTTACATCTTAACAAACCACTTTTGGCTTCCTGAATACATTAAGCATGTTTACAGTAACTTGAGCCAGGAACGCTGCAGAGTGTATCTGTATTTCCTGAGGTGTAGGATCTTTGTCTCCAGGCTCTTGGTTGCTGCTATTCACCTTCCTCTGCATGGTTTTACCTCACAATAGTGTTTCTGGCGAGTGACCATAATGCACCTGCCACCTACTTTAGTACAGTCACACATGGTGTTTTGAAGGCCATGAAAGAACACATCGCATGGCGCCTTTGTGTTGAAACGCTACGCCAAACAACCTAATTACATTTGTTGGGTATGATCTTTGGCACCTGCACAGAAAGTACTATGGAGGCTCTTATGCACATAAATACCATTTTGTCTCATTTATTTGAATGGCAGGGGTAACCTTTAGAACTGACAAACAACAAAAATAACTTCTTGTAGCATTGCATGTTGGCTAAGCTGGATGGTCTCATGCCAACACTGTTCTTTAGTAGCGCGGAGACTGAAAGATAGACTGTAGAAATAGATTATCATTTTCATTTCCTGTGGATTGATTGTCGATTCTCTACAACAATCCAGCTGATGAGAGAGCCCAGCTGCATCGCTAATACATGCAGCTCTATTTTTATACCAAGAAAACGGTGAACAAGCGTCGCAAACGAACGCCAATGTTACAGGATGTTCCGCATATCTGGGCTATGCAAATCACACGAGCGATCAATCTAGAGTTGATCAGAGAACAGAGAGAGTGTCATATGATAGAGAAATGCATATTTTACACCCGTTGAATGACGCACATTTCAAATCACATGCTAATGGCACCTACAGTAGCATCAACTAACACGTGATCCTGCAACGTACGTAGGCTGCTCTTGTGAGAAAGATCTAGTTAGTTTTGTTAAACCCATTTATTCCGGAAAAACAGCCACTAGATTCAGTGCAGGTCCCAAGCTTGGAGAAAATGTGAGGGTTGAGTCAGGAAGGGGATCCGACGTAAAACCTGCGGCAAGTCGTTCTGCGGATCGGACGGTCCTCTGTGGCGACTCCTCGACGGGAACAGCAACGACATTCCAGACTAATCGTTGACAGTAAAAATTGGAAATGTTATGATATACCTGTGTGTTTCTGTTGTGGGAAATCAGAGTGCTGTTTAGTCAGTTTTGCTAACTTCAGTTGATCAGCAGTTAGCAACAGGGGAAGCAGCTCTCGAGTTTACGCAGCACAAAATGAAACCTTTTTATGACAGCATGTCTGACTGCAATGCTGTTTGAACAGCAAAGTCTATTTTAATTAGGCCACTCCATGTGCAAATATGAAGTTACATGCTGCAAGCTTCAGAAAGACCACAGCACAGTACCGTCAATAACACAAATTAATGATATGAGGGAAGAAGTGTGCACCATGGCACTTTTGACAACCATTGGGGGGAAAGAAGCAGAAGAAGACTGCTGAGCAATGATATTAATTAGAGAGATAACATATTTAGTGTCCACATTTGGACATGTTTGACTGGAAATGCACATAATGTGACATGTTTAAGGAAAATAAACATCTACAGGATGAGTGCTGAATTAATCACAAATCCTCAGAATTTTTTTCTTTTTAGAACGTTTTCAGAATCGTTCTAAATAATCACTAACCTTAGCTGAGTCTTCTAGCAAGCGCACACTGGCGATTATTACTATTACATGCAATGCATATTTAGACCTTGAGGGTAATGAGATGTCATACATTGTATTAGGGGTAACACTCTCTGTTCCGAACCCATAGTCATGCGGCGCCCAGCTCAGATTGAAAGTCAGATTCCACCAAACAACTTAATCTCATGCTATTATCTTTCTCAAATAAGATGTCAAAGCGTCGCGTCTGGAATCGGGAATCAGAGGCTGGCCAGGGTTTGACACGTCTTCCCCTTCATATCTCTTCTTCTCGGGCAGCCAAGGGGAGAAAGTATCATGATGTACGTTTAAACTCACCACGCTGATTATCTCACGGCCATGTTTACGTATTCATTTATGTAAACATTATGCTAATGAGTTTCCCGCCTTGTCGCTCGAGTCCGATCGCGCCCTTCCAGTCTGACGTGAGGTGACTGATGCAGCCTTGATGTGACGGTGCATGCACTGGTGTTTGCCGGTTTAAGGTCTGAAAAGTTTTTCTAATGAATAATTCTCCTGGGAAATACTTTCAACTTTGTGTTGTAGATTGATTGGGCCTGATGATGATCGGGTTTTGCTCAAGGGCCCAACAACGGCAACCTGGGGCTGGGACTTGACCCAGAGACCTTCTGATCAATAAACTCAGAGCCTTACCACACGTAGCCACTACTACCCCCTTATAAATTAAATGATAAATTATATTAATATATTAAAATTATATTTAATAATAAATTAAATCAACAACTTGTTAAATTTTATTAATATAAGCATTTTATCGAGCGGTCGTAGAATTTATATATTACTGTGCGTTTAATCAGTTCACTAATGAGATGTTTACCTTTTTATATTTTTATTCATGATCATATTAAAATATGAATATATTTGTGTAAAAAGTTGGATATGATTATAAAGGAAGACTGAGGAACACTGTTAAAGTCAAATTTTGAACTATGAACTGTGCATGTAAATAAAGCATATCAATAACAAAGCTATAACTAGAATATTTCAGCTAATGATTAATTATGAGGCCAAGAATTGTAGAGATATATCAGATTTTTCAGCTTCAGGAAATGTTAATTTTTGACTGCATGAATCTTATTACTTTAATGAGTTATTGTAGATCTTGTGGGCACAAAACATGGCAAAAAAATATGAATTAGGGTGGCACAGTAGGTGGCATTTCACTTATTTCTCTGGTCATATAAATACACATTTATATTTGTATATTCACATTTATGTTTTTTGTCAAACATTATATATTCTCATTGTACATAATATTATTATTATTATTATTATTATTATTATTATTATTATTATTATGAGTACTAGGGCAGTGGGTAGCCCAGTGGTTAAGGCAATTCACTATTGATCAGAAGGCCTCAGGCTCACTGTTGGGCTCTTCAGCAAGCCTTAACCCTCAATTGCTCAGAAGTAAAAAAAATTTGATAAAACAGTAAATTGCTCTCGGTAAGGGCGTCTGTCAAATGTTAAAATTGAAATTTACATTTAGGCAGTTGGCGGAGACTCTTATCCAGAGTGACTTACATAAAGTGCTTAGAAGTTTCCATAACTGTATACAGTAGATACTTACAGTACACTGGGTTACTAGATCACCAACTAAGTGCCATCGGTGACAATGTAAATGGTGTCACTCAATCACTCCGTGCCTGCTGGACGGCCTCCTGAAGATCATGTACAGAAACTTCCTAATTTATTAGAAATTTCCCTAGTTTTAGCCATTTTTTGTGGCAAGAAGGACACCCGGGCTTTAGAAACTAAAAATTCAGCCACATATTTGTTCAATCCAGTAACTAAACCAGCTGATTCTAATTAGCACAACTGTTAAATCAACGGTTAATTTTACTGTCCAATTTAAGATATATTAATTAACATGGGAACAATTGAACTTTGGTTAGTTTGGCAACTAGCTAGATCAAAGCACATTCATTTCATTATTTATTGGCATCCTAAATACAGTAGCACAGATCAAATGAAAGAAGATCCCAGCTGTGCTTTTGCAAATCATGTGACCTCATTCTCATGCTTGTGAAAATTGCTTGGAGTTGTTTTCCTTCTCGTTGTGCTTTCTTTGAGGATTTAATGATACATCGCCTGAAGCGTATGCAAGAAATAAAGCGCAGCTACAAGAAGCACTGCACGTAAGCGTAGATGCAAGATACAGTATGGTGCAGATTTAAAATCAGTCATGATGATTTATAGCGATAAGTCGTACTATGTGCAGCAAAACGCAGCCTTGAGATCATTTCTAAAGGACTGAGAACGTGTGTGTTGATTGAAGACTTTAGCCTTAAGCATCGGCAACACCGTATTAGCATTATTAGCCACCATTATTAGTTTTCTTTGACACATGTCATAATCCTTGTCTGAAGCTGTAGTTACGGTATGCCCAGTCAGCTTTTGTCTGAGGTATAGTGTATAGGTTTAAATCATGTTGATGACGGATATGTCGGATTTGAGCTACAGTCTGCACAGTAGTGAAATATCAGACAGATCAGTGAGTAACAGCTCAGCATTTGATGAATTAGGAGTCGTCAACACTCGGCCATCATTCTTCTGTGTGAATCTTGGCTTGGTGTATAGGAAGGACTGTGAAGGAAAGGAGCATGGGGAGGAAGCTACCTTCTTTCCCTGGCCTTTCCTCCCTGCCGAGGAGACGTTTAATTCACCGTAATTGCTTTATTGACTCATTTGCGAGGCAGAATTGCTTCCAATCTGCTATCAATAAAACATACACTAGGATGAGGGATAGTAATGCCATAAGTGGATCCTCATACTCCTCAGAGAAAAGCAAAGGGCTTTTTTCCTGTCTCTGTGGACAAAGCTGAATTTCCTCCTGCCAGACTTTCCCGTAACTAGACATGACCATGATTAATCTGAGTAATTTAATGGTACTAAAGTGTATTAGGGTGTCTAAGGAGCCACTGAATTTATCCATTTTTGGGATGTTTTTAAATGGCACAACATTTCCTGGTCCGACTCATCAAGCCAAGTAACAGCATGTTTTAGATTAGAACTCAATTAATGAGATAACATGTACACGGCACTGCAGCTGTTGTAATTATAGGATCTAATGCACCATCTTGCAGCCATGTCAAAACTCATGAAAACTCATTACAATACAAAATGCGCTGGATGGAAAGGATGCATTTTATGGTTGTTTCCACTCTCTCATCACTATCACTCTCTCCTTTTTGCCCTGTGCAGGCGTGTGTGGGCAGCAGGCGTTCAGGACCGAGCCGAGGAACGTGACCGTGAGGGCTGGAGCCACGGCTCTGCTGAAGTGTGAAGTGCTGAGGGCCTCGGGGACCGTGCAGTGGGTGAAGGATGGCCTGCTTTTGGGGCCACACAGGTCTCTGCCCGGCCACCCACGCTACACCATGACTGGTGATGAGAACAGAGGTGAGAAGCGGAGAAAGATGGAGAGAAGAATCCTTGGCAATTGCTAAACATATGCAGTCGGAAAAAAAGGAAAAAGCTGTTTTATGATAAATTTCTGTTTGTGTATTCCTATACGGACAGCTACGCCACGGAAGCTTAAGTACTCAGATGTAGAACAGCACACAGTTAAGACAATGACAAACATCGTATATTGTGCTGAAATTCATCTCACTATGTAGTGTAAGCGAACAGGAAACCAGCCTCTGAGCTCATCTCCATTAATCACCTTTTTCTACCACAAGTTTTGTAAAGCTGTTCTGTATCATATCTGTTATTTATTTTTTTTAAAAATCTAATTAAGTAGCACATACATTTATATAAAACAACATTGGATTGTCTTATTGTTATACTAAAAATTATTTAGTGCAATCCTCTATAAAACACATACAGAAGTTCTTATATTTAAAAAAAAGTTGATTTCTTGATTCTGATTCATCAGACGCTTTGAATAATTTATATTAACTGTAAAAAATATAATTAATTATTTGGTGGTATTTTAGTGTGGTGGTTAGCCTCTGGTCCGTGGAGTTCTCCCAGTGCTTGGTGGGTTTCCTACAGGTACCCTTGCCTCTTCACACAGACCAAAGATTAGCTTAATTGGCGTTCCTAAATTGCCCATAGTGTTGCAGTAAGTGCTGTGTATATGTTGGTGCTGGATCGACACACCATTCAGGTCCACATTCAAACTATGATTAGGCATTTATGTGATAATGAAGTTGTGTGTGTGATAATTAAGGTAATTAAGTAACAACAGTCAGTTGTTAGTTTAAGACTAGAAGGTCAGTTGTACTGGAATAGATCTTGCAGAACCGTATTGTCAGATGTCATATCTTGTGATGAATAATATTGATTAATATCTGGTGAATGTGGTGGTCATTGTGGTCCAGTGCAATTAGTGGTATGTTTGTGGATCCCTTGGCGTGTTCTTGGACTAAAAGTAGCCATTAGGGAATTGATGGTTAGTACTAATGTTCAATTAGGTTGTTATACTGTACCACCACACAGGAACTGTTAAGAGATGTCAGGCTATGTCTATATTTTTACATTGTTTCATCAATTAGTGACAGTGTTTAGTCGGCCTGTAGTCACTCGCTGTAGCCTCACTTTGATATTTTTAGATTACATGAGTGACGTGATTCATTATATGATTATATGATTCATCTTTTCCTTCATTCAAGAATGTTCAACATGGTAACATTATCTGCTGATCACTCTCATTGACAAGCAATTTGAACTCACAGAATTGCCACTGCATGCTTCTTGATGTTTTTTTTTTATTTTGCTCCATTTCAATAAGACTACACCAAGAGCTGTTTCAGCTGTTTTCAGTCCCGCTTTGTGCCAACAATGATTTCATAGTCGAAGCCTCTTAGATCACATGTTTTCCATTTCTTACTGCTGAGGTTTGTTCCATGTAAATAACCACTTAGTTTTTATTGTAAATGATGTCATCCTTCTGCATTCAGTACTGCCTATAAGGCTTTTGAATTTCTAATTAGATTCTAGCCACAGAAAATGCCTTTCGCTTAATGCTTTTTGTTTTACACACCATTCTGAATAAACACTGGAGAATGTTGAACTAGAAAATATGTGAAAATCCAGGGGATTATCAATTTCTGAGATACTTACACCATCCCATCTGTTTACAGCAACACTACTGTAGAAGATTTTCAGTTTTACTAAACAACCATGGGGTTTATTAAGCAACAACGCAGGAATGATCGCTAGGATTTCCAACTCGTGAAAAATCTCATATAAAAACCGAATACTATTCTCATGGCTGACTGCACTTATGCAAATTAAACCAGAAATCAAGGTAATATAAAGATTGATTGATAGAAAAAAACTAACAGATGCATTACCAGTTGTACAAGCATTGATGTTTCAGAGCAAAAGCATTGACTCAGTATATTTCTCATTGCAATGATTTATGTTTCTCAGCTATACAATTCAAGTTCCCATTATTTTATTCAGTCATTTACAGATGTTCTATAATTTATTAATTAATCACATTTCTGCCCATCTGAAGCACAGTATTATTTTGAATTTTGAAGTTGTTGTTAGTCTTTCGGTTGCGTCCGTTGAGTGGTCACCACAGCGGACCATTTCATCTACACACAACATGGCACAAGCTTTACAACCGACGCCCTTCATGATGCAACCCTCCCATTTTATCCAGTCTTGGAATTAGCACTGCATCCTGAGACTGGGGTCTTCTGCATGGCAAGCGAGAAACGTGTCCAACGATGCCCTTATTATTTTGATTAAGTAATTTAGTGAAAAATACTCTATACTATAAAACACACATTAAACTTTAGAATACAATGCACCCCTTACTCACTCATTGTCTAAACTGCTTTATCCTGTATACAGGGTTGTCTGTTGTTGTCCCAGGAACCTCGTGGCGGGTCACACCCTGAACAGGGTGTCAATCCATTGCAAGGCACACACATATAGTACGCACACTCACACACTCATTCACACACTACGGGCAATTTGGGAACACCTATTAGCCTAATCTGCACGTCTTTGAACTGTGGGACGAAACCGAAGCACACAGAGGAAACCCACCAAGCACAGGGAGAACATGCAAACTACGTGCACACAGATGTGGGAATCGATCCTGGCCGGGAATCGAACCCAGACCATGGAGGTTCAGTCCATGAAAGTAGGCATCCATAAAACATCATGTAATTAATCTTCATTAATATAATTACACTCACGTGGTTAGTGCGTCACTTTACCATCATGTCTCAATTGTACATTGAAAGCATAAAAAAGCTATAAAAAAAAGTCTGGGTAGCATGCTTAGTGTAAACATTCATTATGGTATATGAACAACTACAGTATACTCACAAGTTCAGACGTTATCCCAGCCTTAGAAAGATGTCACTTAGCCTCTCTCCATGACCAGTTCTGTCTTTTTCTGTCTCACTGAGCCGTGCTGTGTAGCCTGTGGGCTGGTGTTCAGTTGCGTAGGCCACCCCACACATACACACCCACACACACATACACACACACACACACACACACACACACACACACACACACACACACACACACACACACACACCTGCTCCTTGAGCTCATCTCTCTCACATGCAGCACATCTTTGCGTCCCTACAGTGAAAAATCCCATCTTTATAAATCTGATATATTACCTCATCTCATGACCATATTGTATTTGAAGCCAGATTTCAGAGAAAAGGAGAAACTTTAACACCTTCCCATAATGCTTATGCAGAAAATGCAGCCCTTTGTAGAACACTATAAAATGATCAGTCTTAACATTAAGACCATCGCCAGGTGAATTGAATAACATTGATTATCAATGATATACCAGTAAACTGGTGACAGGCTCATTGGCATCCAAGGGTAATTTATGCCTATGGGGAACAAAGGCCAGCCTGTCTGGTCTGATCCTACGGAAAAGCCAAAATACAAATCACAGGAAAAAACGTCAATGCTGGGTACATTTACATCTAGGCATTTGGCAGATGCTTTCATCCAGAGCAACTTACAAAAGTGCTTTGAAGTTTTATCATTAGATACAACCTTACAGTGGGCTACTTGGTTTCTAATTAGAAGTACTATCAGTCACTGTTGAGAAGTTAAACCAAATAACTAAAAAAACAGGTCATTTGTCATCGCTTAAAGATTACTACTGACTCGGATATACGGACATCTAAAGCAAGTTCAAACCACCACCTAGTAGGACAGAAAACAGTCTAGGTGCATTTCTTCCTTGATCCCAGAGAGATGGTGGGACCAGACAACCAGTGTTAGAAGATCGGAGGGTACATTGTCAGTGCAGGGTGTAATGAATGCTTTAATGTACAATAAGAGGGTGTTGGGCCATTTTCAGCATTTTAGGCAAGCATTACAGCAGCTACAGGAAGCCAGTGGAGGCAGCGGAGAAATGGTGGAGTGTGATGTGGTGTGCAAGAACGTAGGAAGCTTGAAAACAAACCATGCAGCTGCAGCTGATCGAAAGGTATCAGGACACCAAGTGCATTACAACCTGCTGCATATAGAACTTAATATATAGGAAAAAAGCTGAAGGTTGTTGATCTGGCCTCAAAATTCCTAGTCCACCTACTGTAGGCTCCACAGCACTCAAAGGAGCCACCGCTAACTTCAAGCACCGGCCTCAGTGGCACAACTAGGCTTAAGATTTTGCATTCGAACGTTAAGGCTGATTGGTGTATAATGAGATTGTCCATAATTTTTTCACACTCTGTTCCTATTTAAATAATTGTTTCTTTTAAATTTAAAAATGAGTAATACTGTTTTGATAGGTGTTAATAGGTATTATAGCAATACTTTCATGTCAGTGAGATGATGTTATTTTTGGGAACATGGAGGAAACATTTTTTTTCTCTCCTTCCAAACAGTTCTCTGAAGCAACAACAAAACGTTTTGCAATTTAACCACTCGAGATCTGGTTTTGAGAAATGATCATCTTTTTTTCTCTTTTCTTTTTTTATTTGAAGCGTGAACGCCAGAACAGAAGTGGTGCTCAATCATTGCTATCCTTAGGGGCCATTAGGGTTAAATAAGGGGAAATTAAGTTTGGTGCTTGGAGGGTTACAGCAATCAATAGTCATGGTGCATGTAGCAGGTGTGGCAGCCACTGTCTATAAAAAGCCATCAGCAATTAGACCCAAGGCTAAATAAGGGCTGTGAAACACACATCTCTTCTAAAGATCAAAGTGACTTTGTTATTCTCCTTTAAAATAGTTCTTACAGTTGTTTTTTTTTCCATCAGATAATTAAATAAGGCAGATATTACCTCATACCTGACTTAATAACATTGCATCATGGTGATTGGTATTGTAAACACACTTGAAAGATTTTTAACGAATTCCACATAGGCGTTTTGGTCTCCAACTTTGACAGACTAAAGCGCGCACCATGTCCCCCACACACACCAACCCCCCCCCCCCCCCCCAAAAGACAGAAAATGAACACATGAAATGCTTCTTGTCAGCCTCGCATGCTGGATGTCAGAGGCATAATTACTAGTCTCACATAAACACAAGCACACGCTCGCCATCATCCTCGACACAAACATCATTGCAGCATTTACTAAGTGCAACTCCAAGAGAGTGGAAAATAATTAATAATTTTAAAGTGCCTTCTTCTCCTTCTATGATAGCATTGATCTGAAAATTGCTACTGGTTGGTGTTAATTATCTTGCCAGCTTGGTTGACACCTCCTTTTTCCCGGCTACAGCGGGTTGTCATACTAAGATACAGTACTATTTTCTGCATGTTAGTTTTCTTCTGAAGGAAGGGAAGAGAAAAAAAAATAGTTCAAGGCTCAAACAGCATGCGTAGAGTTTGCAGAAGAGCCATTAATCGTCACCGAGCTCGAGTTGAGTGAACTAACCCGTTGGCGGCACAATATTCGTCTTGTAAATAATATATGGATCTCACACAGGAAAAAAATGGGACAACATCAAATAGAATAAAGTCTTCCTTTAGTGGCAATAATTGCTCATATTAAACGAACATCCCGTACAAATTCAGTAACGTATATTAGGAGATGCAATTTAACAAAAGCTCAGGAAGGATTCCTATAATTCGAAAATGTTACTGATTCCACTCAAATTATATCTAATAGCAGCATGCCGTATCACAACAATATGAATACTTTTGCCGTTGTTAATTAATTAATGCAATTTATACTGTAGTTACATTTTACAAAGGACGTTCAAATCGAACCAGGATTTGATGAAATTTTTCATGGAGGAAGGCATGAAGCTGATTGACATTTACAGATTTCAAGCGCAGTACAGTGATGAGACTCTTCGCCACAGTGAAACATTTGAAGTGTGCGAGCGTTTTAAAGAAAGCTGTATGACGATCCTGGCCAAAGGGGATTAAAGGGACGCTGCAGTCGTTCCCAAGAAGCGTGATCCTTGAAAATTGCATTACAGGAACTCTGCTGGGAGTTACTGCCACACCCCCATACAGTCCTGACCTCGCTCCAAGACATTTCTACATGTTTGGGCCATTAAAGGACTTCCTGGAGTCCAGAGTTTCAGGAATTCGATCATGACTCTGGCATACTGATTTTTTATTTTTTTTTGCTTAATGGTATCCAGGCACCAGTGAAACTGGGATAAGTGCATTAGCGTAACAGGGGTTTATATAGATCCTGGTTTGTCTTGATCACCCCTTGTACGAGGCTTTGTGATTTATTGTTACTAAGGAAATGATGCTAGATTCAAAAGCAGCACAATAAATACCAACATGTCTCATGTTCTTTATTCTTTTTTTATGTATTAAATGTTATGATGCGTCAGAATCTTTGTCCTTTATAGTTACCTTATAGTTAATTTCATTAATGTCACAAAGACACTGCTGACACTGGAGACTCCTTCCATAAATGTTAAATAAATATCTTACACAAGTTCAGTGACTATACTTTTTGTTTAAAGAAATATTTTTCTGACCAATCATGTTCAAGCAGTTATGTTGTATAGCAGCTTCAACCATAAACTTAAATTACTTTTTCTTTATATCAGGTATTTTGTAATAAAAAATAAAAAAAAATTAAAAAAAGCACATAAACTCACCCTACATGTCTCTGTTCCATTCCTAAAGGGCAATACCATCTCCAGATTAAAGACGTTCACCTAGAAGACGACTCCCCCTACGAATGCCAAGTGGGCCGTTCTGAAACCAGTCATCCCATCGTCTCACGCACTGTGTGGATCAATGTGCAAAGTAAGCAGAACCAGCACTCTCACTGTGTGGATGAGGTTATGCTTGAGAAGCAATGGTCATCCTTAGCAATGACAGATGGACCACTAATGGCTCTTCACATATCGAAAAGGTGACACACAGCGCCAGACCTGGGCCTATCACTTCCCTTTGCAGCGTCTTTTTGGATCCTAATGAGGCATGGGATGCGGCTGTCTGCAGGATGGAGTCTCTCTCTCTCTCTCTCTCTGTCTCTCTCTCTCTGTCTCTCTCTCTCTCTGTCTCGCTCTCTCTCTCTCTCTGTCTCTCTGTCTCTCTCTCTCTCTTTGTCTCTCTGTCTCTCTGTCTCTCTCTCTCTCTTTGTCTCTCTCTGTGTCTCTCTCTCTCTCTCTCTCTGTCTCTCTCTCTCTCTGTCTCTCTCTCTCTCCTGTTGGACCAAAAGGGAGTGATGATTAAGAAACCATATATTTCTCACATGTTCAGTTTTCACTCTTGTTCAATCGCTACTTTATTAGATAATGACATTGCAGCCTATTTAACAATACTCAATATATTCTGTGTTTTTTTTTTGTCAGGCCTCATAGACCAGTGATCAGTCAGGTTTTAGCTGACAGCATATGAAGGCTGCACACACTTCCTTCCTGAACCGGTATTTCAGAGAAGTCATTTGTCATTTGGCTGCCACAACATTTTGAACATTGCAGATCCTCGAGGCTCAGAATAGAACAGAATCAGTATATTGATATTTGGAAATTGTATTGTATTTTCCTTGTAACGTAAGTTTACTGCTGCACAGAACTTTTCGTTTCTTCTCTATATCTCACGAAATGTTTTCTTATATATCAATAGGTATACAGGGACAGAGTGCAGAAGAGGTTAGGGTTGAAAATTCCACACTAAATGACTTTCAGTGGCATTAAAATTTTACTGTGAGTTCAGTTTAAACCTACTTCATCGACATTTGACTTTTTAAAAATTAAAAGAGTTTTTTTGTAGCTGTATCTTCCATTGTACTGTACTGCATGCGACCATTTCCACATAATCACTTTTAATCCACTATCATTTTACATTAAACCACACTTGTTATCTCCTCATATTAATATATACACTGATATAGCCAATGCCAGTATACTGTAGTTATATACAGTACAGTATACAGTACATAAAGGCCTTTAATATATAATGCATTTAAAATATACCATAGTTACAAAATTCAGAATTAGAAAATGCATCTAAATGCCTATAATAACAGAACTGTTCATGTTCAACAGACTGTAATAGTGTACTGTATAACCACTCGTTCCTGCCCCAACTCACCTCAGCTGCACTTTACAGATTTAAGTGCTGAACAGCGCATTTCCGTGTAATTGGTGAGGAAGAGCATTGCATGCGTTTGTGTTCTTGAGTAAAGTCAGTCCGGATATACAGAACGTTTCCTAAATTTTGTGCTTAACTGTACTTGATGTGGAAGGACTAGCTACTGTACAAAGCATCAGTTCTCCTCAAATTCTTCATTCATGCTAGGCATGTATTATTAAGGAAACATGCCAGTACTGAGTCATTCTATAATTTAGGGTACCTTTTTATATAAGTAAAAAAAAATACATTCCTTCAGTGTAACATACAGTGTTTGCTAGTTTCAACACTTAAACATTGTTTTCATGGTAAAAGAATGGTTTCATTACTTCGTTCTGCAATTTAAAAAAAATCGTTTGTCCAATGATGTCATGTTGTTCTGTGGCATACTGTACATCACCTGGGCTTCTCTTCGCTTCTCCAATATATAATACACTACCCACATTGCAGGATCGGCATCCCAATGAGCACTGGATCTCCTCTTTTTTTTTTCAATTGAAAATAATTAGATTTTAAAAATGTGTTCATGAAGGAAAGAGTGAAAATGTACCTACAGTATATGAATAATGAGTTCTGTTACATACTGTATGTACAGTAGACTGATAACAGTGATGATGACTGATGATGTGCATTACTGGGTGACATAATCATCAATGTCCTTATTTTAACCCATTAACACGCTTTCCATAATAATTTCAGTGATGGAACATTTGCAGACATTAATAAATGAAAAAAAATATATTGTTATTTAGGCTTTGGAAATAGATTAACTCTAAATTTGAATCATTTTCGTCACTCTTTTTAAAACAATGAAACCCTTCTTTTTGAAGCCCTCAACATAGCAAAATGGTTCATTTGCAACATTACTAAAATTTTTAAGCTAAATAAACCATATGATGTACAAAATGTTTGTGTGATGTTATAACATGGTTTCCCTCACTAGTTAAAATATGTCTGAAGATAATATTTATAATATACATAATAATGAATATGCTGTACATAATATCTACAGACATGGAATACACCCCAAATTATAGAATGACTCTTCTGTATGCGAATGGCTTGAGCGCATAGAAGTTGCCAAGTGCATCGCTTACATTAATGGAGGAAAAGAAAAATGCCGTCATCTATCCAGCAAATGTGCAGTTCAGCAGAATTTCTGTAAAATCAGTCTGCAGTGGCTGTAGACCCATCTGATGCCGGAGTCATACCTCCTCTTGTGATGTTAACTAGACCTACCTTATTTTATTGGATTTGAGATGACCACAGGTGACATTAGCAGTTGTTTATTCATCATTCATTACCATGGCAATGTCACTGCTGTCTAAGTAAGGTCCACAGTTAAAAATGTCTAGTCTGCAATGGTGCTGCCTTTATTTTTAATTAATGCATGCAAACAGGTAACTCATGGTATATCCAGAAAAAAAAAATCATTATGCAATTGATTCTTGAAATTCATTTATGAAAATTACTTGACAGTTTTTAATTACTGTATTTTACGTATTTGGGGAAAGGCATCTGACATGTTACTTACCATTATTTCTTTATATCTATTTTATTGTGGGTGCTATTAATTAGAGTCTTCTTAGATCTATTTTTCCAAATCATGCAAATACAGATGAAGTGCTTTGGCTAATGGTTACATCCAATTAAAAATGTCATCTTGGTGACTTTAACCATGGCATGGCTGTTTATACCACAAAAACCAACACAACACTACTGAGTTGATAGAGTTGAAATGAGCAGACTGCTATAGGATATATTGCTTGTGAAATGTTAAATAAGGACTTGTTATGAAACTTTTTGTTCCTATAACACTAAACGAGTGGAACGCCTGATCTTTGAAAATCAATGGAAAACTATTTAAACACTGGCATAAGTGCAGTAGTGTATCACAAGATTATATATATTACAAAAATGGGCTTGACTTGAACACCTCTCATGTTAACTGTAACTCTATTTAGAGACTTGCATATTATGTTTGGTAATTAAAATCCTAAAGAAAGTGTTAACAGTCGGTTGTTCAGTTAAGATGCAATTGAAATATATTTGTAAATGTATTGCAAGAAAATTATTTGGTAAAAATCTATGACTATCCTGGAATTCTAGCCTAGTGAATGATAGACAAGAGTGGCTTAGCCCACCTTTTTCATACATATTATTATTATGTGATATGATGTTTGATGTCATATGATTATTTGATGTTAACAAAGGTTTTAAAATTTTATTGTTTCAGAAACGTAACCAATTGCAACAGCACCACCAAAGGCCATTAAAAATACACCGAAACTTAGAAGCATGGGCTGATTTCTTCCTAACCTAATCTATAGATCATTCGATTTAATTAAATTCAGTTCAATTCAATTAATTTTTATTTATATGATCATTGTTGCAAAGCAGCTTTAAATAAACAAAAGGAAAGTAAAGGAATTAGGATAAGTATGCATCTCAATCACTGCAGGTTATCAGTGGCAGTAATCACACACCTCACATACCTTTTAGAGTTGATCTCTATTTTGCCATGTATTGTGTGACAGCACGGTGGCTTAGTGGTTAGAATTGTCGCCTTGCACGTCCAGATTCCACTTTTGGGTCTGTGTGCATGGAGTTGCATATTCTCGCTGTGCTTAGTATGAATCATAACATTCAAGAAATAAAAAGTAGCTCATCTGGCTTTAAGTGTGTGTGATACTTTGCCTCACGTTATCCTTATTATGTCATTAATGAGACCTCATGATTATAAAGCATTGCTCATTAAAGCTCTTGATAGATATTAGATTTAGTTTGCACATCTTATAATACAACCAGCTGTCACTGGGAATATCATCAAAGTAAGATATCCCTGGTAGGCAGATCTCTTAGATACCAACTCAGAAATGTTTCCTCTAGGCAATTGTCTTCTGTGTGGGTAGTGAAAACAGATTAAATAGTTCACAATCACAACACCCTGCCTGTTGAATATTTCAGTATTTTTTTTTGTATAATCAATTACTAACACTTGCCTTATGCCAAGCTGGGGTCAGAGATGTGCTAAAACTTAACTCCGACCATCACACAGAATTCACAAGAAGCAGCCTGGCATCAGACCATTTCACCCAGAAGTAAAGACACAAGTGCAAATAGTCTCTTTCTCTATCTCTCTCATTTCCCTTCCCTGTGTCTCTCCCACCCCCCCGGCCCCCCCCGGCCCCCGCCCTCTCGCTGCTGCGATGGGAGCCGACCCATATGGCTCAGGCAGGGGGCATCGACAGCCTGTTTTCTTCTTCTGTCATCCACCATTCACCTCTTACGTCGTCTGTTCCGCTACAGACTGGAACAAGTGTGTGTTTGAAATTGGGGTGCATGGGGGAGGGATGTTCTGACGACTCTGGTGGCTCTCTTTCTTTTTAGCCTGGGAATGGAGCAGGTTTTACTGACAACAATAACAGCGTAAAGGATGAACTGAGTCTCCCTCATGCATTTGACTGCACCAGTAGTACGACTTACACGTTTATGCTGTAACTCTTCACTGACACACTTGCAAGGATGAGTGTGAGGATAAGCTTTTATCACAAGCCTTCGCCAACTGAAATTTTTTCACATTTTTTTTTAATTTTCCCTAAAATAGTTGAGGGAATCTTCCCAGGCAGTAATAAACCCAAAGACAGAGCAGTCACCTTTATTAAAATTATTTTTCTTATGATTTTAATTAAATTCAGTTTAAATAGTGCAGATTTATATGCTTTATTTCAGTTATCAACCTCTGTTAAAACAAGAAGTTGGAATCTATCTGGCAATTAACTGCAGATGAGACTAGGGTTGGTGTTGGAGTGCATGGAGCATCACAGTTGAAGCAGCGTTATGTGTAGTTCTTTTTATTGTTAATAATGAGATATATACATATATCTGTACTTTTGTTATGTCTAATATATCTGTAGGCGGCGGTGCCAAAAGTCTCAAACAGATGGGGATTTTTAAATTACGCATATATTACATATCACCGACTACCACTTGCAGAACCGTGAAACTTTAACTTGTACATATCAACTGTTGCGGGAGCCAATTTGTACAGCTGAATATTATGCTGCAAAACAGAATAATAGCAATATCGAGGCGGCACTCAATGTTTTTCCATTTGTGCTGATTTCCCAGTTGTTTTGCACCGTAATTTCCCGTTCTCCACACCATCATTCCTTTCAGACTTGGGCATGGCCGCGCCTGCTTTAAATCTACCTTCGCAAATCTAATACAAACGGCATAATGTCTTTAGCGAGGGGAGTGGGGAGGCAAGAAAAGGGAGAGAAACGGAGAGTAAAGGATGAGGCAGGACCTTAATTGGATTCCCCGTGTCCATGTGATATGTTTTATAATGGGCTAATTCAAGATGAATCACCCCGTGCCGGCTAGCGGCTAAGAGCAAGGCCACTGCATCAATAGCCAGCTCCACAGGAACTACACAGAGGTGTCTTGAAGAGGAGTGGGCCTCGTCAGAACCATTTAACAAAGTGCGTCGTTAGCCCTGCGTGTTTTTTTTCTCTTCTTGTCACTTTTACCCTACTGCACCAGCTACTAGATCAAGTAAGCCATAATAATTCAAAACAGCACAGCCTCAACTTGTACACAACTTAAATTAGCCATGCTAGTAAACAGCCAGCGCAGAGTTCATTAGCCTTTTTACAGTCTCAGGGTGGCTCTTTATCAGGTGCTTACGGCTGCTTCCTATGAAATAGCACCAAACAAAATTCATGCTCCCAAGTCAAACGTTACTTTCTTGGCCTTTGGGTCGCTGCTTAGCAATCGTTATTAAGCTTCCATGTATTTAGCAGATGTGCTGGAATTTTCTGTAGACATACACTACATTGATATTAAAGCTTCAGAAAAAGCCAGATAAAATTTCAGTTAACCCTTTAAGACCTGCCATGGAAAAGCTGTATCTTAGTATTTCTACATGCTGCTGTGTCAGTTTTTGAAGCATTTCCGTATGTCATAAATCAATGCACTCCTTACACCCCCACCTTCAAGAATATATACTGTATGTAATAAAAAAATAGCCAGATAGATTCATTAAAAGAGCATTAAACAACAAAAAAATGAAAAGAGGTTTTTAATCTGGAGCAGTTGAGCAGCCAGACAAATCATCTTCCTGCTCAGCAAATATTACAGACAAAGCATCTTGGAACATGTGCTTTCTTTTGTAAGCAGTCGTGCATCTACTATACAGCACCATTTAGAGTAGTAAGAGTAGGTGACTACGTATACACACGTCGAATCAGTAGATCATCCATGCAAGGACATGCAATCCTTTCTCATTCTTTATGTTGGAGGTTCTGCTATCAGTGTGGAAAGTCTCAGATTTTGTATCCAAAAACAGTTATTAGCTTGTTTTTGGTTTGTGATTTTATTGGCACTTAATATGAGATATGAAAATGGGATAGCCGGCGGTCACACCAGTCTTAAAGGCTTAAGGCACAGTTACTCTCACCAAGACACTAAAAGCATGTTATTTTAGGTGCCTGGTTAGCGGCCTGATATTTGCTAATATGAACCTAGTTTGACTAAAGTAGCTAAAATAAATCGCATTAAGTAACCACTAAGTTACAAATTTTTTGTTAGACCATATAAAAATATTTCATTAAAACTGGTGCTAGCATATAGATTGTGTTTTGCATATTATTTAAGTAATACTAATTTGGACAGCACTGTTACCACAATCTACTGTAGTCATCTCATTTTACTCCAATTATTAAAACTATTTTAGGCTAATACAGTGCCATGAAAAAGTATTTGCCCCCCATATTGTCACTGGATTTAAATTTGAGGAATTGGAGACCGGATCAACAACCTTGAACTACTTGTCTTGTAAACACATACAAGACATACTGTGATGCGCTGGGTGTCCTGATATCTTTCTATTGTGCCCAGAATTTACCAAATGTCTGAGGCTACAATGGGCTTCTTAATTTTAAACTAGACCTAATAAGAAACCTTCAATCTTGAATATTCATCAACCTGCACTACTTCACTATTTAAATTCGCAGAACTAACCATATTGTACCTTTGCCCAAAAGGTCACACTTTCTTTGAGTTTTATCTCTTTGTTTGAAGCATGTGTTCAGACGAGGCTCTGAAGGATTTGATCTATCAAGGATCGCCAGTTCTTGTGGAATCCATTCCAGCTCAAGAGTCCACCGTCATTAAAGCAAAACAAGGACATGCCAAACTGAGAAATACTGTAATAGGCATCAATCCATTCAAAGGTTGTTCCTTTCACTTTAATTGTTGCTCATATACAGTACCAAGCCCTGGAGTGGTCACATCATAAGGTTTTACTACTTTGTTCACTTGTTTTTACTGAAGTGTGCATAAGATTTTGAACAAACTAGAAAAAATATGACGTATGATGTGATCACTGTAGTACTGCATGATGATGATATGATTTGTAATGATAATAGGTGCATTTGGTCCACCATTGAGCATAAATAAATATGAAACTTGTTAAATATACAATATTATTCAAAATATCACAGGTTGTATAAACCTACAGTTTATAATACAAGATGATATCAAAAGTTTTGAGATTCGCGACACAGATCTGGTTATTTTTCGACATATGCCCTCCCTCAAATGCCTTAAAACCTGGCAGTAGAATTTGCTCTTTACAGTCTGGCCCCTAGGGACGAATCTCCATGCACAATGCCACGAATGTCAAAAAAGACGATGAGCATGCACTTAGTCAAGCTGTAGACCTGTTACACCATTTTTCAGTTATGGATGTGAAGACTGCTGCTTCGTCTCAGGGTTGTACCCATACACCTAGGTTTTCTCATCAGCTCATTACAGCATCGCTGTAAACTTGCCGAATCATATCAAACACCTCTGTGACAAATTTGACATTCACTTTTTGTTCTAAATTATTGCCCTGATGAAATAACAATGTACACAGGACAATGCCTTTTGGCACACTGACTTAGGAAGGTTGTTGCTTCCTGTGATTGTGAATGTAGCTCTGTGCTGCCATCTGTTGGCTTGTTTCAAAGCTAGTCTTGAAACTTTTTGATACCTCATACGATGCACTAAAATCATGTCCAAATACAATTCTAAATTAGGTCTTAGCAGCTACTTTTTATTTTTATTAATGATTAATTTTATAAATTAATACAAAACAAATATACAGTATACCCTAAGACTTAGATTAAACTAGAGTGTTTCGATTATGTGAAAAAGAGTTTAGATTATGTGATCTTATAGCACTATATGAGTGATGTTGATGTTGAATACGATTTGTCTCAATTTGTCCTAACATTTTGTTTAACCTGCATTATGTTCAAATATGAAGTTTAAAAATCAAGATATAAATTAACAGGAAGAGTTAATAAAATGTTAAACTTTTTCTATATTACAATGACGGCTATTGCCTATTCAGTTTCCTCTTAATGTACAGTATTTGATATTGAGATACCACTCTGAAATATTCCTGAAAATATTTGCTACTTGAACATATCCTTGAGACTTGATGTTGCCTTTGAAAGGGTTTACGTACAGACTGGTAAGCATCAAGAGCTTTAAGGATTTTCCCTGCAATAATCCTGGAATCTAGTTGAATCTTATCGGCATAAACAGTCACAGTATCTCAAGGCCAGACTTGTTTGTTGTAGTTATGCTGGAGCGTCTTTACATAAACCTCCATTACTCTATTTTGCTGGTTATTTGAGAACGAATGTGACAGCAACAGAGCCCCAGCTGCTGCATTCAGACTTGTAATTTGCACCAGTTTTGTATCTATGCATTAGCTCTGTTACATGGCGAAGATGCTCAATCATTTATCAGTTGTCAGGCGGACTTAGTCAATTCGGCTTCTTGTTCCCTTGAATAAAAATGTTTGTTCTTACACAGTGCTCGAAGAAATATGGGGAATGAGAGAAAGAAGAAAGAAGGAGGATATTGCTATCAGTCGTCTGCTCTCAACCACACCTGCTCCTCTTTCTTTCTTGGAAAAGCGATGAGAGGAGAGCTGCAGAGAGAGGGACAAGGGTAGAGAGAAATAGATGAGAAGATAAGATGAAACGGGTGGGAAGGAGAGGAGGAGTGAGGAAAAAGGGGAGGACAAAGAAGCGGACGAAAGGGATTGCTTCAATAGCTTTCAGCTTCAAAGCCTGCACCTGAGCCCCCCATGATGTCTGTGTGGGTGTGCATGCTTCAATGTATCTGTCTGTGTGTATAGGTGGGTATGTGGTCTGCTATTTGTGGTGATGAGAGTTGATGGGAAGATTCATTGGATTGCTCCCCATGAAGACTAGTTTTATTTTTATAACTATTATTTTTTGGGAATTAGACAGCATTATGACTGAGGTTTCTTTTACTGTGTTTTACATTCATTTTACATTAAGGTAGAAGAAAAGTGTCATTTGGTTATATGTACTGGTTAGTAGTGTACCTTTTAATTTAACCTCAATAATCCCAACCTTAATCTCAACATATTTATACCTTAACTGAGATTAGGGTTAGTATTAATGAGGTTTGTGTTAGTGTTACTGTGTTTAGAGCTAGGGTTAGGGTTAGAGGTGAGTTTGAAGCTAGGGTTAGTAAGGTTACTGTTAGGATTATTCAGTTTAGATCAAGTGTTCCTAGAAATTGAGATTAATGAGTTTAAAGTTAGTGTTAATCAGATTAGGGTTGTGGTTGGATTATTGTGGTTATGTGTAGATAAACTGAGGGGGAGTTTTATCCAGAGTTACTTAAGTTTAATGTTAACCAAGTTTCAAGATCCTGAGATTAGGATTACTGTAGATTAGTTTAGTGTGTAGTGTTTCTGGTGTAGGGTTTACATACTGTAATAAAGACAACGAATGACGGTCGCATTGTTCAACAATATATGTAGACATTTTAATGTGGACACGATGCCAACGCACTCTTCAGCATCAATATGTAATGTTTAGCTCTGGGGCAGAGTTGTATCGAATCTTTAACGATTCGGATTAATTTGAATAACTTGAATCAAAATTTATAATGTACACTTTATCGACTACCCGTCCACCATTCTGCTTATCACGTGGCCAACGATGATGACACAAAATCTAGTATTTAGCAATTATGAGCAAGGTAACAAGATCTGGGCAAATGTTTAGACTTTAAAATACATGACCAAGACAACAGTTCTTTATAAAGAAACGAGAATTTTCTTGTCTAATCTACGATACATGACACTACGCTACTTAAACGCACACACACACACACACACACACACACCTACACACACACACACACACACACACACACACATATACAAACAGTTTTGAAAGTGAAAATGAAGAAGTTATTCTAGTACGGTTTACTAGATCAACGAAAATCACAAGAGCACAGTCTTGGGTTTAATCTTACGGTTTAGTTATGAAACGAGCACCAACGTCAGCAAGGTATGCAGCTTTGTTTGTTTACTTGCGTTACGTTACGTTCTCCTCCATTGGTTCGCCTCCAGCTAAGGGAATCATGGCGTTGATGATTGGTTGGTGCGCTGTTGTAGAGATGATGTCTGTCAGGAAAGCCCTTCGGTGAGGTGTTGGTTGCCTGGCTGCGCTCTGGAACTTCTCCTGCGGGTTTCTTCGTTGCAGGACTTTGGAATTCTGGCACGAAGTCTCGTTGAGAGTTCTTGAAGAGCGGATGATGCCAGCAGCGGCTGTGTAGCGCCGAAGGGCGGAAGCCCGAGCTGCTTGGAAGATGTTGTAGGTTGCAGTCGTGATGTTACGACTTTTTTTGAACTCTTACTCCTTAGGGTTTTTGTCCCTTCGGGGTCAGTCCATCCCACGGGTGATTGGTCGAATCGGATGTGGTTGCGGGGCTTAGCCACGCCTCATGTGTTTCCTCCTTCTGTGCATACCTTAGCCCGGTGTTTCGGCTGTCACGTGTGACCCATCCGGTTGGAGTTTTTAATACTTTTTATAAAGTTATAGAGCTCGGTTCATGCTACCAATTTCCCGTCTTCACCAACATTCTTGGAATAAACCCAGCTTGAGGTTGACACCCAATGTTACATATTTTACCCACTCATTCCTTCCTTTATCTAATAAAAGGGGTTTGTAAATGCTGATTACAACTTTAAAGTTATGCAGAATAATCAAACATATACACAGGAATAAAAGGTACTGAGTAAATATATGTGAATATGTTTTGCCTTACTGGCAACTTTAAAGATGTTTAAATATGGAATAAGCCGTATTTATCCCGTGTTTTTGTGCTATTGACATTTGATTTGTTCCAATGTCATGGATGAAAGCGCGGCCCTTTATGATGATATCCCAAATCAGAGAGAGGCTCGTGGCCTACCTCTCTCCTGGAAGCTCATCCTCCCGGGAAAAATCCACACTCCCCACCAAGCATGTAGACTAACATCTTCTTGGGTGGGAGAAGATTTTTCAGGCAGTGGGTCAGCCCGGTGCTGTCCTGCACACAATAGCTTTGCAGGCATACCAGACTGACCTACTGAGAGCTGAGCACTGGAAGTAGGCCGTGGTTCAATCTCCGCCATCACTGGTGAGTCGGGGGGCTGCGGTCTCCAGTGAAACGTTAGGTGTTCGGTCCCTTCCTCCTATGTTCAAGATTCCGAACACCTAACACACCCATCTAGTTTGTGCACGTTTTAGAGAGGCTGGCAGCTGGGAACCTAGTTCCAGCTATGTCTCCTTAAGCACGAAGCGCTGTGGAAAACCAGCACCTTCAGGCTCAATTCCCGCCGCCACTGGTGTTTCGGGCGACAGTGGTCTCTGACAAAGTGTTAGGTGCTCAGGTTCCTCCTGCCCTGTTTCAGGACACCGAACACCTAACAGCCACCACCATCACCACCACCCCTCCGCCTAGCTAAGCAACAAAGCTACCGCCCCTTCAGAGAAGCTGGCAGGGTGTAAGCTAATGTCAAGCATGTCTCCCGGGCTACAGGATTCTATCATTGTGTTTCAACGGCGTGGGTTTTCAACTTCCGTGAATCCACAGTGAACACCTCTGTTAATCCAAAATCACAGGCTTGCTGGCAAAAGGATCCATAGCGCATGTTCCCCTCCCAGACAGAGTCGTTCAGCATCAACACGTCGCCCTAGCTCACCTCACTTCTTAGGGTGGAGTCCTAATGCCACAAAAGCGTTCTCCTTCTACACGAGGTATGAAGTTGAGTGTCATGCGGAATCCGAGCGCAATGAGGGCACATCTGTCTCCTGCATGCACCGAATCCATTATAGCACTCTAAAGGAGTACAAGCTAGGCCAGGAGGTAACTTCACTGCTCCCAGAGTGGTTTCAGTGGTGGCTAAGTGCTGGGGGATTTCATCCAAGGGCCAATCCCCAGTGGCAATAAGGGTTACGCGCCGAGAGCTTAGCAACCTTTCTATGTGGTTCAGACCCCAGTCTTTGACTCTGGGTCCAACTCTAGGTCCGTGTTGTCATCGCAGATTGCTAACGACAGATGTTTGCCCTCACAGGCTGGGGTGCGGCTTTAGATGGCCGTGCAGCCCAAGGGATCGACATGTCATCCTAGCTCACCTCGTTTTCTTTAGGATGGAATCTCAATGCCATGGAAAGCGTTCTCTTTCCTACACAAAGTATACATTGAGTGTCATGTGGGATCCGACCGCAATGCGGGTACAGCTGTTACCTGCACGCGTCGAATCCATTATAAACCCTAACCCTAGGAGTTCAAGCTAAGCCAGGAAGTAACTTTCACCGTTTCAGTGGTGGCTAAGTGCCTGGGGATTTCAACCAAGGGCCAATCCCCAGAGGCAATAAGGGTTACGCGCCAAGAGCTTCGTACCCTGTCTATGTGGTTCAGACCCTCGTCTTTGACTCTGGGTCCCACAGTAGGTCCGTGCTGTCGTCGCAAGTTGCTAACACCAGACGTTTTTCCCTTACGGGCGGGAGCACGACCTTAGATGGCCGTCCAGCCCAAGGGATCTGGATAGGTCATCTTCTCACGTGGCATATCAACAGACTCAAATTGATGACTTTATTTCTGGCCCTGAAATACTCCTCCAGCAATCAAGAGGCTAGCATGTCCTAGCATGGATGGACAACATTACGGTAGTCTTGTAAATATCGCCTGGGCAGACTAGATTTGCGACGCTAAGGAACTAGCGCACTAGGTTCTACTTAAGGACAGGACAAATTCTGTCCATCAGGATCATTTACATTCCAGGACATAAAACATGTAGACCCAGTCCACTGCCAAACTGTTTCAGTGCTGGAAGTTTTGCAAAAAAATAAAAAATAAAATAAACCATTCTGCATCCTTACCCAACTATCTTCCACAATCGAAGCCTTCTGTCCTCCACCGTTAGCTCCGGAGCAGTAAGACTTCATTCGCTGTGTCCAGCTCATGCTCTTCAATTTATAGCGCGCCTCCGCATTAGCCAGGGCCGTAAATTAGAGCAGGGTTTCATACATCGTGGGGCCGCGGCCGAAGGGCAGCCGCCATTAGACGAGTCGGGTGAGAGATGCTAGTGCCCTAGCCTATTTGGCGCGTGGCACACTTCGCCTCTAGTGATTAGGGCCCATTCGACCAGGAAGCTTGCCTCATCAATTGCTCTTGCAAGAGGGCCTTCCAGTATGTCATGCAGCAGGTTGAATTCCACAAGACATCTGTCAGGCTTCATAGTTGGATGCCAGGCCCGCGGCTCCTTGAGTCAGCATCCCAGAATTGTGCCTAAGACTCCTTGGGGGTAGTGTGCGCACACTACACAACTCTGGGGGTCCAGACACTTGCAGTGCGATGGAATGGGTATTCTCATTCCCATACCGCTTTTGCACAGCATCGAGTGTAGCTTTTGAAAGGGAACATCTCGGGTTACTTTGCTGTAACAGCAATGTAACCCGAGACAATCTCATTCCTTTCCTTGTCCAGGTGAGTTTTTCAGGGCTTTAATTCTGCCATTTTCTCCCTGGCGTCAGACTTGGCTTTTCCTAGTAGCTCTTCTGCATACTGCAGCCTGAGAGATCAGCGTAGTTGCCTTCCCTTTCATGTGTAGTACTTGCCAGGGTTTCTTGCAGCACGGTGATTTCCACTTTGCCCTGCTCTACCTCGTCACCCCCTTTCTGTCGCTCCTGAGCTTCCAGTTCCAGCTGCTTGATGCGGTGTTGGGTGCGTCAGCTCCTGCTAGAGATAGGCATCGTGCCTGTTGCTCAGCTTGAGGGCGACAATGGGTGTGTGATGTAAAGAGCCGGTGATGTTGGATAGTTCATTGGGACTGTAGCACTGACTTGGGTATTGTCTCATATGGCTCGTTAAGTTGTCATCCAGCTGATCCGGTGTCTGGTACTTTAGTGTTTTCGGCAGCCTTAGGTAGGAGGCTGTTGGTTGCAACACTTGGCCATGTCTTCAGATCTTTTCAGCAACTGACAGGTCTGTGGTGTGAGACATGTTTTGATGGGGTTCTAGAACCACGACTGACACAGAGTTGAGAGAAAGAAACAAAACAGGAAAAACAAGAGAGAGAAACAAACAAACACAGCAAACAGAATCCACATTTCTGTGGCGGAATAAGTTCAATACCAAATTTATCTTCCCCCTTTTGTTTTTTAGTAAGTTTGAGTTAGAAGGGTGCTCCTAAATAAAGGGGTTTCTAAATGGGTATTTATTTATTTTTTTGGTTACCAGGGCTGTGATTGTTATTTAAAATTTCCTCTAGGTGAAACCAAAACAATAACAATGATGGTATTAGTTTACTCAGCATTAGGGTTGACAACCATACACAAATTGAAATGCTTTTAAACGCGTCTTCAAAATATTATGGACAGTTTTCTAGTTGAGCTGCTTTAACCTTGGCTAGGTTGGATCCCAACACGAAAAGGGAAGGTACGGTGAGAGTCGGCGCCTTTGAACCTAAGAATTCACGGTTCAACAATATGTACCGTTTCTACAGTTCTCTGCTTTTGTGACTTTCACTGGTACAATCATAGAATAGCAGCAGTAGTCAAGCCAGGAGAAAACAACTGAGGAAAAATAAAAGAAAAAGAAAGTGTGGGGTTTCTCCCAAGGTTAGAAAACAAGAAATAGGGTTCACAGAGTGGTGGTGCTACTGGTGCTATCTAGGTACTTGGGTTTGCCATTTTAAAGGAAAACAACTGTTCCCTGGGTGAGCTGGGTTGATTTAGTCGGAACCCAGTGGTAGGGTCCTCCGTCCGAGCTCGCCTGGTGAGCTCCTGTAAGGTCTTACCGAACACTCCACCTTTCATATTGCAGTGAACCTTTCAAAAAACCTGTGGTTATTAGCAGAACAGTGCAAGATCCGTCAATGACTACTGGCCGGACAGGCGAATGGGATAA
Organism: Channallabes apus; assembly: GCA_030522415.1. Taxonomy (NCBI): domain Eukaryota; kingdom Metazoa; phylum Chordata; class Actinopteri; order Siluriformes; family Clariidae; genus Channallabes; species Channallabes apus. Next base: position 30,478,468 of record CM060126.1, read on the forward strand.
ACCTTGGGGCTCCCCATTAATGGCCAACAGGTAGTGCGCCTAAGCCTTCACTCAGTTAGTCTTTGTTGACTCCTTCTCCGCTGCACGTTGGGTGATGCCTGCTGCGGGCTCACAGTTCAATACTATGGACAAGATATTTTGTTACACCCCCAGCCAGCACCAGCGTCAGAACGGGTGACTCACATGGTGTAACTCACTGTGAGGGCAACCATCACTGCACCAGTCAAGCACTAGGGAAAGCGCCATCAACTCCCAAGGCTTAACACTAGAAGCGCTGCGCCAGTGTGACCTACTTATAACGCGGTTCAGCGGTCATTTGACCGCCTATTGTTTTGAATGGGAAGCTGTTGCTGACACACAATGATCGCTAGATGGCGCCTTCACCCAAAGCAAATAGTTTAGCTCCAAGTAGTTTAGCTCCAATCAACTTGCACTTGGGCAATGCGCCATTCATTCCATCGTTGATAATCAGCTGTATTTTTTTTTTCATATTCAATTGTGAAAACCTACCACAAAGTCTCTAAGGCGAGTCACTAAGTCTCTACTTAATTTTATAACGTTTTAAGAAAATTAATTAGTTCGTTCATTCTATTTGAAGCATCTGAACTTCTCAGATTTTTTTTTTAGTGTGACAGTGCTTTAGATTAGTTCTGAACTCGCTTCCGTGAAATTATCGCTAAAACAATATAATGAGGATATAAAGCTTTATTATTATGTTTGAATTAATCAGATCTACCACAGCAGATAATAAACTATGCTATGTCAAACCGAAGCAAACACCACGATTATGCCTCGTTTCGTTCGGTTTTGCTAAGCAACGGACCATATGCCTATTCGGAAATGTGGAAGTGATGTGTGGCCACTCAGAACTAAACCAAAGATTTTGGTAACTACATGGGGTGTAACATCTGCATAGTGACACTAAACAGCTGGACAACTTCACTTTTCCGTTATGGTCACATAAGCACCTAAACATCGCTAAAACAATGTAATGATTCATCCTGAGGATATAAAACTTTATTATTGTGCTTGAATAAATCAGATCTAGCACAGCTGAACAACTTCACTTTTCCATTATGGTAACATAAGTACCTCGGATACCTGTCGCTGCTGCTTATCGAAATGGTGGCTCAGCGGTAGGTGTTTCGCCTGCCGTGTGGAAGACCCGGGTTCGATTCCCAACCAGTGATCAACAACAACAATAATACTAAGGGTTTCTAAAATAAGTTGAAATGTAAATTATTGTGTCCCATTTATATGAGGTCATCCTCGATAATGATTATAATAAATATATAAATAATTTTTCAGGTTAAAACTTTTCATGCTCCAGCGATATGTAATGACTGATAATTTTTCATTTCCTTTTCCGCTAAAGTGAAGATCCGTTGTTCACTAGTTCCCTACAGCGCTACAGTTCGCTACTCTGTGCAGCTGTGTGTGTACGGAGAGTTTGTGTATATATGCACATTTCATATGTAGCTGTTAGTAGTATATATATGTATGTGTGACTGTTTCATATATGTGTATGCAAGTGTTTCATGAGTGTGTGCATGAGTGAAGTTTGATTTAAGCCCTATGCGGCGCCTCAAAATGGTTTCAGGTAAATTTCAGGTAAAAATTTTCTTTCATGATGAGTGTGTGTATGCACTTTAAATATACAGTAAACAATAAACACTGCCTTTTGCAAAGTGAAAGTGAGTGCCGTTGATCAAAAGGCTGATAAAAGCGCGCACATATGAGCAGATTTATCGATAAAACTGCACATACTCCCCCTGAAATGCAACAAACAAATATGTGGTCTATTCTCTGAATACAACGTGACAGCACGCTCCGAGCCAAACACCCACAGACACCCCCATTACTGTAATGCTTTCATTCACGATAGGTGTGAAGTTATCAAACCAGTTTCGCTGATGGGGGAATTGGCTGTATTGAGGGTTTTAAAATAACAAGACCAAGCAGACGTCTCTGCCTAAAATGTATTTTGCCAGCAAAACATAAAATAAATAGAAAATAAAAAGTTAGATCGTACCAATTAAATCAGGCTTCATAGTTGGATTTAAGGCATGTTGTTTCCCCATTCAAGCTATTTATTTATTCATTTATTTATTTATTTACATACAGTAAAGGCGTTTAAAAATGACCATGTTCAATAAGCTTCATTCTCTAGACAACAGGACAATGAGGTCTGCTGGAAGTGCAAGTTGATGACCGAAATCTTGCATGTGAACAGAGTGCTAAGCTTGGGGGTGGGGTTGGGATTCCCCACTAAAGCCCTATCTAGGGAAAGACGACAGTAGGGCGGTTATCAGACACCGCTGTAATGCGTATTGTGGAGCCTTTGCACTGCATCAGGCAGTTTCAACTGATAATGGTGAAAAGAAACTGCCTGAAACAATTTCCTACTACAACAGCACTAAAGTTGGCATTGATGTTATAGATCAAATGGCGCGCTGTATTCAGTAAAGAGAGGCACCCGGCGCTGGCCTGTGGCTGTGTTTTATAACCCCCTATAGACCTGGCGGCAATTAATGCACATATTCTATATAAACAGTGCATGAATATGACCATAAGCAGGAGGACCATTTATTCTGGGGTTGGTAAAGAAAATCATATGAAAGATCTTTTTTTACCTGAAACTCTATGAGACGCCGTATAGGGCTTAAATCAAACTACATTCACACACATGAAACACTTGCATAAACATATATGAAACAGGCACACATACATATATACTACCAACTGCTCAAACAACTACATATGAAATGCGCACATATACACAAATTCTCTGTACACACACAGCTGCACAGAGTAGCGAACTGTAGCGCTGTAGAGAACTAGTGAACAACGGATCTTCACTTTAGCGGAAAAGGAAATGAAAAAATTATCAGTCATTACATATCGCTGGAGCGTGAAAAAATTTTATTCGAATAATTTATTATATATTTATTATAATCATTATCGAGGATGACATCATATAAATAGGACACAATAATTTACATTTCAACTTAATTTAGAAACCCTTAGTATTAATTGATGTTGGTTACTGGCTGGGAATTGAACCCAGGCCTTCCACATGGCAGTGTTCATGGAATGATGTTGTTCAGCTGTGGTAGATCTGATTTATTCAAGCACAATAATAAAGCTTTATATCCTCAGGAGAGGTCATTACATTGTTTTAGCGATAATTTCATGGAAGCGAGTTCAGAAATAATCTAAAGCACTGTCACACTAAAAAAACATCCGAGAAGTTCAGAAGCTTCAAATAGAATGAACGAACTAATTAATTTTCTTAAAACGTTATAAAATTAAGTCCCTAAATCTTCTTATAAAGTATTGCTGATTATCAATGCGGGAATGAATGGCGAATTGTCGATATTTCATGGAAGCATTATGCTTCCGTGAAATATTGACAATTCAGTTTTGGTAATATATATATATATTTAAAAAACTGCATATATGGAATGAAACCTGAGATAGTTACATATATACACACTGAATGACGCATAGATAGTATGCGCGATCCCTTGCGCCATCTGCTGAGAGAAATGAGAATCGCAGGTTGGAAAAGGCAGGAAACGTCATGCCGCCGCGCAGCTGTCAGCAATTTCACGTAAAAAAGAGCAAAAGCTTTACAGTATATAGCTTTATACCTATAATAGCTTTATACTGGCTTTTACAGGTGCGATTTAGAAAATTTAAGCATGCTGGGTGATTAAGCTCACAGATCTAGGAAAAGTCATGAAAGGAGGGTCCTGGATTTTGATCGAGTGTGAAGTATTTTTTTTTTATTCCCCCCCTTGCGGTCAAATGACCGCTGCTTGGCACTTCTAGTGTTAAGCGAAGGGAAACCTATGAGGTTTTGGGCTCAGTCACTAAAACTAATTGAGAAAAATAAGACCTAGTGGACAGGGAAAAACATTGAATTTCATTTCAAATTATGAATTATAGCTAATTATTGAGCATTAATTAGCACTAAAATTGTTAGGAGCAATTTGTTATTAACTCCATCGATCGTCTATCATTAAATTAGGGACCCAACTTCTAATTTATTAAGGATTTTTAAAGAATTTCAAACTAATAATAATAGTTGACGATCAAGATTGAATGATGTTTATCATCAAAAATTTTAGTTAATGCAGTAAGCATCTGTAAAGTAGTGAGAAATGGGTCAGAAGAGAAAAAGGGGAAAAGACCCACTGGTTGAAGTTGAAAGAGGTTAGGTCACTTTAACAATTTTTGAACACTGCATTCATAACTGAAACATGCTACGTGCTAACCGCTAGCCTTCGATGCTACTAGCATAGATGCTACATGCACACAGGCTACAATGTAAACGCTCTAGGTTTGCTAACTAACGTAGCTCATGCTAGGCTTCATTTACAACTGATTTTAGACTGCGCTGGCGGACTGCACTTGCGCATTTAAAAGTTATCCCGGAAGAGGTTGTTTAGAGTTCCGGGTCACAGTCGTCGCTATAGTTACGTACACTTAAACGAGTGAGCTAATTCAACAGTTATGGGTGGTCAGTGAAAACAGCAGCGCGTTTAACAATGAACAACCGAAAAACACTAGTTAGCTCTATATAGCTGAACGACCTCAACTCCACTCGTTATAGTTACGAATGTAGAGTTACTACATTTAACACAACAACGTTGCTTAGACCTTGGTGGATCTCAGCCCTTTATCAGACAAACATACCGACATTAAACACAAGAACAAATGAGTCTTTTAACTGCACATTTTACTTTAACGAGATTAACATTCTCCCATGCAACGCATTTGGCCACTCTCTCTGAGCATCGCGTTTAGTTCACTAGTTTCAGCATGAACTGCAGTTTACTTTAACGTATAGCTGAGCTTGAAAATGGAACACGCATTTCCCGCTCGCTATGAAGGCCTTTAAAAGATAAGAGGAACGTTGCTCAAATTAATATTTATCGCAATGAAGGAAGATTTATTCGTTCCAACAGGCGATCTTGATACTATTAAAATGTACAGCAAAGATATTTCTTCGTCTTTAGCGCACAAGTTTAATATTTTAAACTGCAGTTTACTTTAACCATTAACCGTGACTAAATGTTATGTAAATAGCGGCTGTTAAAGTACAATACTGGAGGTGGTTTTGAACCATCCAATCAAAAGAGTAAGTTCGTGTTGCATTTCACTCATTCATATGGTGGTGTGCCGCAATGATAACACAAAATCTAGTATTTAGCAATTATGAGCAAGGTAACAAAATCTGGGCAAATGTTTAGACTTTAAAATACATGACCAAGACAACAGTTCCCTTTCAAAGGCTACACTCGATGCTGCGTGAAAATGCTATGGGAAACATCTTGTCATGTTGCCGGTTGTGAAGCATGTGTGTACCAAACACGCCAAATTTTCCCAAGAGGAATGGGGGGCTGCGTCCAATTTTTAGATTTTGCGGGCTCATCCGCTATCTAAAATAAATAAATACAGCTTCAAATGTTGACTGTCAAAGTGATTGCTCTCAAATCCTACGAAGCGATTTATTTGTGACAATCGATTTAAGGATGCTTACTTTCATATAGAAATATTGCCACAACACAGGAGGTTCCTGAGGTTTGCTGTCGGGGCCGAAGCTTATCAGTATCGGGTCCTTCCATTGGTCTAGCTCTCTCACCTGCACATATACAAAATGCATGGATGTAGTCCTGGCTCTTACGAGAGCTCCAGGGCATCCATATTTGAATTACATAGACGACTGGCTAGCCCAGTCTCAATAGCTAGCACTTTGACATCAGCATGTCGTCCTAGCTCATCTCTGTTTCTTAGGATTGAGACCCAACGCCACGAAAAGCATTGTCTTTCTTGTTCAGAGGACAGCATATTGGGTGCCACGTGGGATCCGATTGTAAGCGGGCACAGCTGTCTCCCGCTCGTGTCGAATACATTCTCAACACCCTCAAGGAAATCAAGCTAGACCAGAAAGTGACCATTACTTCCAGAGATCCTAGCTCTCATGACAGCTGTATCCACGGTGACACCTTTGGGCCTTCTGCACATGAGAGCATTTCAAGTTGTGGCTAAGAACGAGGGGACTTCACTAGGGCCAATCCCCAATAAAGGTTACGCGCCAGGTGCTTCATACCCTTCCTATGTGGTTCAGACCCCGGTTTCTACTCTTGGTCCCACTCTAAGTTCGTCTTGACGTCGCAAATGCTAATGACAGATGCTTCCTTCACAGGCTGGGGTGCGGTCTTAGATGACCGTCCAGCCCAAGGGAGCTGGATAGGCCATCTTCTCACGCGGCACATCAATTGCCTTGAGATCATGGCTCTATTTCTGGCCCTAAAGCACTTTCTCCAGCAGTTGAGAGGCTGCCATGTCCTAATGCGGGTGGACAACACTATGGCAATCTCATATATTAATTGCCGGGGCAGACTGTGCTCGCGCCACTAATAGCTAGCGCACCAGGGTCCTGTCCCTCAGGGCGATTTACATCCAGGGCATATGATTGTGGGAGCAATAGTACTGTCCAGTCAATCTCTGACACACGGGGAATTGAAACCCCACCCAGAAGTAGTCAGTCAATCTGGGAGAGATTCATGTAGCTGAGGTGGACCTCTTTGCCTCACAAGATAGACTCCGGGTTTTTAGTGCTCTTCAGATTTATGTCCACCGCATCAGCTAGTGGTGTAAGTCAGAGCAGCTTTTACATGTTTTTTGGGGCTGCGACCGGCGGGCCATTTGCCATATGCTTTTGTTCATTTAAAGGCATGTCTTCTGGAGGTCAAGAGAGTGTCTAGGTGTGACTTGGTCATTCTCCCCCCAGCTCGGGGTGAAGCTGTAAAACTGTCTGCTTTGTTTCCCGGTTCGCCAATTTACACCCTTGGTTTTGGGGTGTACTTCAAAGCATCTGGTCTTGTGAAGTTTCTTGCAGCTTAGTTTCACAGACACCCCTTTCTGATCGCGGACCAGATAAGATTATTGGGATGGTGACAATGCATACGGGGAGATGGTCTCTGGAATGTAATCTGTTAATTGCTCTCTCTCTGTGGCAGCCCTGTTATTCGTATTCGCTACACTGGCATTAGGGTTAATGATATTGTGGTTAATGTTACTGAGTTTAGAGTTAGTGTTATTAACTTTAGGGGTTGTGTTCCAGGGTTTGTGATATTGAGTCTAAGGCTAATGTTACTGGGTTTAGTGTTAGTGTTTGTGGGAATGTTTACTTGGTGTTTGTGGGTTTATACTTAGTGTGTGTGAATGTAGGGTTTTAGATTAGTATTTGTGGGTGTATTGTTAGTATTTGTAGATTTAAAGGTAGTGTTTTGGGGTTCCTATTAGTGTTTGTGTAATGTAAGGTTATTATTACTGGCTTCATAGTTACAGTAGCATTACTGGGTTTAGTTAGTGTTAGGATTATTGTGGATAAGTGATGACCCAAAGTTACATACTGTATGTTTAAGGTTAGTGTGACATTAAGTACAGAGTTACTGAAATTAAAGTTGAAGTTGCTGTAGTTAGGGTTGAAGTTACTGTACTAAAGGTAAAGCTAACATTACTGAGCAAGTTATAGTTGAACTGACCAAATCACATAGATGTTTTGATTTTGTTGATCCCCTTTGACTGATATCAGAGCTACAGTAGCTAGGAGTCCATCTATTCTTCCTCAAAGAAAACCTACTTCTCCTTGCAGAAAACTTCAAGATATTCTTGAACTGGCTTGCATGCACAGCAGTTTTCAGTCGGGTTTTCAGACTGTGGCCAGTGCGTTGTGACCTTTGGTTTGTCTTTCTGGCTATGATACTAACTGTTACATTTTAAAGTTTTCTTCCATATTGTGTCTTGACTTTGACAGTTCTGCTTAACTCTCATTTGTTAACAGCATTTTCTGATAGTGACAGTCATAAGTTGGATGTTTTTATCTCATTTTATAGTTTTCATCTGCAAATAGCCATCAACTAGCTTATTGCAGATCCTCAGTTGTAGGAGTGTTTATGCTTTAATGCCTGTCTACTCTACACACCCCCAACTGTTTCTGATACCTCCTCCCTGAATGTGTCTTATCCCAGTCCTGGCAGCTCTGTATAGGTCATACATTCATGTTGTGTCTTATATCTAACAGAGATATTATTTTATCTACTGCACAATGTATATGCAATACAATAAATATATTTATGGTTTGTGCCAAAATATACAGTACGGAAACTCACACATCTCGGATGTGCATGTGCATTTGTTGATGGGGCATAGATCATGTGTTGTGTAGTTGTTCGAAATGGGTCTCTCAAAGGAGGAAAAAGTTTCATAGTCTCAGAGTATTATTTCCCGCTCATACAATATACATTAGAAGTGGTCATGAACGGGGGATGAGGTTGAGAAAAATGGCAGAACAATTTCTTCCCATACCCGTCCCATTCCTCTAATCTTACACCACCCGATGCCTACTTGTAGGGACTGATGAAGAAGAGTGTGTTCAACTGCATTGTTCCTGCATTACACGAGCAAATCATCTCCTTTGCATGATGCTGCAGCAACCCGGGTTGAAAACTCAATTTTTGTTATACACTTTTTTGACTGTTTACAGTATATACTCTTTATTGGAAACAATATTAAAGAAAAGCTCTCTCTTTTTCAATTCTTTTAACGACACATGCCATGCATTGGTTATTGTATTTAAATATTAATAGTGTTTTTAATTAGTTTTTTTTTTTTTATTAAATTAAAAGAAATCCCAACAGGTGGAATCCAACTGGTTCTGTTTTAATACACATTCCCCTGTTAAGCTCACAATCCTCCTCCTCACACTTTATAGCCTTGTTTTGTCTCTGTAGGCTTGTTCATTACCTTACCTTCAGTTAGGCAACTGTCCATTTCCATAACCTGCAATTTCTCCTTGGAGAGCAGGTTTCAGATTTTTTGTTGCCTGTTGCACTGTTCTTATAGATTTTGGTTTGTCCAGGAAAATTGTTTATTAGGATTTTTTTTTCTTCCTTTGTTTAGCAGTAGGAGATGATATATCTCCCTCTGTATGTCTTGTGCAGCACCCTGCTGATTTACTCTCCTGCATTGCTCTGTTAACTGACTGTTAAGGTTTTTTGTTTTGTTGATGGTCCTGTATTGAGTTATTTTTTACTCTTCAATCTCACTGTAGTCTCCTGTGCTTCTTCGGTTGCCAGGACTTGTACGTTTTACTGTCATTGTTTTACATCAGGCTGCATGGTGGCTTAATGGTTAGCACTGTTGCCTTTGCACCTCCAGGTTCTGGGTTCGACTCCTGGCGACTCCTGCCACTGTGTGCATGCAGTTTCCATGTTTTCCCTGTGCTTGGTTGGTTTCCTCCAGGTACTCCAGTTTCCTTCCAGTGTCCAAAGACATGCATATTAGGCTAAATACCTTTCCAAATTTCCTAGTGTGTGTGTCCTGCGATGGATTGGGTGTAATCCGCCTCTTGCCCTAAGTCATTTGGGACAGGCTTCCGTAGACTCTGTATACAGGATTAAGCAGTATTGGCGGTGAGTGAGTGAGAGTGTTTTACCACATCATTGTAGACACTAGGGATCGGGTCACTCTTAGGTTTAGTTGCTGTAAATACATCGGTCTATCCGGTCTGATTTATAATCGCAGTGATTTTGGTATTGATGATGTTCAGGTTAGTGCTGGGTGCAGTGCTTGTTTCAGTGCTGACGTTGTCATCATCACTGACCTCTTTTAGCTTTGACTCTGATGTGACGCTGGTCTGGTAGACATTTACTGTACTCCAGGCTCTGGCTCCTCTGTGTTCTCCCCACGCTGCTGCAGTCTCGCCCCTGAGCTATCTGGCTGCACAGCTCCATGCGAACAGCTTAAAGTTTTATACCTGGGGTCCCTACACTCAAAACATCTCAGCTATTGTCACCAACCTTATATTTAAAGTTAACATTTACTGTAGTCTCTCACCTCGATTATTTTAAAACTTGTCTGTGAAAAGACAGAATGTGTTTTACATTAAAATTATTGTATCTAAGCATGATGGGAAATTAGGCCGGCAAACATATTGATTTTTTTTAAACTGGTGATTTACTTGATTTATTTTTATGCTTTTTGTAAACCTTGTATTTATTATTATTTTTTTTAGCTTTGCATTAGTAATTTCTGGTCAGCTGACACATTACCCTCTGTATACTGACTATATAATATAGTCTAATCATATATCTATATCTATCAGCTTTATATGTTTATACTGTAACTAACTGAAAAATACATAAATGTCAGAACTTCTTTAGTGCCCCAAAATGCTTGCAGATTCCTAATGGTTAATAAACGGGGCGGGGCAATTAGAAGTCTAACTTGAACCATGTCGCCTCTCACACGTATTCCATTCTTGGCCATGTGCTGAAGAGGTTATGTCTTATAAGGAATCACTGCTTTATTCATACAGGAGGCAGAGCAGATGTTTTCTCACCCGACCCACTCACCGACCACCTGCACTCCATTCTCCAGCAAACCTGACACCATACTGGAAAAACAGCATCTCATGGTCACTTTGAACCTACAGTATGTTGACCACTGAAAAGCTGTCGGTGTTAAAACTTGAGCAAAACTACATTTGCAGAAACTTGTTGAGACAGCAAACTATTCCCGACATCTTCTCCCCAAACTCAGAGAGAGAGAGAGAGAGGATCACTGCTAAGCACTTGTTACCTGTGTGTGTGTGTGTGTGTGTGTGTGTGTGTGTGTGTGTGTGTGTGTGTGTGTGTGTGTGTGTCAGGCTGTCGTGTCAGACTGTGAGTTGTCTGTATATGCTGACAGCTGTCTGTTTGGATCGCCCGTCTCTCTCATCGTTAAACAGCAGACACAAGTCTCCCAGACCCCAAGCCGCACTCTGTATGTGTACGTGTGTGTGTGTGTGTGTGTGTGTGTGTGTATGTGTGTGTGTGTGTGTGTGTGTGTTTGTGTTGCACTCTGTATAGCCCATGATCTTTTACTCAAAAAATCCAGGAACAGCTAAACCAGTCAATCTCACCACATTCTCCTCTAGAAATATCTGCCTCCGTCCACATTCAGTTCTTAAGTAAAAAGTAGAGACGAATTCATAAAGACCTTCAGCTGAACGCTGTGATGTTATAATGTTATAAAGATGACCTTGTGTGAGCTAATGGAATCACTTTGCTGCTTTAGAGCGGTTTGGCCCTTTCTATTCTGGCAGATTTGAAGCAGATAGCTGGATGTTATGTGTATAATAAAATAATTCCACCTGGTTTACTTTAGAATTTGTAAATACAAGCTGTCCAAGCTTTTATAGAATATTCTTGGTTGTGTGATGCCTTCTGACATGAAGCACAGCTATTACATATGTGACCTTTCACATCAGATCATGTCACATTGGAGGTGGTTTATGTTATAGTATGTTATAAGTTTATTACTGTGTCATGTACACTTCCTGAAATATGGCCAGTGCAACTATGTTTATGAGGAGGATCTCAGAATAATCTGTTGAAATCCTATTTTTATTATATTTAAATAAAGATTCCATGACCATGACTAAAAAAGAGGAAACCATTTGCTTCATTTTGACAACTGGATTTACCTGCTGCCCTTAAAAAGAACTTGTTTTTTAGTAAAACAAAATAAATGTAAAAAATTTGTTTTTTGCTCACAACTGGAGTAACCAATAGTGGGCATTAAAGTGCTATAAAACAATATTTACAACAAATTTTTCTGCAATAGTTCTGATAATAGTATAATAATGTATTTCTCATCTGATTGTTGCTGAAATTAAAACATTTATACATTTCACCTACTGCACCCTATTGGTCATGGTGCAAAGTGACCTGAGTGACGTAATGCATGACATAACAGGTCACATATTATTTAACATTAACATGTTACGGGTCACATATTACCAGTAACATCACAATTTGAAATATTTTATTCCTGTTATTACACAATAATCTCTCTCTCTCTCTCTCTCTCTCTCTCTCGCTATATATATATATATAGTCAGCCAAAAAAAAGTTAAATTATTTTAATACAAAAATCATTGCTATATATTATGATGATCATATTTAATAATATGATATATTATATTTGATATATGTGAGCTACTATAACCAGGAATAAGCAATTTCCCTCCGGGATTAATAAAATTCTTTGAATATTGAATTTTGAATCTTGATAATATGATACTATTTTTCTTTCCATGAAGTGTGTATACATTTTTTGCTTGACTCTGTACAGTATATACAGTACCACTCAAAAGTTTTGGATAACTGCCTACAGTAACTCCATGGTCGTTCCTGATTTTTATTTGTTTCTACATTGTAAAGCAATGCTAAAGGCATCCAAAATATGCAACTACTTATCTGCTAACCATCATCTGTAAATCCTTCATAACGCCTCTAATCTGAGCTGCTGTTTGTTAATTGGTGATTTCTGAGGCTGGTGACTCTAAATGAACTTCTCCTCTGCAGCAGAGGTACGTTTTGGTCTTGCTTTCCTGAGATGGTCTTCAGGAGAGTCAGTTTCATCGTGGAGCTTGATGGGTTTTACAAATGCACTTGACACAATACTGTTCTTGCAAGAACTATTCCAGAAAGGCTGATCTCTGTCTCCTAAAATAACAAACCGACCGTTGTTTTTGTTGTTGTTACAACATAATAACAGAATTCCATGTTTTATTTCATAGTTTTCAAATCCCTATTATTGTTGTAGAATGAATCACTATAAACTCTCTAAATCACTAAACAAAAAACAAAGAAATTCCAAAGAGATCCCAAACTTTTGAGCTTTTGTTACTATAGAAACAACAATGCATTAGAACAAGCAAATCAATATACACCTGTGATGCAGCCTGAACTGAGTTTTTGTTACAGAAACATATTCAGACCTTAGGACCAACTTATCATTTATGATTTAAAAAAAAGAGCTTTCATGGCTTAACAAGATCTTACAGCAAGAACATATAGATCTGAACATAACTGTACGTGTAGCTCAGCGGTTAAGGCATTGGACTATGGCTCGAAGGTTCCAGGTTCAAATTCCATGACCACCAAGTTGTCCCTGTTGGGTAATTTTTAAGAAGTAAAAATGGATAGTATACGACTTACATTTCACTTATGTAGACACTTGACTTTTTTATCTTAAATGTATTGTTTTTAAGGATGTACATGCCCGACTTCATGCAAGGGTTATTGAGGAATCATGTGTTAATTGAATAATTTCCCCTAAACTGCACACTTTAATGTAATGTAACTGTGTTGATGTCTTAAAACAAGTCTTACAAAAACTCTAAAGAGAGAGAAAAAGCAACAAATAAAGGGGGAAAATGCATGAGAATGAGGGAAATAGAAAAAGACAGACAGAACCTGTGCTGCTGTTTCGGTTATTTACATTTACATTTAGGCATTTGGCAGACGCTCTTATCCAGAGCGACTTACATTTTTTATCTCATTATACATCTGAGCAGTTGAGGGTTAAGGGCCTTGCTCAAGGGCCCAACAGTGGCAACTTGGTGGTTGTGGGGTTTGAACCTGGGATCTTCCGAACCGTAGTCCAATGCCTTAACCACTGAGCTACCCCTGGCCCCTGTTTGGTTATTATGTCTCTTATCATTTTTCTCTGTCTATCCACCTGTATTTGTTTAATGAATCAAGTTTTGTCTCGCTGTCTCCTGTCTGCCTGGCTTATGCACACAGTTATGTGTAATAGATTCTTTCATATGTTCCTACAGGAGGGATTTTCACTTGCACAGCGATTTCAAAGCTCGATGCATTTATTCCCACTATGGTCCTTATTATTATTTAACTAGAAACACTTAATCATTTTTGTTTAAATTTTTTGTTTTACACCTTTAGTAATTTCACAAAGACCAGTGTTGTAATTTTTTAAACACTTTTTACCAAAAAAAAAAAAAAAAAAAAAAAGAATATATATATATATATATATATATTTATTTTTTTACAGTATGTTACTGTATGATCTGGGGATATATATATTATGATCTGGGGATATATATATATATATATATATATATATATATATATATATATATATATATATATATATATATATATCCCCAGATCATACAGTAACACTCCCTCCAGAGACTTGTACAATGGCCACTATGCATGATGGGTGCATCGCACTTCCCTCATTATCCTGATGCATCCATTGCTCTGGAATAGAATCAGTCTGGACTCCGAGTCCAATCGTTATGATCCTAAAATTGCCCTTTTTTTCTGAGTAGTTTCACTAACAAGTGTTTTTTTGTAATGTGGTCACAACTGCTTAGTCCCAATCGTGTGAGTCATCATGATATTGTTTGCATGAAAATGCTCTTACTTTCACTATTAAACATAGCTATTGTTTTTACTTGTCATTTTAGACCATGCAACTTCACCAAGTGTTTAAGTGATCTTTATTTTCTGACCACATTTCCATGTGATTTGGGAATCTGAGTATCTGGGTTCAAGCCCTGCTGTTGCTGGTTTGTTCCAAGCCATACGACCTGGCCACTGGACACGGTGCCCATCCTAAATCAGGATAAAATGGAAGGGTTGCATCAGGAAGGGCATCTGGGGTAAAACCTGTGCCAAGTCGATGGGAACAGATGAAAAAAAAAAGGTTTTGCTGTTGTTAAAGCTGCATTTCCTCAAACGCAATTATATAATACTATGAATAAACTTCTTAATACTATGAAAACACGTAATGTGATGTAACAGGATGCTTAGTTTTTTGACATTTGGTTGACACTTTAGCTTAAAACATAGCTGTTAATATATAAACACAGCTCATGTCCCACTAAATGAATTTAGAAACACTAGTCTCTGGTTTTCCACTAGGAAGAAAAATAGAGCGATAAACTCAGGGCCATAAACTCAGCTACTGACAAATGGTTCTAATGCTATATAATTCTTCATTTTCAGGTGAAAAAAAAACATGTTACGCTGTAACCACAATGTTCTTTTCTTTCCAAAAGAACTCATTTAGGGTTTTCACAGCAGCAAGGGTGAATAATCGCAATATTTCCATTTCTGTTATTTGTGTCTTTCCGATAAATACTGATAAATCAGCACTTGTAAGGGGAGCTGTGTCTACCTTTACTTTTGCTCATGTACAGGTTTAAAGAACACTGTATATTTGTTTGTGTATTTTATTATTTCCCTATTTATACTTTGGCCAAATTTATTCAGTCTTATCTTGCATTGCTTTGTACAGTCTGGAGCAACTGCTGCAAGAACTGCTACGACTGATATTGATAAAGTTCATTATATTAAATTATTGAAAAAATTATTATTGTTCTTGAAAAGAAAATAAATTGTCATTACGATGTCATATTATTGTCATGGCTCAGTATAATTGTTAATGTTATGGCATTTTTAAAAAAAAAAAGAGAACACAGAATTAATGGTAAAGCCTGCTGTATAACACAGTTACATACTGTAGTGACAGTCATTACACTGTACAAACAACATTCTGTACTGTATATGTATAGCAAACTACCCAGCACTGTTGTGTGTATTATTATTATTATTATTATTATTATTATTATTATTATATTACATTTATTATATAGTAGTATTATTTCTGATCCCAAATTAGAGGACATTTTGTTCATATCACAATTACATCCTCATCCGTACACTGCACAAAAATCCACAAAGAACCAATTCGGAAGGGTCCAATTATTTTGCCTTCATTAAGCAAAAAAATGTTAAAACTACTGGAATTATCCAAGGAACTTTCCAAGACATTATTAAAACCTGGAAGGATAGTGCTGAAGGTTTAAAGAAGGAGCATTGCAAACACATACTACATAAATAGCTGTGTGTCCATAAAAAGAACATGTTAGTGAGACGAATCAGGATACTAGACAGCAGAAATATTGGATTTGGAGGAATATCAAGGGTCATGTGGTCTGATGATTTTAGATTGACCCTATTCCAGATCGATGGACTGGTCAGAGTAAGAACCAAGTGCATGAAGTGATGCACCCCATCATGCATAGTGGTACTGTACAAGCCTCTGGAGGCAGTGTTATGATCTGGGGGGGGGGGGCGGTTTGATATGATTGAGTTGGTTAGGTCCAGACCCAAATGTTTTGTGACAATAAAATAAAGCCAGGAGATGACCTGAATGTACTAAATGACCAGGTTATCACATTCATACTGTAGAGCTGTTCTTCCTTTATGGCTCAGGCATATTCCAGGACTCATATTGTAAAAAAGTGGTTCTGGCAGCATGAGGAATCATTTTACCACATGAACTTGACTCCATATTGCGCATCATAATTAAAGCTAAAGGTCTAGTATACAGACTGGGGAGTAGTATATGGTAATAGACATAAGGCTTTATATATATATATGAACATGATCAGATCATCTTTATTATGATTTATATATAATGTTCTTTTGTGTAAAACATAATAAAGATGATCTGATCATAGCAGGTCTCAGCAAATACAAGCTCAGACAAAAATTTTTTTTTTCACCACTCCATTAATTATTCAACAGAAATTAAGGCAAAAAATAAGGAAAAGGTGTCGGCGAAACTAAATACCCCCAGGATTCAATAGCTTGTAGATCCTCCCCTAGCAGAAATAACTTAAAGTAATAATTTCATGCATGACTTTATCAGTCTCTCATCATTATTGAGGAATTTTGGTTCATTCTTTAACATTGCCTTCGTTCATTGAGGTTTTTCGGGCATTCGTTTCCGTACACCTCTAGGTCCTGCCACAGAATTTCAATTGGGTTGAGATCTGGACTTTGACTCGGCCATTTCATAAATGTAAAGCCTTTATTTTGCAGCCATTCTGATGCAGATTTACTGATGCTGAAGTTTTAGCTGTCAGACAAATGGTGTCACATTTATCTCTAGAATACCCTGGCATGGTCGACTTATTGACTACAAGGTGCCCAGGTCCTGTGGCTGCAAAACAAGCCCAAAACAATTCCACTTTGGTCTCATGTGTCCTCAGGACATTGTTTCAGATGTCTTTGTTCAGATGCAGTTTTGCAAACCTCAGACATGCTTCCATGGTCTATTTAGAAATAGGAGGCTTTCTCCTGGCACACATCTGAACAAACTATACTTGTTCAGTCTTCTTCTAATTGTGCCGTCATGGACATTTAACATGCACAGTGATGCCTGTAGGGTCTGAGATGTAGCTCTTGGTTTTATTTATTTATTATTATTATTATTATTATTATTGTATTTCTCTGAGTATTGTACGGTCTGACCTTGGAGTGTATGTGCTGGGATGTCCACTCCTGAGAAGATTGCCAACTGTCTCCAATGTTTTCTACCTTTGTAATAACCTTTGTCAATGTAGAATGTTGAGCTCCAAATTGTTAGGAAATGGTTTTATAACCCTTTCCAGATTGAGGTACAGCAATTATTGCTTCCCTAAGACCACTGCTTATGTCTTTCCCTCTTGGCATTGTGTTAACACACACCTGAATGCCAAGCAAACTGCCAAAACTTCTGCTTTTATAGAGGTCTGCACCCATGCTGATGATCAGTTAATCAAGGGCTGATGATTAACAGCACCTGGCTGCAACTTCCCCTCTTAAATCCTGTGGAAGCAGTAAAGGAGATCTTAGTATTGCCTGATAGCACGATTTTGTTTTTCTTTTTGGCTTCAATTTCATTTTTATACATAATTGCACAGTGAAAAACAGTTATATGCTTTTGTTTTGTCTGAGATTGTATTTATCTACTATTAATACCTGCTACACTCATCTATACCGCTTTATCCTGTATTCAGGGTTGGAGTGACCTGGAGCCTATCCCAGGATAATCCATTGAATAATACAGTACCTGCTACAGATATCATATAAGATGATATTTATTTAGTTTTTAGACAAAAAAAAACATATAATTAAAAGAAACATTGCTAATTTTTGAGCATGAATTTATTGTTGAGAACCATCTGTCCAAGAAGGATAGGAATATCTAAGAGTTTTTGAGTTGTAGGGACTTTGGCTGATTTCCATGAGAAAAACAGCAAAAACAAACAAACAAACAAATACATTTAAGGTTAGGTTATATGATAAGTTTGGTTAGTGTTGGATGAAGGTGTAGCATTTAATTATTTATATGCAATTATTTATGTCGATAGAAGGTCCTCATAAGGAAAGTGTGTGTGTGCTGTTAAAAAAACAACTGAGTGTGCCTGTCTGTCTCTCTCTCTCTCACACACACACACCTACACACACATACACACACACAAACACACACACACACACAGACACACACTGTATATATGCGTATGCTGTCTTCTGGAGCCTCTTTCAGTGAGAACCGAGTGTGCTGACTTGGCGAATGGGAATAAATGAGTGAAGGAACTGTACGGAAAGACCTGCAGCAAAAGACAGAGAGAGAAAGAGAGAGAGAGAGAGAGAGAGAGAGAGAGGAAGGAAGGTGGGAAAAGTGAGAGGTAGTGAGAGGAGAAGCGCTCCACTGACTTCCCGCTTTAGGAACATCAGTCTTATTTTAGAAGATTTGTGCGACCAGCCGACGCCTCCGCCAACACAACAAGTGATGAACCTGAGAACATTTGCACACGGGGAGGAGAGAGAAAAACCGTGTGATGGAAGAAGAGAAAGTGGAGACGTTTTGAAGTGATGAAAGAGGACATGAAGGAGAAGAATGAAGGGAAAGGAGGCAAATAGGAGAAAATAAAGTGACTGATATAGCGTGAGGGAGGAGAGTAGGAGAAGCAGATAGAAGATTAAGAAGGACATTGCAGGGATTGCTAAAGTGTAATGAGAGGGGAATAAAGAGCAAGAGGGAGAGAGGGAGAAACAGAAAGACATTTGGATGAATGGGGAAAAAGAAAGAATTAAAGAGAAAGGAAGGAAGAAGAAAAGTCAAATATTGTGGTGGAGGAGAAAAAGAAGAGGGTGTGGAGAAAGTACGATTGTGTGATTCATGGTGTGTGTGAGAGGTAGAGAGAGAGAGAGGAACGAATAATACAATAAGACAAAAGGAAAATATATGTAATTATTGAGTATTAGGGAGAAGAGATGAAGGGAGGATAAGAATGAACGAGAGAGAGGAAGTGGGAAGACAAAAGCGAGCTCGAATATTATGGTGGAGGAGCAAAAGAGGGTGTGGACAAAAGATAAAGATAGACAGGGGAGAAAATTAGCAACTGATTGTGTGTGTGTCTGAGTGAGAGAGAGAAAGAGAGATGGTGGGGTGAAATGTGAGAAGAGCAAAGGGGAAAAACTGAAAATGGAGTGTAGGAGAGAAATTGGAAGACAGAAGGAGGGAGTAAAAGAAAAAAAAACAGGAAGGATGTTGAGAAGTGATGAAAGGGAGAAAAGCAGACCAAATAACCAGGAAGACAAAAAATTAGACTGTGTGAGCAAATAGAAAGAGAGAGAGAGAGAGAGAGAGAGAGAGAGAGATGTTGGAGGGCAATGAAAGAGAAAAAGAGGCAGAGAATAAAGAGAAGCGCAAAATGGGAAATATAGCGATTGATTGTGTGTGAGGGAGGAGAAGCGAGATTACAAATGCATGTCATTATTTGACTTTGCAGTGTGGTCTCAGAATCATCAGAGACCACACACACACACACACACACACACACACACACACACACACACACATATATATAGTACATACAGAGAGGGATCAGAGCGGTTCATTTAATCAGTTTGTAGCTGAAGCTGCATCTCATCTATCTCGGCATGGAAGCTCACAATGCTCTCAGGTCCTCACACTGCAGCAGCACCCCCTTGTGGAGACAACTTTTACACACACACACACACACACACACACACACACACACACACACGCACACACGCACACACGCACTGTTACAGTAGATACAGTAGATAGATAGATAGATAGATAGATAGATAGATAGATAGATAGATAGATAGATACCCTAGCACCTTCACTTTTTATACTACACAACTTTTAATAATGCAAATAATAATGCATTTTTGTTAGTGACAAAAAGTATCTGTAGGCCATGGTTTGAATAGACAGCTTTTAAGGCAGCTTTCACTGTACACTTTGCAGCATTCTACCTGATGCTTATACTATACAGTATTTGGCGTCGGGTTAAGGGCCTATGGGCAGATTGCTAACTCGAACCCCCTGTCCCTCCAAGAGTCAACCGAGACCATCAACTGCAAGATCCACCACTGCCTCATGCAATTTAGTAGTGCTTAATATTAATTTCTGCTTCGGATTTCCATCAGTCATTTAACTTGGTTGACATTTAGAGCTGTATGTTAAGAGACGGAATTAAGAGGCATGGGGTACACCTCCAAGGGGTCTGTGTGCATGGAGATTGCATGTTCTCCCTGGGCTTGGTGGGTTTCCTTTGGGTTCTCCGGTTTCCGGAGATGCAGATTAGCCTGATTGGCGTTCTTAAATTCCCCATAGTGTGTGAATAAGAGTGTGAGTGTGTGTTTGTATGTGTGTGTGTGCGCTGCGATGGATTGGCACCCTGGCCTGGGTGTAGCCCCCTCATGCTCTAAGTCTCCTGGGGTAGGCTGGAGGCAGCCAGCGACCCTGTACACAGGATAAAGTGGCATAGACGACGAGTGAGTGACTTATGGGGTAATAAACAAAAGACCTAATGTGAAGTGGCTTACTATTATAGAAAATGTTCTATTCCTCATATATCACTTACTCACTTGCACTGTATGCTTATCGTGTTTGATGATGGCATATCATTCAATCAGGTTTGATCATGATATAAAAGGTTTTTACACCACACATAGCCTGTACAGTGCAGCAGCTGTAACGAGAAGAGAGACAGGATGGTAATAACAGATAGTTGCTGTTTTATGATGGTTTACAGTTGGATGAAGTTTGCTCAGTCAGCCTGCACTGCCAGTGTTGCACATTAATGGAATGTAGTTATCTTGGAGATGCTCCTGTGGTTCTGTGTGTTTACCGTGTGCTGATCTGACATTTCTGTGAGTTTATAAGATTGTCTTGGTCTTGCATTCGACTCAGTTTTTGTTTTGTGTATCGAGCTGTTGGAATCATAACGGACAAGAAGCCTAAAAGAGTTGAAGTTTTGATCATCAAAGAGGGTGAAAACATGTGTATACTTTGAAATGGCATATATATTTTTTTATCATAATAAACAACCAATATGTTATGCAGTACCTATTAAACAAAATTCACTTTTTAGTCATCTTCAGAGGTGGAAAGAGTAATAAAATTTTGTACTCAAGTACAAGTACTGTTACTTCAGTAAAATTTTACTTAAGTACAAGTAAAGTTACACTCTAAAAAATGCTGGGTTGTTTTTTCTACCCAAACGCTGGGTTGCCGCTGTTGGGTCATTTTTCTGGGTTATTTACAGAGAGTTGGGTAGTTTTTGTGTAACCCAGCTGCTGGGTTGAAGTTTGCTTGGCCCCTCCCCCAAAGTTCACCGGTGGATTCAGCGGCTGTCACTCAGCTTCGTGTCTCTTGAGCTCCCACACCGCTGATGACGGTTCATCCTCCTCGGACATTTAAGGGAAAATGGCGTTAAATACAAGGTCTGTATACACATGTTCACTCACCTAATTCACATATGACTGAAAAATTATTACTATATGTAACATTTATTGCTGTTGCCGTGTTAAGGTTACACACAAACTTTCCGGCTGGTCTGAGGTACTGGATGATAATTTAGCTGAGAATAGCTGCTAGCCACCCCACCTGTGTATGAAAGAAACGGCTAAGATGTCTGAGCTTTTTAGCTTCTCTGTAGAATGTTTGCAGGGTTACGAAGATGGTGAAGTGATGAATGAACGCTAAACTGTTAACTGTAGTGTTAGCATGACCAGGCATTTAGTTAGTTTGCTAGCGTTAGCAACCACTTTAGAACTTTATTAAACTCACTGCTTGAGACAATAAAATGCTGTGGTGTTACAAAACACTGACCCTCTCACAAATATACAGACCTGCTAACCCTCCCGTTTTTCACTAGCTAGTAATTTACTCTGCGGTCAAATTTCTCCTGCGTTTCTCCCGAGTTATAACAATATTTTACACCTTTCCCCCTTTGGCAAGTATGCAAATGTATCACCAGTAATTGCATGTAAGCTAACCAGGTAGCTCTCTTTAACCAAAGTTAAATTAACTATCAGTCAGCGCGCCAACTACAGGAAAAAGTACCACAGCTGTACAGATAACTACTAGATGGAAGTATTAATATTTTGGTGATTGTAATGTACCAGTATGACACCAGCTATGAAATTTTTTCGGTAATTAGCTTAAAATCAATGCAGACTACAATATCAACTAGTCTGACATAAAGTGCTGTATCCTAAAAGTCGTGCTTATTTTGCTGTTTTATTTTTGGTAGTAGCTGTCTCCATGTTTTTGTTTCTGGTTACCTATACCCTATCTTAATGGGCAGCTTTGTAATTTTTTAGTATCAATCGTATTTCACACGAAATTGATAGTCTTATTCAGTTTAATCTTTGCTATTCAACAAAATTTTAACTTTTTCATTTCTTTCTTTCTAAGGTTGGCACCAACATGGTGGAATACCTTCAGCAGGCTGAAGTGTCGAGGCCGTACCCCTACATCCTGACGTTGGGAGATAATGACCAGCGCTGCTCTCAGTAATGTTGTAATGTTGCTATGAAATAGCGAGACCTACCTGAAAAGTCATAGACAGTGTTTGTATGTTAAAATGAGACCAGGGCTGGATAGTTTTGATCCTGCTCTGTAGAAGTTGCTTCAGCCTATTTGTTCAATTACTCCATTCTGCCCTTGTCAGTAATAGTATAGTAATGATGTCACTGTTGATTATCTGTTCTTGTGCTTTTGAAAAATAAATGTTTTTTCTAAGAACATTTAATAGGATGATGTTTATTGCATACATGTATGTTTTTTTGTAATAGACCAGTATGTCAAAGTAATTTAACTGTTTAATAGACATGGGTTTTTTTTTTTTTTCTTTTTTTTTTTTTTTTACAGATTCACTGTAAAACATGAAAATAATAATAACCTATTTGTGAGGTAGAATTAACCCAATTCTACCTCACAAATAGACCAATTTATGTGGTGGAATTAACCCAGCATTATAGTTTAATATGACCTAGCATTTGCATTGAATATTTAACCCATCTGGTTGGGTTAAACAAATAACCCATCTTGCTAGGTTAAATTAACCCAGCATTTAGTTAGTCCTATATTTACCCAGCAGCTGGGTTAAAAACAACCCAGATTGGGTTGTTTTTAACCCAGCATTTTTTAGGGTGTACCATTATAAAAATCTACTCAAGTAAAAGTAAAAAGTAGCTCATTAAAAAATGTACTCAGAGTAAAAGTTACCGAGTTACTTTTTAATTTTTTTAACAGCGGGGTGGGATGAGGCATTCTAGCGTAGTTCAAAAAAGATGAGCAGATATAAATCTCAAACTAGCTGTTTTTAACTGAAGGAACACCTTTGCATAATAAAGCTGTTGTCTTTGTTGTGCTTGAAAATCAAAGTGGTCACTTAAATATGGTGTTACGTCCCAGTCTAGGGCCAAACAGCAAAAGAATGGTTCAGGGTTCTATTTTAAACTGTACGGAAATGGTGGTATATGGCAGAAAGAACTAGATCCAATCATTAACTGATGAAATAATGAGGTTTGTACACACACACACACACACACACCAGGAGGAGGATCAGATTCAGGATGGACCCAGGCCAAAAAAAAAAAAAAAAAACACACACACAAACAAAAATACAGGTACCTTCCCGGACTCCCTAAACCAAAAACAGTGAAATTATCTACAAATATATACAAAGACCAACCAAACCACAGGGACAAAGCAATAATCAAAGTCAATTGGAGGCAAAAAGTTAAAACCGGAATATACAACCAAACATCAAAACACCAAAATCACAACCTCTTTCATCTTTCCCGCGTCTCTCTCCGGATTATACATGGTCGCGCTAGTCGATGACGTCACTCAGGGCGGAAGCGACCGTGTGGAAGGTCAGGAAGATGCCGATATCAGAAAACCTGGAGTGGAGTCTGGAGCGGCGCGCGACCAGGACATGATACACATACGTGGCGCAACGGAGCATTTATACAAAACATAACATTTGTATTATTTTATCATTTTCATTCATTTATTTTTTACTCAGTAGCGAATATGATTTAAAATGTAGCGAATTACAATACTTCAAACAAAACGTACTTAAGTAAAAGTAAAATTACAGATTTTTAAAACTACTTTAAAAAGTAGAAATACACAAAAAAGCTACTCAATTACAGTAACGCGAGTAAATGTAATTCGTTACTTTCCACCTCTGGTCATCTTTGATATTTAGAAAGGTCTCCAGGCAGCACTTGGTTAGCGGTTAGCACTGTTGCCTTGCACCTCCAGGGTACTGGTATACTTGTATGTTCTCTCCATGATTGGTGGGTTTCCTCTGGGAACTCGGTTTCCTCTCATGATCCAAAGACTAATTAGGCACATTAGGCTAATCAGTGTTCCCAATTAGCCTATTGGTTTGCATCATTTTAACAGATGCCCATAATGTGGAATGAGTGTGTGAATGTGTGTGTGCCCTGCGATGGATTGACATCATGTCTAAGGGGTGTCTCTCATCCCAAGGGGTGTACCCTGCCACCTGCCCTAATGTAAGTCTTCTATGATAGGTCCCAGGCCCCATGTGACCCTGTATTCAGGATAAAGCGGTATAGAAAATGAGTTAGAGTGTGTAAGAATGGTCTCCAGTGAACAAACTAAATTAAAAAAATAATTAAAAAGTGAAACCTGCATCCTAAGTGGTTAGCACTGTGGTCTTGCACCTTCAGGTCTGTGTGTGGAGTTTGCTTGTTCTACATCTACGCATTTGGCAGACTTACATTTTTTTTATCTCATTACACATCTGAGCAGTTTAGGGTTAAGGGTCTTGCTCAAGGGCCCAACAGTGGCAACTTGGTGGTTGTGGGGTTTGAACCTGGGATCTTCCGAACCATAGTCCAATGCCTTAACCACTGAGCTACACCTGGTCCCTCTCCAGGGGATGTTCTCCCCATGCTTGGTAAGTTTCTTCCAGGTATTCCCGTTCCTTCCTAAAGTCCAAAGACATGCAGAGTTCGTGACTTGGCATTTTAAATTTGCTCATGATATTTGAGTGAGTATGCGTATTTGTTTCCTGGGATGGATTGGAATCACGTCCAGGTTGTACCCAGCCTTCCTCTCCAACTCCTTTGGGATAGGCTCCTGGTCTCTGCTGAATAAGATAAGCAGTATGGCTTGGCTCAGCAGCAGCTCATGCACATATACAGAGAATTGACACATTTATTGGTTGAGTGCAATAAAGGGATTTTGAGGTATGACCACGGGGTCGTTGTGGGTGTGCTGTAGTGTCTCGGGGATGTTGGGAGCAGATCACTTTGGTGTTGTGGATTGTGGGGTGGAACCTCCATGCATCAGACTTGTTTGTCCAGTGCATCCCATGGGTATCATATCAGATTGGGATGAAGGGAGTTTGGATTCCAGGATGCGTTCTTTGCAAGATGGGCTCCATGTGCGGTTGGTGTTCTTCGACTTTTCTCTCATGTCCAAGCAGTGCCTTATATATGGACATTGACTTTTCCGTAGGATTGGAACAGATGGCTTGGCTTTTTGTCCTCACAGGAATGGGTGAGCCTTGGGTGCCAATACTCCTGGCACAATCTTGGCAAAAATTACTTGACAGATTAGAAGGTTCTATATATTACTGTATTTATTTACACTGTGACATTAGTCAATTACATTTATATGTTAGCTAACTAACTGAGGAGCTACTGTAACTAACCAGAATACAGTATAGTGGGTTGTATTGTGTTTTTGGTGTATTATTAATAATTATATTATTATTATATTATTATTATATTATTATTATATTATTATGAAGCTACGTTTAAAGCTAGAAATTGCTAAACATTTTTGCAAAACAGAATTGTGATTTTTTTATAATAAAAATATACAGTAGTTTGGGATTTGGAGTATTTCAGTGTATTTGTAAGTTTTTCACAATGACAATATTTCAGTTGATTTTAGTATAATGTATTTAGCGGTATAACAGTGTATCATAGTAAAAAGCAGGTTGAGAAACAAAAACGTCTGCCTGCTGTTGGATGATGAAATTTGCACCTTTCGTGCAAATTATATTGTGTAAATTGAAAATGACATTTCAAGTTTAGCATTACAGTATGTTGGTTTCAATTATTCCCCCAGATATGGGTACTATAATGTTGGATTACAGTAATTATATAATAGATATAGGGAAAACTGCATCCATTTTTGAGCTGAAATATGCTTCTCTTGTGAATATATTTCATCCAGAAGTTCTCATGCAATTTGAGTATTTGACACTGTGCCTAACCCCAAATATGAAAAGGGAGAAAATCACATTGGCAGATTTGATTCTGACTCCAGTGCAGGAGCTTCACAAATGCTTCTTTTGACAGCCAGTATCAGGTTACAAACTGAATTAATTAAGACTATGTTTGTCTGACAATGTCACATACTGTAGCTATCAAACACTTTGATCAAAGTATGATGTTCACTGTGAGAGGAAATCACAATTAGATAGCAAGGACTTAGATATATTTAGGAGAACTGATTTTGACTTTGCCATTGTGTTTATTGAACTGACTGTGTACACTTCATGGGTTTTAAAGGAACATACTGTAGACTATGCAAAATTAAACAACAATTGGTATGTCAGTTTATATACAGTCTATATGAGCAAAAGTTTGTGAACACACAACTATCACACGCATATACTTGTTTAACATTCCATGCTAGATATATTTCTTCTTTGCTGTTATAATAAGCTGCACTCTTCTGTGAAGGCCTCCACTAGATTTTGTAGCGTGGCTGTAGGGACTTGTGCTCATTCAACTACAGTAGTGAGGTCAGGCAATGATATCAGGCGAGGAGTCGGCATTGCATTGCAGGTTTTATGTTTCTTTGCAAGAACGCAGTAACTAAAACATCAAAGAGTTGCTTTTTTTCCTGGCTCACAAACCACTCTTGCTACATAGTTGCTCCTATACAGTATATAACAGTTTCTTCATTAGGTCTCTAATATCGACTTTGTGTTTCAGTTCCTCCAACGAAGCTCGAAATCATGCTGGACTCAGAGGAGCCGTGGGTAGAGGGGAACGAGTACACTGTGACCTGCATTGCGCCCGATGCCAAACCAGCTGCTGATATCATTTTGTTTAAAGGTATGACCATTCCAAAAAGGTTAATAAAGACTCCTCAGATGCACATAGAGACAGTCAGTTTGTTTAATAACAGGTGCCGTGAAGGAAAAGATTGTGTCTTTAGGTACAACTGTGCCTGAGTGGCTCGAAGAAACAGGAGTTATTAGTTTTTATTAGCTGAGCTTCTTCTCATGACACTTTATCTATACTTTTGATTTTGGGTCTGTGGATTTGAGATTTAATGTTTTTATGTTTAATGTTACAATTTAATATTTTTTTTAATGTTATATAAACCTTTTTTGCGTCCTTTGCTGTTATGACAATGACTAATAACTGGAAATTGGACATTGTTATATAAATTATAACAGTAGATATTTTTATTATTATTATTTTTATTATTATTATTATTATTATAGTAGTAGTAGTAGTAGTATATTCATCTATGAATGCTTGATTGCTTTATACATTTAATTGTTCAAATAATGTCCTAATTTTTCTAACTAATCAGTTATTCATTATCCAAAATCATTAGTGACTCTTGCATTATGCTGGATAAGAATTTCATTATAGTTTCAAACAAACAAGTAAACAAATCGTCGGGACAAATTAGAAATGAAGCATCTTAACAAATCAGTTTGCATACAATTTCAATACCACAGAAATGCTGATTGCCTAAACAAATTGATTGGTCACCAGTTCTGATTATAGTGTTTGCAGTTTATGGTTCCTTAGGAACATGACAACCTGCGTATTTTGTTTTAATAACATCAAGAAAGAGAAACAGGAGAGGCTTGGGAGGGATCACGGTCTATAGCTGGTATAAGTAAGAAATAAGTAACTTGTTATTAAATTAAATAAGTAATAATAAATTAATTATTAAATATAGATGCTGTAACAGCACAATTATAATTAATTGGTTTAATTGGATTAATGGTTTGCACTGTGGCTTCAATAACATTTTTGAATGCACAATTCATACAGATGCAGAGCTCAATTTAAATAAAAAAATGACACTTTGACAATTTACCTGCCTTTATAGTTTCAAAATATGAAGTTATTGCACATTTTAGTCATATTATACAGATATAAAATATATAGGGATGCGTTTGGAAAATGCTTGTGCATGTCCCAAGATTATATATATATATATATATATATATATATATATATATATATATATATATATATATTTTTTTTTTTTTTTTTTTAATTATTATAATTTTTTTTATGCCGAAGTCATGTTTCTGGGTGAACCACACTTTTGTATTATAATTTTTTTTATATCTCTATTTATAGGCACTTGAGCTGTAGAACATTTTCAATGTACAGTATGTACAGTAACTGGACCATAAAAATAACTAATGTTGTTCATTCCGGTATACTTTTTACATACCCTGTCACTTTTACATCAGGGAACCAAAAATACACCCTTACTGTGTCTTTTTTTTGTATATACTGTACAGAATGTGCACAGAGATCTATTGTTGGCCTGTTCATTAAGAACGACAATAAACTGCACATTCAATAAAAAAAACATGTTAAATAACTATCTTTTTAATATAAAACCTGATGCTCAGTGGAATTGTGTCCTAACTAATAAAACTCTAATTCCCAGATGGAGAGAAGTTGACAGATACAACATCTTACACGATGTCCGGCTCTGAAGATAAACTCCTGGACACTCACTGTGAAGTTACGTACGTCATTTCTTGTTCTGCTTCTTTAAACTTAGGATAAAATCCTAATAAATCCTTTCCAGTGCAGCACACCTCTTTTATGTTTAGCTTTACAATACAATATTGAATAGTGTACTCCAAATAATTTACTTAATTTTTTTATTTATTTTCATGGCCTTAAAGTGTACATATAAATAGTACAGTAACTGTAACCCAATTCAGTATGTCCTTAAGTGGCATTTATTGGGTAAATAAATGTACGAGTTGACTTGGCCATAGAAAGAGAGAGAGAGATGTGTAATTAAACACTTGTCCCCACTTCCATCCAGTTTAATGAACTGCATTTAACATGGTAGTCTGTGGAATCTTAATGATGCCTTTTATACTTTTTTTTAACACAAGTGTGCATTTACATTTATTAGATGTAAAGCCATTAAATGTAGAGTCAGAAACCAGTAGATGTATAAAACTGTCAGGGAAGCACTTAATGGTCTTACACACTGTAAAAAAAAAAAAGCATAAAACGGTCAAATGACTGGCAGCAACGGCTGCCAAACAAAAACCGTAATAAACTCTAGTTCATATTATGCTCAAAAACATTAAATTTACAGAAATTGTTATTTTATCTTTTACAGAGAAACACCGTTATTTTGCAGATTTTTCCTACATTTATACGATTAAACACCTTCATTAAACGATCAGCACTAGAAGTTTAGCAGTGAAACAGCATTATTTTACAGATTTTCCCCAAAATGTATACGATTTAACACATTCATTAAAACAGCACTAGACGTGTAGCAGCAAAATGTTTTTATTTTACAGTTTTTTCCAAAATTATTACAATCAAACACCTTCAATAAAGCAAAAGCATTTAGCAGGAAACACTGTTATTTACAGATTTTTCATAAATTGAAGATCAAACAAAGCAATAACACACAAACCCCTGATATTTAAATTTTTTTTTCATAAATTCCTATGAATACATATGTTAAAGTGAATACACAATAAAGTGTTAACACAAACTCAAGATTACAATATTTGTAAAAAAAAAAAAAAAAAAAAAAAAGTCTGTATAACTGATACAGTATAGTTACAGGTATGATACAAAATACAGTAACAAGAAGTTCAGTTTTATAGCATTACAGTAAAATCCTAAAATGAAAAACAATTAAATATTTAGACTATTGTGCTATAACAGTGAAACATTCTCTCTCACAAACTTAAACATTGCTGTGAAATATCCTTGACTTGAATCCTAATGTCTTACCAAAATGGCAAAATGGACGGTCCAGTGTATCCAAGAAAGATCTTCTTCCAAACAGGCAGTAAAGAACTTGGTGCATTAGGGTGGATCGGAAGAGAGAAGAAAAGAACACATTAAGATCTTAGATTTAAAAGAAAAACGTGGTAGTATTAATAAATGAGCTTTGTTTACAGCAGCAACAATAAGAATTAAAATAACAATTTAAAAAAATCTCTTACCGTCATTGTCTCTTGAGCTTGGAGGTATTTTTTTCCTCCCACTGAAACACGATGTGACATTTCAGAGTCTTCTCCTCTGTCCCTCAGAGACTGCTTTCCTCCTCACCTGTAGCTCAGCAGCGTGTCTTCACTCACACACACACCCGTTTACTGGCTGCTGAGTCACAGCACCCCTGCGCGCGCTAAACATTTGAAGGACGCCTGTTTCCCATTGGCTGCTTCATATCACGTTACGTCTGTACCTGAGCAATAAACGTAGGCATTTTCCGCATCAGGTCCCGCCCTCACTCGCGCGCTTATTTAAATGCGCCAGTAATGAAGAGGTAATTAGAATATCTCCGCCTCCGGCTGCTGATCAGCCATTCAGAAACAAGATTAGAATGTTCCCGCCTCCAGCTTCTGATTGGCTGTGGCAGTTAAGCGGAGAGTCCGTGGAGTTAAATGACACCATAGTTCCCCTCATACAAGCTAAATATCAAAATGTAACTTAAAGCGCTGCTTTAAAACAGCTACACAGTAAATACATTATCCTTGTGTCAGAATATGCAGGAATGCATTAAGAAAGTTGATGGCTAGATTGACGTGGTGATATTCAGAACAACTGTAATACAAAAATATATATATATATTTGATAAGTATCAGTCTCTTAAATTCTCTTCACATCCTTTGAAGGCATGAAGCAGATACTATAGCCTACATGTAAGTGATAATGTAAGAATAATCTTTTAAAAAGTCATGAAAAAATGCTAAACTTGCATCTAGAACTTAAATATCAAAGTATTATAAAATTAATATGATTTACCTCAAAATTACAAAGAAAAACAAAAAATTTTTTGTATGGACATTAAACTTTATCTAATGAGTTTTGTATTTAATTACAATTTATTATTGTAATTTTAAATAAAGTTACATGTAATTTACAAAAACAGAAAAAAGACAGTAAAAATAATATGGTATTTTTTCTGTAAAGTTTTTCAATATTGAAATAATACTTAAAAAAACAGTCGACTTCGTAATTTACAGATAATGTCTGTAATTTTACAGAGATTTGTATGTAGTTAAAAAAAAAAGGAAAACTACTATAAAATTTGAAAGTTATTTTCCGTAAATTTAGGACTTTTTTTTTTACAGTGCAGGATTGGACCTCTCTCCTTCTTTTTTTTTTTTTTTACATTCAAAGTCCCTTAGTTAACACAGCCGAACGTTAAAGAAAATGTTTGGAAAAAAAAGAAAAAAATCCTTGATATTCAGCTTTGGTCAAGTATTGGCGAGCTTCCAGGACTATATTCTAATGATAAATAAGCTATTTAGAGAACATTCATTGAAGCACCACAGTGATATTGCAGAGAGAACATATTTAGAACACCATTGCATACAGTACAGCTATAGCACACCTGAGGTCATGCTGTTACAGTATACTGAATATCAGCATGGCTGTGATGCGGTCATTAACACGAGGGCTGTGCATCACAGTCATACTGATATTCAGTATAACAGCGCCACCTGAGTATGATGCTGCTTTTATACATCAGTTCTGCAAACATTATTTATTATTAACAGATTATCATTGGTTTGTTATTTAACAAGTTATTTTCTTCCACCAACACATATTCTTCTGTGATTGGCAAAACTAGTGTTATTATTTTGCTGGTACCCCAAAGGTGAAGTAAATAAACCTGATACAGTAAATAAACTGTTCGCTTGTTTCTTTTTATTTTCCTAGTTTTTCCACTTTAGAATCATTTCCAAATAGCGTAGGTTGTGTCCCTAGTCTCAGACACTAAGTCTAATTAACATTTATAAGAACACCTGCAGCAGAGCGATACATAATAAAATAATAATAAATGTCCTTGTGGTGTTATGCTCTATGTCGGAACTCATGGAATGTCTATCATCCAATGAAACTGTTTGGAGCGAACAATTTTAAAATATACATTATCCCTGTGCTCGTCAATAAAACTAAATACTAATATTAAAATAATAAAACTAAAATACTAAACCTATTTGCTCCTGCAGATTCCTAAATCAGAGTGTGATGTCTAAACTAGAATGATTCTGTGATATTAATAAAATATATAATTTTAATAGCAAGCCTTTAATTTGATATTACACTCTCTCACCCTCTTGCTTCAACTCGACCACAGACAAACAAAACAAAACAAAATTCTTTATACAGTAGTTTACAAATATGGAGATAATAATTGCTAGGGATTCTTTTACACCACCAAGGCCACTTCACATTTTTTCTTACTAACTGAAGTGATTCTTGACCTGCTGAGAGAGTTTGTAGCTTTGAAAAATAGCCATGTAAATGCCCTTGCTACTGTATGTAGTCTCAGTTTTATTTTTATATAGAATGTACACAAGTCAGCCAAAACATTAAACCTGCTTATGTTTTGGATTCCCTTTGTGCCACTGGGACAGTACTGGCCCCGCGGGATGTGGCATCTTTTTCCAGAACATCTTTTGGGTGCTGTGGGTTGTTGGGTGGCCTCTGTAGATTGGACTTGATTGTCTAGGGCATCCTATGGGATCTGTGGATTTTGGAGGTTGGGTTGGCAGTTGACACTGAGTCCTACGTATGTGCCGCAGAATGTGGTGCATTGAATGTTCTGCTGCCTTTCTATCATGGCCAGGATTAACTTTTGTCAACAATCTGTGCTGCATTGGCTATTGTGTGAGGGTTGGTGAGACCCCTCAGTTTAACTTAATGTACAGTATATACAGTCTTAGGTCAAATAACCTACACTGTGGTTGGGCTCTACACTAACTGAAATGAATGAATGAATGAATGAATGAATTATATTTAAATTTAATGTAAAAAATATTAATATTCACAGAAGTACCAGATTTTTTTTTCATGTAAATTACCATAATCTTGGAACCCCTTACAGCATTCAGCCGCATAATAAATTTTAGTTTGTTCATAATGACATTAACGCACACTGCATTGCAATAAAATATAACTAGATGCACATTTTGGGTGTGATGTATGTACATTAAATCCACATGAATGTCATACATTTTTTGGCCACATGTCATTGCTAAAACCAGAGTTTCTAAATCTTTTTAACCTTGAAAGACTTTCTTGGTCTGTTTCCATTGACCTAAAACTGCATGTGGAGTCTGCATGTGGACAAAGAACTGAAAAAGGCAGTGGCTCCTTACAGCAGGATAGTGTGACTTCCTACACTGCAAAAAATATTCAATGGTTCAAGGTGTCAGTCACAAAAAGCCAAGCTATTCTTTTATATCTACCACTGCCAAATACATAACCAACCTTTACATTAAACCAATGAGACGTGAAGGAAATAACATTGATTATTTTGTTTACAATGGCACCTGATAAGGGTGAACCAGTGACAGGGCAATGCTCATTGATATGCATCAGGAGTGAAGGCTAGCTGGTCTTATCCAGTTCTATTGTCCTAATGTCACACAAAATGCTGAAAAAGTTCATCTTGGCTTTGGTAGAAAAGTGTCAGAACACACAATGCATCACAACTTGCTGGTCAGACTGCCCATGCAGATCCCTGTCAACTTTGTAAGTACCTACATTGGGCATCAGAACTGAACCATGGAGCAATAGAAGAAAGTGCCCTGATTTAAAACATCTTGATTTCTTTTGCATCAGATTGCCAGGTGTGAGTGTTGGAGAAAAAAAGTTGTCACCAGGATGGACTGTGTGAAGTGACTTATAAAAATTTGCAATGGTTTGAGATGTCAACTCAGCCTCCAAAGTTCCCAGATCTCAGTGTGATTTTAACATCTGTGGGACGTGTTTGACTCGTCAAGGCCCCACCTCCTAACTTACGAAACTTGAAGTACCTGTTGCTAATGTCTTGGCGCCAATTTCCATGCCATGTCTTGACACAAGTAGGAATTCAAACAATATTAAGCAGTTGGTTTCAATGTTAGAGCTGATCAGAGTATGTCTGGAAAACAAAATAAAAACTCCTCCAACTCTACAAACAAGATTTGCCGCAGAAATGGCTGACTCTGAGCGTAATGTGTTTTTAAATGAGAGACTCCATCAGTGTGAGCTTTTTTCTTTTTCCTTTAGCAGTAGTTTGTGACCTCTCTCATTAACAGCAGGTTAGAAATCCATGAGGTCAATGAAAGTTCAATATAGAAGTCTTGCTTCTAATGTGGCTATCTACCATACACACACAAATACAGAAGTTAAAATACACTGATTAGTATTGATTACCAGATGCGTATCATTAGTTCATTAGTACTGTAATGGCAGTGGTTTCTTCTGACGAATGATACTCACTGATCTAGTCTTAATATCATTGATCTACCCATATGATTAATGACAGGCACAATGCATTTGCTAGTATTTGTACTTGTACTATTTAGCTTAAATGAAATCAACTTGAATTACTATAAACAATATCTTTTTTGTATTTCTATTTCGATAGGATTAACATAGCAACAGTTTCAACAGCTTGCATCATACTGTGAAAGTGTTTAGCAGTTCACTTTTATAACTGCACCTTTGAGGAATATAACACTTATGAATCAGGTCAGAGATACACAGAAATGTTTTCCCTTTGGCACAGATCAGTAAATAAAGCTGTGATCAAGAGGAATTTGGAAACCAAATGGTGAAAGAATGGAAGACAGTGTTATCAACTATGATCTTCCTCTTTGCCCGCAGTATCAGACCGCATCGTTCAGACGACGGCCGACCCCTGCTCTGTCGAGTCAAGAACCCAGCTCTCAGCCAGGCATTGGAAACCAAACTTTTAATGAAAGTATACTGTAAGAACCCTTTTTTCTCCTGCACTCTTTTGGCATTACAGTATAAAAAAACACATTTAAGCTTGACTCCTGCAAAAGCCCTTCACATGCCCACTTTTTTTTATACACAATTTAACTAGAACCAAGGTGACCATGTGCTTTCAGGTACATCCACATAAAACCACCACATCTTTTTAACAGCTATTGATGGAACGTCATTGAATCGAAGGAGTGCACTAACTCTTCATTTTGTGTACATAGGCTAATAGACGCTTACTGTACAAATGGTTAGCAACACTATTTGAGTAATGTTGTACTTCCTTATTTAAAAACAAATTGTCTTTACTTGAGGTTTTAACCCCAGGAGCCTTTTCT
This sequence comes from Channallabes apus, assembly GCA_030522415.1. Classification (NCBI taxonomy): domain Eukaryota; kingdom Metazoa; phylum Chordata; class Actinopteri; order Siluriformes; family Clariidae; genus Channallabes; species Channallabes apus. Next base: position 30,513,875 of record CM060126.1, read on the forward strand.
TGTTGGGGTGTGGCGAAGATCCAGATATATTTAGAATCAATTAATCAATCAATCAATCAATAACATAAAATATATTGATAGATTTTGGTTCTAAAAGATTTGATACAACTGCAAAAACTTTACTATATAAAAGTTACTATATAGACCTGTGATCAAATCACAATAAATCTTCACTTCTATAATCATGTGCTTGAGTTTTAAAGCAATTAACTGAGCATACAGTATACAGTGCCATTTTTTTTCACAAGTAAATAAATCAGATTATCAAACACATTTTAATATTACACAAAGATAACCCAAATAAATGCAAAATGCAGTTTTTAAATACTGACTTGATTTAATAAGAGAAAAAAGCTGTCCAAACCGGTGAAAAAGTACTTGCCTCCCTTGCTAAATCATGAATGAACTGTGATTTTTGCCGTTAAAAGTAAATATTTTATTGACTACAGTAAATATTTTATTGCCACACCGAGGCATGATTACTGCCAGGCCAGTTGAATCAAGAAATCACCTAAACACAACCTGTCTGACAAAGTGAAGCACTTCAACATATATGAATTGTATGTAAAGATCTAAAAAAATAAATAATTATATTTATATATAAAAGATATCAACACAATCTAAAAAACTCAAGAAAAGACAAGAAAGAAAGTAATTGCCATATCAGTCTGGAAAACAAAAACTGCGTTGTATATTTACTACGTTGGATATTTTTGTGTAATATTAAAATTAGTTTGAGAATATGAATCACAAATATGCAAAAAAAAATTAAACTTTTTTAATGCACTGTATTTTAAAATTATCAAATGGATAGAGTGCTTAAGTAGTAGTGGGTTTGAGGTTTTGTACTTTGGTCCAGGCGTGTGCAGTCAAAATGATGGTGAATGTTAATGTGAAACAGTACATGATAGCTGGATATGTTGTAGTCTTCAGCAGGTCGCATTGTACCCTGGGAGTTAAGATTGGTGTTTCTAGGCTGATCTGTGTTTCATGGCCTGGAGAGCAGTGGTGATTCCATGACACACATGCAAAAAGTTTGACAATAAGTGATTCATACCTTTAGAACAAATATCGTATTCACTGGTGCATGTACTGTATAAATGATGGCGCCTAGATCAAGTCTGTCTTTTTTATTTAGATTTTTTTTTACAGGTCTTGGACTTCACAGTGGTGGTCTTGACCATTATAGCCCTAGTTCATAGGCTATAATGCAAATCATTTTAAGAACAAAACCTATTAATAGTAGGTTATTAAAGAAACACTTGATATTATTGTGATTTTCTAAACTTAGGGGCATGCAAGGATTTTGGTCATGTACAATATAGGTTTAGTTTAGTGTCCCACCTAAGACAATAAACACCTAATTTCATGCTTACGCATTAGTCTTAGTCACCTCCTCCATTTTAATCTTAGTCATCTCCCTGTATAGCGAGATTAGCTCCACATACACACTAGAGAGTAAAAGTGATTTTTATGTATTAAATTAACGCAAGTAGGCCATGGATTTGCAAATGCTCCGATGGAAATTTGTGCGTATCACTAGATAGTCCTGAAGCAAGTCACATGAAGTAAATGATGTGAAGAAATAGTCTTAAATTATGCTATCGTTAAGGTTCAGCAAAATGTGAAATAAAATGTAATTGTGAAAACCCAAAATAATTAACATTGCTAACATTTTCATAAAGAGATAGAGGATAGACAAAACTGAACTGGATGTCTGTGCGTGGATGTGTGTGACGTTAATCTGTACTATTTACAGCTCTAGGTGATAAGAGAAAGTGTGAGGTTGCTTATCTGAAAGGCCACCTGATACCAAATGGGCTGTAAACATGTGCTTGAGATTACTGGAATAAAAAAAAAAACCCTGCAAAGTAGATTTCACAGAGATTTAACAAAGAGAGCAAAAGAGCAGAATACACAGTTTCTCTGTGCATAAATATTACAGACATGACAGACAATGTAAAGACTATAGCCTCCTTGACATAATGACTGACTTAATGGAAATGGCAAAACTACCTACAGTACAGTACTCAAGAGGGTTCTTAACTTGGCTAGATGTTGTCAAATAGTTCTTCTTCACCATGAACAGAATTTACAGTAGCAGTCATCCACATTACTTGTCTTCCAGGCTGTTCGCTGTTGCTAAGCTCAACAGTTAATTCCTTATTTTTAAGATTAGTCTTATTGTACTGACCACTCCCAATGTGTACAGTATGCAATTTTTTAGCCTAATGATGGCCTTCTTCACTTGTGTAGACACCTACAGTATTTGCAGAGTTCAAAGTTAAGTGAAACACTTAGAATGACTTTGAGGCCTTTTATCCGCTTAATTAGTCAGGGAGTAATGAGGGAATGTTCCACATTCAATGTGGTGAAGTACAGAGGCCAAATGCCGAAAAACAACAACAACAACAACATAAATTTTCTGAAAAATGTATGGTCCTGACTATAGCTTAGAACTAATGCTTATAAATGAAAACAATAAAATGTTAGAAGCTAGTCTGGTAGCATATCTGGTTTATTTTACACACTATAATAATTGGTTTGCTTGACACCATCCAGTTTTAAATACTGTATGTACACTATGATTAGCATTTGGTCAGCTGTTGAATATTTTTTTTACATTACATTTTTACACCTAATTTACATTCTACTTGAGACTAGCACATATTTTTCATGTAATGAATAATGTTAATTATATTGTTACTAACGGTGTTATCTTCATGTATATTGAGGTATTAAAAAAACCCAGAAACACTTCTGTACCTGCTACGTTTGTCCTAAAAACACACACATACTGCCATGTTAGAGGCGTTTGATTGCTCAGAATGATCCAGAATAGTGTCTAATGTTACCATAAGTGGTGGGCTTATGGTGGTCCTTTTGCCATTAATGGAGGGTGTAACATAGCAACAGAAGGGCTTTAGTCAGTAGCTGCATTACCTGAAAATTTTGTTTTAAAACCAACCAACCTTTTTTCCAAGGGTTTCACAATGGAAGAACCTAGAACACAAGTAAATGTGGATCTGGATATCTCCTTTTTAATAAATGTGCACTATCAGTATTAGAGATTATTGGTGAAAAAAGCATGTTTCATGGATATAAATATAATTTGAATTTCAAATGAATTCACACACACACACACACACACATATATATATAAGCCATACAGTGATCTATGAATCATTCAAACATAAAAAAATCTAACTTGAACCAAGCATGAAGCAGAGAGAAATAATTGCAGAGGCTGACAGATGATCAGGCGGGTGATTAGTATACTGATATTGTTTAATGCTGAGTTGTTGGAACAGGCGAGAGAGGAAATACGGTTGCTGCTGAGGTTCTTACATGAAAAAAAAAAAAATAAATAAATAGCAGCTTTAGATACTTTGCAACCTGTTGCAGTGAAACATTTGTTCCTATTTCTTCATTTAAACGACACAATTTATTTTAAGCTAATTTGACATGAAGATAATGTGGAGTGGCTTAAGATGTTTGTTCAGTACTGAATATTCACAGAATTAAATATACACCCCCCCATAAAAAATTTAATAAAAAAGAAGTGTCAAATTATTGCCCTACATCAATTATTGCAAACAGGTAAGGGGATTTCAAATTACTGGAATTCTGTTACTGTAAGAGCTAACACATTATTAAAACCTGTGTCGAACCTTAAATTTTGTCAAACAAATGTGGTCAGAAAAAAAAAATCATGAATGGAGATTAAACACTTAAATATGCATGATAAAATTGGCAATATAAATCACAGCTCTGTGTAATCATGAAATTAAGAGCATTTTTACATGCACAATGTGATGAGAACCAACAGGAATGTAATTAAACAGCAGTGGCCATAAAAAAAACTACATGTTAGTGAGACTAATCAGAAAAGAGCAGTTAAATTTGCTCGATTGGACTTTGGAGCAACGGAAAAGGGTCATGAGTTGTGATGATTTCAGATTTTACCCTATTCCAGAGCAATGGGTGCGTCAGGGTAAAAAGAGAAGCGCATGAAGTGATGCACCCATCCTGCATAGTCCCCAGTCTAGGCAACATTATATGGAAATAAAATTAACTCAGTTGACTACCTGAATGTACTGAATAATCAATTTTTGACTTTTTTCTTCCCCCATGGAATATGCATGTTCCAGGATTCAAATAGAAAAGGTGTAGTTCTGGGGTCATGAGGAACCATTTTAACAAATTAATTTGCAACTACACTGTGCACAGTAATCAAAGCTAAAGGCAGCTAATGAAATCTTGGGGTGTGCGACTTTTTTTGGCCAGGCAATGTATATCAGTATTGCAGTTCAATAATTACTTTCTCTATTGGGCACATTTAGAACTTTTTCTTAAAAAGTGCAAAATGCTTCAGCGAATCTTAATTTAATATTCCGTTGGCAAACACTCGAGAGAGGACACAACCCAAAGATTTGAATATTAAGGGACTTACTCAAGTGCTCTCTGGATTCAAACACTGAAACTTTTGATCACTTTCACACAGTCATAACCACTTTATCATTGTCCAACCCTGCAGATGATTTTAAGTCTGTAAAATTCTGCCAGATGAACCTCAAAGGAACAGTGTTTGTGCCCTCCAGCACTGGTCACGAAATAATTGTTCATGTGCAGGAAATTTGCAATAATTCCACTTGTGACAGTTATTGTATAAAAATCTACATGACCGTTAGTCATCGATTTCACAGATTATTGAACAGATTTTCCAACTTGTTTCCCCTGATTTAGACGTATACAGTACATTAATGGGATTTAGTTTGATCGAGCTATGAGTCAGATTATTAACAGACTATTAGGCTACACGTAAATGCAGCTAATGAGCCATTTAAAAATTATATATTCTTCATATTTCATATTATATTTGGATTTTTTTGCCTGTAAGGAAGTGCAGCAACATAATTAAAAGATGTGACATAGTTTAGGAAAATTCACCTCTGATTGGAGGGTTGAGGGTTTAAGCCCCAGGTGGGCCAGTGAGCAACTTCATTAACCTTCATCTGCTGTGGTTAAGGTCAAATGGCATAATTATAAATATAAATGATGATATATTGCTATTGGGTTTAGTGTCAGGCCACTCCAATACCTCAACTTTATTATCCTTAAGCCATTTGCCACAATTTTGAAAAATGCTTGGAGTCATTGTCCATTTGAAAAACTAATTAACTTCATGGCTGATGTCCTGCGATGTTGCTTCAGTATTTTCTAATGTTGCTTCAATTTGCCAGCCTTCAATTTTTTTTCCCTCCAGACAATGATGGTCATTGTGGCCAAATAGTTAAATTCTTGTTTTATCAGAACAGAGGATTTTTTTTTCCAATAAGTAAAATCATTGTCTCCATTTGCAGCTGAAAATCATAGTCTGGCTTTTTATGGCAATTTTGGAGCAGGGGTTTCTTCATTGCTGAACAGCCTTTCAGGTTACAACTCATTTTACTGTGGAAACACAGTGGGAATAGAAAAGAAACACACCCCTTTAAAATAATCTCATTTTGTTGCTTTGAAGATTCAAATTAAGACAGACGCAGTTTTTGTTTAACCAAGCTATATTTACTCAGTGCAACGTTTAACGTTCAAGGAAATAACATTAGCTATATCACAAAAATCTGATATAGAACTCATTCAGATGAAGCTAATCACCTTTGCAACGGCACACATTTGACTTTTAACTGTGATTTAGCTCAGCAAGAAAAGCTGGAGCATCTCAGTCCCTGGTAGTGCAACTGAGGCAAACAATCAACTATGGGAAAGCACTATCAAAAAATCTCTGTGATAAAGTTGTGCACAGGTAAAAAAAAAATCTAAAGCTACAAACACAGTGAAGTCAGAAAGGTATTTGGTACAACACAGAACCTCCCTGGATCAGGACGTTGCTACAAAATGGATGAAAGAGCTAGGCCTACAGCAACCAAGAGGCCTACAGTGACTCTGAAGCAGTTGTAGAGACTTACGACATACAGTAGAGTGGTCATTATGTGCATTTGACAACAATATCACAGTTATCCACAAATGTGACTATATGGGAGGGTTGCATGAAAAAAGACACTCCTCAAGAAAGGAATGGCAACCGAGCTTTGCAGTTGGTCAAATGAGATTAAAATTGTATTATTTGGCCACAACCAAACAATGTGTCTGGCAAACGTCTAGCAAATACAGGAAATACAGCTCACCATCCAGATAACACCATTCCTACAATAAAGCATGGAGGTGGTATTGTCCTCTATTGGAGCATTTCTATGCGGCAGGAACAAATACCGTCAAATTCTTGAGGAAAATCTGCTGCCCTCTGCCAGGAGGTTGTCAAGGGGAGGAAGGTTTACCTTCGGCAACCCAAGGCACACAGCAAAAATTATCATACAGTGGTTCAAGGAAAAAAAAATTAAAGTCCTTGCATGGTCTAGGGGAATGGTACTGTAGGTCAACAACTTAAAACCCTAAGTTGCAGGTTTGAGCCCTGCCAATGGTGGGTTGCCACACCTCATACTACCCAGCTGTAAAATGGGAGGGTTGACTGCAGGAACAGCATTCCGCGTAAAATCTGTGTCAAGTTGTTGCGGATTTATGGTCCGCTGTGGTGACCCCTTGAACGAAGCGGCCAAAAGACTAGAAACAACAACAACAACCAGCGTCCTTGCATGGCCTCATCAGAGTCCATACTTATACCCCACTGAAAATCTGTAGAAGACTGCAGTCCACAAATGTTCACTGCAAAGAGGAATGGGCAAATATTTCAAACTCTAGAGGTGCAAAGCTTTGTGTGCCACTGAGAAAATGATTAGTTTTACCTGAGTGTCTGAGTTTCTGTGTTCTGATGCCATTTTTGTACAGTAGATATTTTTGTACCTGTTTCTTCTAGATTATTTGTACTTTGCTGTTGTTCCAGAATTGATTTTTGTACAAATGTACTGAACTTCCTGAGTGATATGATGACTCTGTGGTCCCATGGTTTTGTGTAGTATTGTTTGTATAGATTAACATGGAACCTTCAGCCATTTGGAAAGTGTTCCCAAGGATGCGCCAGACTAGTTTAGTTTTTGTCTTGGCTAATTTCTTTTGATTGTCCATGATGTCAAACAAGAAGGAACTGAGGCCTTAAAATACTTTTACAGGGACTCTCCCAAATGGAACAAATGATGTCAATTAGCCTCATAATCTAAATCATAATCTACTAATGCCATTACATAATTTTCAGGAATTTTCCAAGTTGAAGAAAGCTGTTAAAGGCACAGTCAACTGAGTGCATGTAAACATTTAACCCAGTTGAGTTGCGGTATATAATGATTTATCCCAGCTATCTGTTATCACCCAAATGAGGATGTGTTCCCTGTTGAGTCTGGTTTCTCTCCGGGTTTCTTTGTATTGCCATCCCAGGGAGTTATTCCTTGTCGCCGTCGCCCTCAGCTTGCTCATCAGTGACAATCAGATAACTATGATCTATACACATTTTTACTTTCTCCTACACATTTCGATAATCTTCTTTTAATTTTGTGAAGCTGCTTTTAGACAATAACCATTGTTAAAAGTGCTATATAAATAAAATTTAATTTAATTGAATTTATTACCTGAGTCATGGATAAACTAGATGTCCTACCCCACTTGCCAAAACTACACTTTGTTAATAGAAAATCCGTGGAGTGGTTACAAAATCAGTTTTAATCACTTCAACCTAAGCATATGTACTGTACTTTGTGCTTTTAGCAATTCTGAGGTCCCAACTGACACTAATAATTAGAAGAAGAAGAAGAAGAAGAAGAAGAAGAAGAATTGAATTATAATGTATAATAGTACAATAATTATACATGATAAAAAAAAAAACATATTACAAAATTGAAATCAGTTTTTTTTTTCATCTTAGATTTGCAGCAGAAAATCACTTCCCTTATGATCAGTCAAATCACTGTAATAAATTAAGCACTGCTAAACTGGAGGAATAGCATACTGGAATGGAATAAGCCTTATGTATGCAAAAGAGGGCAGATATCACGTGTTTTCAAGTGCAAAATGGCACCATGCACTGCTATGTAAGTGCCGTAATGCTCTTGGAAGCATGTGCTATCTGCCCTTTTTTGTGGTTAAAGCAGAAGTTTGAAAAGATACATTGGCTGTTTTTAATTGTCTCAGCTGAAGCACACAAGAGAATAGAAGATAAAGGGATATACAGTAGACAATGAGTGAGTGAGTGAAGAACTTGCCTCTCCCTGATTTGTATATATTGTATGACAAGATGGAAAATGTGGGAACAAAAAAAGATTTTTGCTTCATAGAAAACTGTTAAACCTGCTTTATTTTATTGTAGCTTATGCACTGAGGTAGCAGTTTTATCAGAGATCCATTTGGCTGTACTGGAATATGGAAATAATATCTGCAGTTGGTCAGATTAAAGCTCTGAAATGTGCACTGTAATTTAAAATAATGTGTATCCAATAGCCGCACTTTCACTTCCTCCTACTTGTGCACAACTGAAAAGTTTTAGGGAACTGTAATTTTATATTAGAAGAAATTATTCGTCTTTTACTGTGAAAAAGCATGTATGTTTTATTAACCTATTCGTTTGATTTATTTGTGTTTGTGTGCAAAGGCGGCTACTGTTAATAAGCTTTAGCATAAATACACCCTTGGAAAGGTTATGCCACACTGATAGTTGTAATATTTTGCCTCTTTACATTCTTACATTTTGCATTCATCCCAGAAATGTTTGTGTGTGTGTGTGTGTGTGTGTGTGTGTGTGTGTGTGTGTGTGTGTGTGTGTGTGTCAACTAATAAAATGTTAACAGTTATTGAGGATGTGTATGAATATTAATGATAGGTGGTCTCAGGGAAAACAGACTGTGTAATGGAAAAGCAAAGAAATCCATCTTTTATTAATCCATCAAGTAAGAAATAAAACATGAGGTTAGAAGCATTGTTACACTGTAGAACAAATAATCAAAAAAGGGGCTGTGTGATGTGATCAACCTGAGGTTAATTATATATCTAAGAAAGTGCTTGTACGGGCGACACCATGAAGCACAGACACGAGGCGAGCAGGTCCGGGGGCGGTGCCTAGCTGGCACGCGGGCACACAGCTGGCCTGTCTGGCCCCTCCCAGGTCTCCGTGGGTGCGGCCGCAGGCGGGAGTCCTCGCTGATGTCCCTCGGCTGCGCGGCTTTCCCGACATTTTCTGTCCCAAAAAAAAGAAACTTCACAAACAAAACTTTACAAAGTGCTCCAAAACACAAACACAAAACACCCCTGAAAGTTATTATAGTATTTACAAATAAAACTCTCTTTTTTTCTTGGAAACTTGCACACATCTTCAATTGTTGAAAATATTTAGTTTATGACCAGAAGTTTTGCTTTAATATTCTCTCAGTGTTATGGATATCTGGATTTCCTGTCCACAATTCTATTTGACTACCTCCAGTATGGTTTAGAGAAAGTGATACAGCAGCACTTTGTACATTATTCTGTCCATCTGTCTCACCTCTTCGTCCGTACACTCAGTTAACTACACAGATCAGTTTCCTGTTCATGCTAATCCCGCCACTGACACCCTCAGGCTTTTCATCTTGTACACCACGAATTAGCTGAACCAGATCTATGCTATGTTACGCGTGGATTCCATGCTATGTTACGCGTGGTATGCTAGTACAATGTATGCTAGGGGATTAAGAATGTGTGAAAAAATTTCTATATGATACAGCAAATGTGTGATGTATAGCTGCAGTGCATTCTTGTCTCCTTTACTTCCAAATTGGAGGTTTCACTTCCAATGATGTTGAATGTTGATGGAAAATTATAAGTATATAAAAAAAGAAGCTCTTGCTCTATAATTTTTAGGAGCTAACAACATAATCTGATTGTTATAGTCATGTTTGAGATTGGTGATTTTTCCCCCCAATGTAATACCCCATTGTGAGTGAGTTCTGCTGTGCTGTTAGAGTGGAAGACAATCCTTAGCATCTTATGGGAATAACAATCATACTGTAGGTGAGCAAAGCACACAAATCCTATTTGAGAAAAAGTAGAACTGCCCTAGCTAAAATTCTACTCAGGTACAAGCAGATGTCCTCCCTTTACAAGTTCAAAAGTACCTACCTTAAAATGTACAGTACATACATTTAAAGTAATGAGCTTGTATTACCTCCATAGTAGCCATACTTATACTGTAGTAAAATCTCTCTCTCTCTCTCTCTCTCTCTCTCTCTCTCTCTCTCGCTGACTATAGATGACCTCTGATTTGATTGTATGGTGCATGATTAAGCATATTATGGAGAGAAGGCAAATTAATGGTGATATTATTGCTTCAAATGATTCACACCACTGTGGTAATGCAACAATGCAAGTGAAATGTAGTGAAGTAAAAAGCACAGATGGTTTTTGTAGGAAGTAGCGGAATAACAAATAAAAGAAAATCCACTAATAAAACTATTAACTGTAACTATAATCTGCTATAAGTATTATAAGTACTCCCAGTGCCTGGTTGGTTTCCTTTGGGTACTCTGGTTTCCTCCCCAGTCCAAAGACATACAGATTAGTCTAATTGGCATTCCCAAATTGCCCGTATTCTGTTAACAAACGTGTGAGTGTGCGTATGTTTGTGTGCCCTGTGATGGCTTGGCACCCCATCCAAGGGGTACTCTGACTCCTGCCCTAAGTTTGCTCATGCTCTAAGTCTCCTCGGATAGACTTCAGTTCACTTGTGACCCTGAACACAGGATAAAGCGGTATAGGTGGAGATTAGATGGTGAGATAACTGTAGCATGATTTAGGATGGCAGTTTTCTTTTCAAACTGTAAAGAAGCGTAATACTTTTTTTTAAATGATAAAGCACTTCATATCTGCAGTGCATCACACTTTTGTACTGAGTCCACTGACCTCCTGAGGCAGGTGGTCTTTCTAAATTATCATCCCAAGTCCACCAGCCTACTTACTGTACACTGATTTAAATCCTCACTTTAACAGCAAATCACTACAACTGCTAGCAAATTTTCAACCAACTCATAACCGAGTAAGATTCATACACATCCTTATTTAAAACTTCAGTGCAATTTTTCTTTTTTACATTCTAAGCCATTTGCTTGCATCCTTCAATTAGCATGCACAAACCATCTCCTCCACTTTCCTCCCACGGACCTTAATTATCTTTTCTTCCTTCATCTTCCCTACTTTGCTCCATCTCCTTTTTCTTTCTCACTCTCTTTCTCCTGCACTCCTCGCCTCCCCACCCCCACCTGCTACCACTTCTATTTCTACTCAACCGATGCACTAAGTGCTAATCTTGCAGAAAAGAGGTCCAACGTGGCAGCCTTACTCAGCACACCCGGCTCATCAAATCCATTCCTGTTCCCATCCGTGCCAGATTTCGAGCGAGACACCACTTTGTCAAGCCGGGTCCTCATCTGTCCATCTGCAATACCAAAAGGCCAAGATTTGTTTTTATGGCACAATGTTTTATTCAGAATCCACCTTGTAATTTATTCATATTCCGCTTCACCTTATTACTGTTTAAACATCTGTTATTTTGCTTTATGGACTAGCGCCAGGACGCAGCTCGCTCTCAGTGCTTAATGCTTTCATCAGAAGGCCGAGCTTTCCTCTCTGCGGCAGCAGCATTAAATGGCTCCCAATTTAACGCCACTGTCAGGGAATAAAATGAGACGCTCTCCCTGTCTGTTTCCTCAAGCTCATATTTCTTGCTTGTTTACTCACTTTCTTGTTCACTATTATACTCAGCATACTTCGGTAAACTGTTTGAAATAAACAAGCATGTTTTAGTCCTTTTGTTAAAAAAGACCATGTGCCAAATAAATGAAGGAAAGAAAAAAGAAAAAGGTTTACACAACCTATTTAAGCAAAGGCAAACCGTTCTAGCCTGATAAGTGGATAGAAAAATTTGGACAATGTATCTTTGAAATTAATTATGGACTATAATTCCATGATAAATGCAAATCTGACAACTAAAATAAATGTTAGGCTACTATTGATTTCAGCTTGTTTTTAGATTGAATGATACCTCCTTTAGTTACAAATGAAAGAAAACACAACAATTTGTATAGTATTGATCATGTCACCATTTTCTTTATATGAACTTGATCAGGCTTTTGAATAGCTTGTAATATAGCAAAATATTTTTTATCCTTATTTCCCACCACCACCAGAAATTCAATTTTTTATCTTCCTCCTTCTGCTTTCAGCACATCCTCTGGACATGTAAACGATTACAAAATGAAATGAAATGTCACATTGCCATAATATATATTGGTTCATCTCTCTCTCCCTATTCTCTCTCTTAGTCCCACCCCAGCCTCCAGTGATAGAGGGATTGAGGGGTGAAGAGGTGAAAGCCGGTACCTATCTCCGGCTGGTCTGTCTGTCATACGGAGGAAACCCTTTGGCTACTTTGGACTGGACTAAGGTGAGATAGACAAGAGTCATCAGTGACTGCAGCATGGCCTCCAGGTTGTTCCTCATCATTTACTCTTGGGATTTTTATCTGTAGATATAGAAAGGTTCTTGTTCTAAAAATTGAGTGAATCTGGGTTAAATAGCACTATGAAATAAGCTCAGTGAAAAATTAAACTCCTGAATAGCAAAATGTATAGGAAAGTCAAGTCTTCTCATTTTCTTAGAAATACATATACAGTACACATTATATAGATATTCAGTATATTCCTCCTCATATATATATATATTTATATATGAACAGTTTTTGAACAGTTGATATTGAGATGTTTCTGCTACTTCTGCTCTGTAAAGACTTCATAACGCCTCTAATCTGAGCTGCTGTTAATTGGTCATTTTTCAGGCTGATAACTCTAAATGAACTTCTGGTCTGCAGCAGAGGGAGGTTTTGGTCTCGTCCTCCTGGGACGGCCTTCATGAGAGACAGTTTCATTATGGTGCTGGACGGATTTAGCAAATGCACTTGACACAATACTGTTCTTGCAGGAACTATTACAGAAAGGCCGACCTCTGTGTCTTACAATAACAACTAACTGCTGTTTTTCTTGTTGTTACGTAATTACCTAATTCCATATGTGTTATTTTATAGTTTTGAACTGTATAAACATTCATTCAGCGACACCACTTGCACAATCCAGGAACTTGGCTGGGAGTTATTGCCACATGCCCTGCACAATCCTGACCTCGCTCTAAGCTATTTCCACATGTTTGGACCAGTGTTTCAGACACGTATAGCAGGCAGTCCGATCAAGGCTCCAGCATACTAAGAAAACTAGGTTATAGCCCTTCAGTGCTTGTTTGCCTTTTCTTGTGTCTCTTTACTCTGACCCCATCTCGTTTCTGTTAATTTATGTTGAACTTTATGTTGCATGTAGCACCTTGGTCCTGGAGGAACGTTGTTTCGTTTCACTGTGTACTAACTGTATATGGTTGAAATGACAATAAAAGCCTTTGAACTTGAGTTTGGGATCAATAATTGTCCATCACAGTCAGATAATTTCCTCCGAGCAGAAGACCATACTTTGCTTTGGAGAAAATTAACAAGAAAAATAGTAAAACTAGAATAGCCACTGTGAGCATTTTGGTAGAGTCATTTATTAATGGTAAAGACTATAAAGCCAGAAGGAGAATTTGTGATGTTGATTGGGAACAGATTTACATTTACATTTGGCAGACGCTCTTATATTCTTATCTCATTACACATCTGAGCAATTTAGGGTTAAGGGCCTCGCTCAAGGGCCCAACAGTGGCAACTTGGTGGTTGTGGGATTTGAACCTGGGATCTTCCGAACCGTAGTCCAACGCCTTAACCACTGAGCTACACCTGGCCCCTAAATTTTTTTTGTGATTGTGTAAAGCTGCTTTCGACAATGACAATTGTTAAAAGGGCTATACAAATAAAATTTAATTGAATAAATTAACACATTATATACTGTATACAGTACACACAGAGGTGGATCTCAATAAATTAGAATATCATAGAAAAGTTAATTTATTTTAGTAATTCAATTCAAAAAGTCAATATTATACAGATTCGTTATACACAACTGATATATTTCAAGTGTTTATTTCTTTTAATATTGGTTACGGCTTACAGCTAATGAAAACCCTCAATATTTTAACACAAAAATGTATGAGCATGTGCAGCACATGGTACTTGGTAAGGCTTTCTTTGCATGAATTACTGTATGTTGTGTGGCAAGGAGGCGATCAGTCTGTGGCACTGCTGAGGTGTTATGGAAGCCCAGGTTGCTCTGATAGTGGTCTTCAGCAGTTCTGTGTTGTTGGGTATGGTTTCTCGCATCTTCCTTTTCACAATGATGTTTAGGATGGGCGAGCTTTGCTAGCCAATCAAGCACAGGGAAACCATAGTCCTTTAACCGGTTATTCATACTTTTGGCAGTGTGGGCAGGTTCCAAGTCCTGATGGAAAATAAAACCAGCATCTCCATAAAGCTGGCCAGCAGAGGGAAGCATGAAGTGCTCTAAAACCTCATTCTAGACGATTTCGCTGACCATGGACCTTATAAAACACAGTGGACCAACACTAGCAGATGACATGGCTCCCCAAACCAAAGAACTTTACACTGGAACTCAAGCAACTTGGATTCTGTCCCTCTCCTCTCTTCCTCCAGACTCTGGGACCATAATTTCCAAATGAAATGCAAATGTCCACTTAATCTGAAAAGGAGGATTGAGGAAAGGTCCATTCCCTTTTGTCCTTAGCCCAGATAAGACACCTGTGATGTTGTCTCTGGCTCAAGAGTGGCTTGACACAAGAAGTGCGACAGTTTTAGTCCATGTCCTGGACAGCTCACTATTTGTGAATCTCCCCCAAATTCTTGAAAGGATTTCCCAAACCTCTCAAGGCTGCGGTTACCCCTTTTGCTTCTACTCTTTTTTTTCCCTTAATAAATCTTTCCTTCCATTCAACCTTTCATTAAAGTGCTTAGATACAGCACTCTGTGAAGAGCCAGCCTACTGAACCAGACTAAGAGACTATTTAAAGGATCAGGAAACCTTTGCAGGTGTTTTGAGCTAATTAGCTGATTAGATCGTGACAGAATGAGGCTCCACTATTGAACTTTTTCACAATATTAAAATTTTCTGAAATATTAAATTTTAGTGGGTTATTAAGCTATAAGCCATAATTATCAAAAAAGAAATAAACAATTGAAATGTATCAGAATGTGTGTAATCAAACTACATATTGCATACATTTCAGCTATCGAATGTAATTACTGAAATAAATCAACTTTTTCGCTGATATTTTTAATTTATTGAGATGTACCTGTATACATGTTTATAATCATAGGCTACCACTACCACTAATCTAAGGCTAAGGCTACCACTACCACTCAGTCGGGAGGGCGAAGACTATCCCTTGTTTCCTCCGAACCGCGTGATATCAGCCGACCGCATCTTTTCGAACTGCTTGCTCACGCACCATTAGGGGCGGAATAACACACTCGGAGGAAAGCGCTAGCCGCTCCTTCCGCAGACGCCCCTGATTGGCTGTTGAGCCATGATTATTGTAGGAGCACAAGTACCTCTCATCCCTCCCCCCTGTGAGAGCTCGGCCAATCATCTCTCTCTGTGCCTCCGGCTGTGAGAGGAAAACAGCATCACCCTGGGTTCGAACCATCGATCTCCGGATGAGCGCTTTACCACTGCACTACTCGGAGGCTAACAAATGTTACATTAAAACTTCTTACAGCAAATGGGACCAGCAGTGCATGCAGTGGCTGGTTAGTATGGGGTGTGGCAACCCACTAAGAGCAGGGCTCAAACCTGGATCCTCAGATCCAAATGTCAACAACCTAGATCTTTAGATGCCTGAGCCACCAGTCCTACATCTTGTGTTTAATGTATACAGTATACATGAGTGTTTTTATAATCAAACTTGACATTCAACACACCTGGCCATGTTTACTTGTCATCTTATTATCCGCACTTACTGCGCAATTATGATACATAGCCGGGTAACCGCTCCTCGATTATGGGAAGCCATAGGGACAAACTTGGTCATGTGATTAATTTGCGTTAAATAAAATAGTAACATGTTAACATGAACTTACATCCCACACTAATAAGTCTGCCAATAAGTTTTTATGATGCAAAACAATATTCAAGGTAAGTGAGTATTTACAGATACAGGGCAAACAGTAGCTAATAATAAGTCATCCTTTGTGGCTAATGCTATTTACAATGATTTTCCAAATATGATTTATTAATTACATTTTGTGTTGGATGGAATTTAATGTTTAAAAAGTTAAGTAAAAACAACCTTTAGATTTTATTTATATAGTATGCGCTTTTATAACCGCCTACTGATCTTTCTTTAGAAGTATACTGTCTCCATAACATTGACCTTTTGGCTTCATAATTTGATTTACTTGGATTGATTTTGACATTAGTTATAAGCTAACAGGACAAGTGCAATCCCTAAACTGCCAAAGAGACACGGCTGGGCCCTTGAGAAAGGCCCTTAAGCATTAACTGCTCATCTCCGCTTGGATTGGATTTCGCTTGGTTTGTATGTCACTTTAGATAAAAGCATCTTGCGAATGGAAAGCTAATAGCACATTATCTACATTAAAATGTCAATGCCTTTGGCTGAAATGTTCAACAGTGACAGCTGTGTTTTGTCGCTGGATGAGTGTAAGCAATGCGGTCGACAGTTTATTGTTTCTGAGGCCAGACTGTATTCTGAGAGTCTCCCTCTTCTGCTTCCCTCTCCATCACTCACAACCACAGCTTTACAGTCAAACTGGCCAATGAACAAATAAAGGCAAGCACACACACACACACGTACACAGTGAGGTTTAACCAAGGACACCGGAAAATCTCGGTAAAAAATGTAAAAAGGAAAAAATGACTGCAGGTTTGTTCTCTCAAGGGCTTTACAGGAATGTGTTTTTATGGTGTCATCGTTTGTGAATAGGATTTTCTCTGTGTGTGTGTGTGTGTGTGTGTGTGTGTGTGTGTGTGTGTGTGTGTGTGTGTGTGTGTGTGTGTGTGTGTGTGAGAGAGAGAGAGAGAGAGAGATGTTGCTACATCTGCTATCTGCTGGTCCAGAAAAGGCTAACGCTAGCATTCAGGGCTAAAGCTGAATAAATTCCTCACAGCAGGAGGTTGTTTCAAAACAGAAATATCTTGTCATTCTCCCTTTCCATCTATTTCTTGTTCTCATTCCTTTGTGCTCTGCTTTGTCTTCATTTTTTTCTCCTTACACTTTTCTGTCAATAACTCCCTCTTTCACTACCTCAGTGTTATTCCCTCAGCGGCTGCCGTCGCTCACTCACTGCTCGTATATACTCGTTTTCTTCTTCTTCTTCTTCTTTTTTTTTTCACAATCGTCTTTCTTTCCCTGTTCACTTAGACAATGATTTCACAAAAATGTTGTAAATCATAGTGGGAGGAATTGTCTTTCAGCCAGAGGAGCACATTTATATATAAATATATATATTACTGTCTGCTTTGTATCCAACATGTTATTTATAGACATTTTTAATGAAATCGGCATTTCATCTGGCTAACCAACAAGCTATGTGCGCTAATCATATTCTTCAGTATGTCAATAATGTCGAATAACTTGACAGCCACCATATGTACGAGGTTAATTAGCATTCATTACTTATGGATAGCTACAGTATGTTAGTTGACTCACTTTTCTCTCCTTTTATTTGCTTGTCTCATTCTAATGGTCTATTACACTCTCCATTCCCTTTCTCCCTCGTCATTCTGACAATTATCTCGTATCAGAAGCTGTCCACCTCTTTACCTCCATTACTAATTGACTGTTTCTCTCTATTTCTTTATATAAAAAAGTCACCACTTTAAAGAGGTCAAAATTATTGGCCTACATCAAGAAAACCGAAAACCAATTAAGAATATTTACTAGAATTGTCTTAAATTTCAGCAATTGTCCAGCACTTTATTAAAACCTTGACCTTTTTGGAAGAAATGTGGTCTGGCAAATATAATATAGTATAATAGTAAAAGTAAGAATGTTTCTCATGGACAATGTGATGAGACTAAACAGCTACAGTATATGTTGTGGACTCAGTCGTCACCCAGTCGTCACCCACTCATCCAGGCCTATTGAGGAGTTATACTGTAGAAAACATCCTTACATGTGGCATTACTATCTGGTTATAATTGAAACACCACCCAGGCAGAATGGAAGGTTCTCCAATACAGGTTGCAGAGAGTACAGTATCAATCTGACATCGCCTCTATGGATACTTTATACACAGAATACTGCAGTAAAAAATGCACAAAGTATCCTCATGAACACAGATCTTACTCTCTACTCCTGCACAAACACACAAGACAAAAGCCCAGGCACTGCAGACAGGACAGTATAATCACACACAAAGCACATTTCTATAAGAGCTACTTTCCAGCCACTGTTATACTGATGGTAAAAGAAACAATGAAAGAAAAGAGCATACCTGCCTCATCCCTGTAATCCCTTGGAGTTTAGGCTTAGCAATAAAATTAAGTCAGCTGATGACCTGAATGTACTGACTGACCACCCAGATAGCACACACATGTCGCGGAGACGTCTATGCAACGTCATCTTTTTCATCTGGCAGATGTCTGGCAGAGGGCCATTTGCTCATCTGGCAGATGTTGCCGAGACGTCCGTGCCAGATGTTAAAATGACGCTTAGTCTACGTATTTAAGACGTAAATGAATTAAAACATCCCTGATCTGCAATTTAGACGATGTTAATCAGATGTTCATACATCTGCCAAATGTCTAATTCAAATGTCGTTTTATTAAAATACCCCCTCCCATTATTTTAATTAAATACCCTAACAGAATTCTGTGAAGGAAGGAAGCAGAAGACAAACGGGATAAAACAGAGATTTTTATTTTATATTTAATAAAAACCCTGTTTTACACCAGCAGCAACTTACAAATGAATTATATATCTGGACCATTGCACAAGACACTTTAATAAGTCACTTTTTATGCATATTTGCACAACCACTGCCACTTTCAAATATTTCTATATTTCAATATTTCTATATTTTGTAATATTTTTTATCGTGCCCTTATTTGTACAGTTTATTTTAATAGTTAAATTTATTTTCTTTAGTATTTCTTTTTATTCATATTTATTCCTTATGCATAAGTTTTTTTGTTGTTTATTTTTTGCATTTTTAAGGTCACTGGCGGTCGTGTAAGCATTTCACTGCATTTCGTACTGTGTATGACTGTGTATGTGACAAATAAAATTTGATTTTATTTGAAAAGATGTACAAAACATAAAACACCACAAATAAGTATTAATCATAGACAAAAAATTAAACACCAACAGAAACGTTTTCTACTTTAAATCTAAGTCATGAGTCATTTGTCAGGAAACTCTTTCAGTCAAAAACTGCTGTGAAAAAAAAAAAAAAAAAAAAAATTATATATATATATATATATATATATATATATATATATATATATATATATATATATATATATATAAATTAATGATACTTAATTTAACAAATGAACAATATTTATACTTTGTTCCTCTCGCCTCACAACTCATGAGAACAGACCGAAACCAGAACCGAACCGCAGATTAAGCACGCGCATATAACCGTCGGTATTTTAAGTGTGATTAAAAATACAAGAAATAGCTTAAACCAAAATAACGTGACTAAACATCGCTAAACAACAGGTGACATTTATGTTTAGTATTTTGTTTCTATTTAGAAAGATGGGAATTAATTCCTGCTTACCTTTTCTAAACGCCGCCAAACGTTTGTCTTCTCAACACACTGTGTTATCTTCTCGCGATATCTTCTCACGATGTTTGCTCTGATATTTCCAGTTTCCAGTAAGTCATAGATGATGCTGCAGCTTCCCGTCCACATACCAGAAAATTTCGGATGATAAAGATACGTCGTATAGACGTCGTATACGTAGAGGTAAAGACGATGTTCATTTAACAGCTCAAACAGGTGATCTACAGACAATCAAAATACGACTATAAGAAAAACAAATGCGATGTTTAACAGATGATACGCTCTTCAGCAGACGTCTCCCCGACGTACCTGTGCTATCTGGGCTGGTTATCACATTTATGGACTTTCTCTTCCCTCATGGCACAGGCATATTCCAGAAATCAAATTGTGAAAGTTATTTTTACACATGAATTCGCCACCACACTGTGGACCATCATCAAAGCTAAAGGTGGTCATTATGGTCATGGTGCTATTATTTTTTATTACAATTGTTTAGTTGAAAGGGCAATGTCCTGTGGCATGGTGACATAGTGGTTAGTCCTGCGGCCTTTCACCCCCAGGTCAAATCGCACTTCAGGTCTGTATGGCGTGTTCTCGTAATTTGATTGGATGAGAGGCATTTAATTAGTGATTTAATTATTTCAATGAACCTTTGGCAGTACTTACTGTAGATACCCGCCTGAAGTTTAACCTGTGCCATAACTGAAATAAAAATGTTGAGTAATAATGATGTTTCTATATGATCTATATTCTCTTTTTCCTCTTTTTCAATAAGATGAAGATTTATGGTAATAAGATGAAATAAAGTGAAATAAGATAATGAACTTGGTCAATTTTGTACAATATTTCCTAATATTTAGCCACCGATCCAGTGGAACCCATTTCCATATAAACAAGATATGCAGGTTAGGCTAATTGGTGTTCCCAAATTGACCGTAGTGTGAGTATGTGTGTGTGCCCTGCGATGGATTGGCACCCTGTCCAGGGTGTACCCCGCCTTGTGCCCTAAGCCTCCAGGGATAGGCTCCAGGCCCCCACGACCCTGAATAGAGGATAAAGCGGTATAGAAGATGAATGAATGAACAATAATTGTTTTGAAATTACAGTTTAAGAAAATTAAGTGGTTTATCTTTTCTGCAGGCTTCGACCTGAAATAATGTCACTAATTACATTAAAATTGATCAGCATATTTTTAACTTTTTAACTATTTCTGCAACCTCTTTTTCCATCAACGACGGGAACTTCAGCTAGTTATTAATACTGTATTTGTACTGTTCATGTTGCATAGCAACAGTCAGTTGTGAACCTATTTGTAGTGGTGGAGCCAAATGAATGACATTGTTGATGTAAACAAACAAATCATAATCTATTTATAATATATGGTGTTTGAAGAACTGTTATATAAAACCGATATCACATCTGAGGTCATGTTGTACTGAATATTAGCACGGTTTTCTTATCTTTGGCACATGGTTTGAGGCCACAGGCAGATGGCCTTGTTTAGGGATTGACCCTCTGGTCTTCTTTTAAACTCTTCTCTTTTTGTGTCTTAATCTTTTCTGCTTCTCACTACTTCAATCTCTCATACTCATTACATTAAATAATACTCTCTCTCTCTCTCTCTCTCTCTCTCTCTCTCTCTCTCTCTCTCTCACAGAACAGTGAGGCATTGTCCACTACTTGGGAAATGGACCTTGTCTCCCGTAAGGCCAGGAGTCCTCTGCTGATGTACATAAAGCCGGAGGACAATAATGCTGTGCTACAATGTAAAAGTAGTAATCAGGTGACCCGATCTCCTATGGTCATCACCCGCACCATCTCCGTCCTATGTGAGTCATAAGGCTTAATTTTCACTTCCTATGACCATCAATTCATACAGACGCGTTTGTTCTCTCTGTCTAACGAGCCAAAAAGTGGAGAATTATTTATAACAGTCTTGACCTGATGACATTATTTGCAAAACAAATAGACTGATTGGAACATTGACAAGGAAATGTAATTAGATTACAGACTATTTTTCACTTCATTTATCATCAGTTTTAATATTTTAAACACGTTTAAACACAAAGCTGTTAAATTTACAATTCTGATTGGTCAGGATGTGTTGATTGATTTTCTACAGTGGAAGCTCGGAGGGTTGTGCTGGCAGTAAATTATATATTTACATATACAGCAGAATTGCATTTGTTACAGTTTCTGTAGTAACGCAGAGACTTGTATGGCGGATTGTTTGTCAAAGTTTTCTGTAAGGTCATTTAATCCAGTATATACAGTATTGTAATTTATAACGCTAACAAACTTTAAAAAACCTAAATATTTATGATGAAGTTGATCTTCGACTTGATCAGCACTAACCATGAAGCCATTTCTGGAATAAATCCAACCATACTTTAAAATCTTTGCTAGATAGAAACATGAACGTTGTGGCAAATTTAAAGGCATAAGTGACCAGCTTTAGCATTTGTAAATTTACATGTAAAATCAGGGAATGACTTCATGCTTATTGCGTAGTACAGCAGATTGTATATGGAAGGGTGAACAGTCCCAACAGTTAACAGTTTCACATTTTGAAACATTTTTTTTTTTGCTTGGATGAATAACAAAGTGTCAGACAGATGGATGTCAATCAGTTGTGCACTTTACGATATCAAGACAGGCTCACTTAATTCTCCTATTTTTCCAAATGCCTCATGAAGCAGTGTTTAATCTTTGTGTTGTGAAGCCTTTGGAAACTCATCCCAAAAAAACATTTTATCATATTTGTTTGTCTTTTTATTTTTCATGCAACCTTTGCTGGATGTTTACCAAAAAAGTTTAGTATCATTAAACATTTTGTTAATATCTTATATTTCCATGGGATCTTAATGAATCTACCCTTCTTTAATGCTTCTGTTTTTTTTAAGTAATTGTCTCAAACCAGGGGTGAACATTAAATGCGACTAATTGTTATTGTTTCTGCAGTGGCTTTTAAAATGCTTCATCAAACTTGTGAAAAAGACCGGAATAGGAAATCATGCCGACGCAGACATTTGGTTTCCCTCCAGAGACTGTTTTAATTAGCGCACCTTTTAATTGTGGCAGTCTGATTTTTAAAAGACTATGACGTTGTAAGTGATGCATAGGGAGAAGAATCAATTAGCAAAGTGTGGTTTACAACTAATTGAAAGCTTGTTAAAAAGTTATGCTGTAGCTGGTCGTGAAATTCATGAATGTCCAAATGCTAGTTAAATGTCATAAGCTGTGTGTCACAACTTGTGCAGTGAGTTTAAAATCCTTTATATTAAACAATATATGAATAAATGAATGAATAAATAAAAAAAAATCCAGGGGTCTACACATTACTAAACTAAAATGAAGGACACATTTAAAAATAATGGCTTTAAAAATTACTATACTGTATATTGAAATCAGTTACACCTGATACCTGTAAGTAAACCCCTACTAAATAAATGCATATATTTAAGAGAGACTGTATTTTCTTTTGACCATGAGTGTATATGTGTGGTGGGATGGGAAACAAAAAATAAAAAATAAACATTTTAAGTAGTCTCTTATAATGTATTTGATAGTGATCCTTGAGTACATTTACCAGAAAATAACTCTAATAAAAGTTAAATTCATCTTCTAGAATATGAGTTGAGTAATATTGCCTGTAGTTAAGTACCAAAAAGAAAAATCCAATATTAAACACGCCTAATTATCAGGAACGATAATTAAATGAAAATGAGAAGATGGAATTTCGATTATGAACTTTACTGTGCAAAGCATAATATCAGGGTTCCAACATGTCTGGAGGGGGGGGGGCGGGGTTGGGGGTAGCTTTTTCCTTGTTGAAAGCAGAGTTTTTGAATGGCAATAATTCAGTGACCTCATCCTTTAGAAAAAAAATATTCAATCTAACACACAAAATCGTTTCTTGAAAATCAGATCACTGGGATGTATCGTTATTTTTGTCACCACCAGGGTTGTAATGTTAACGCCAGAGCCTGCAGATGGCATCCATGATGGCATTTTGGTTGTTTCATTGGAAAAAGACATGCATTACAGTATGTTACTAACTCGAATTACTGCAGTTAGATGCTTCGGGAAAATTTATAGGAGTAAAAGTATGCATTTTATTTATGAGATGTAGTAGAGTAAAAGTTTAAGTTGTCCTGAATTAATAGATAAATAAATAACGAATTGCATTGCTGATTAAAATTCTACTTGAGACCAGTTCAATTCAATAAAATTTTATTTGTATAGTGCTTTTAACAATTGACATTGTCTCAAAACAGCTTTACACAATCAAAATAATTATTTAAGTTTGTATGGAATGTGGCGGCACGGTGGTGTAGTGGTTAGCACTGTCGCCTTGCACCTCCAGGGTCTGGGTTCGATTCCCCGGCCAGGCTCGAGTCCCGTCTCTGTGTGCATGGAGTTTGCATGTTCTCCCCGTGCTTGGTGGGTTTCCTCCGGGTACTCCGGTTTCCTCCCACAGTCCAAAGACATGCAGGTTAGGCTAATTGGCGTTCCCAAATTGCCCGTAGTGTGTGATTGGGTGTGTGAGTGTGTGTATGTGTGTGTGCCCTGCGATGGATTGGCACCCTGTCCAGGGTGTACCCTGCCTAGTGCCCGAAGTCTCCTGGGATAGGCTCCAGGTCCCCCGCGACCCTGAACACAGGATAAAGCGGTATAGAAAATGAATGAATGAATGAATGAATGGAATGTGAATGTGTATGAATTAAAATGGTCAGAAAAGAAGTAACTTCGAAGTTATGAAGTAAAGAAGTTACTTAGTCAAACATTAATTTTAATCATTTGTTTCTGTTTATACTTTGACATATTTCCTTCAAGAAATATTTTTGTTGTTGTTGTTTCTTTTAATTACGTTTACATGCTTAACTCAATAAATATGTCTTGACTTTCTACAAGCATCACAAGGCAGTTTAATATATATTTTAATTGCCAACTTCCTAGTTTGATGTGATTGCTTACAGTGAGGAACATGTTTTGACCAGGGCCCGGTTTCTCGAAAGCTTCTTATCGCTAAGTAGTTCTTAAGTTGTACCTTAACCTCTCTCTTAACGTTATGGCGCATTTCCCGAAACGTTCTTACGCTAAGTATCTCTTAGCTAAGTCACACGTTCGTAAGGTTGGTCTGGACTATTTCATAATGTGACTAATGCATTAAAATTGGCAATCACTTTTAATATTAAACAGGTACAGCGTAGTGTTGTTTTAAACTGAAGACGGCGCCGTCTGTGGAGTCGTGTGGGTCATGTAAATTTCTCCTTTAGACTAAACTTCAGCCCTTTTCATATTTTCCCCATGGTCATTATTTAAAAAAAAAAAAAAAAGAAAAAGGTTTTGCCTTCCAAGGCAACAGATTATGGAGCTTCTTGAGCTGCTCAGACCTGTGCGTGCCAGACAACGCTCTACGTCCCGATGTCCAGCTGCTCGCTGCTTTTTGTTTAAAATAGGTTTCATGGATCATTAGCCATTATCCATAACTTTATGGACACGTTTTATTTTTATGAAACTTCATTCATTCATTCATCTTCTATACCGCTTAATCCTGTGTTCAGGGTCACGGGGGGCCTGGAGCCTATCCCAGGAAACTTCGGGCACTAGGCGGGGTACACCCTGGACAGGGTGCCAATCCATCGCAGGGCACACACACCTACACACACTCACACACCCAATCACACACTACGGGGAATTTGGGAATGCCAATTAGCCTAACCTGCATATCTTTGGACTGTGGGAGGAAACCGGAGTACCCGGAGGAAACCCACCAAGCACAGGGAGAACATGCAAACTCCATGCACACAGAGACGGGAATCGAGCCTGGCCGGGGAATCGATCCCAGACCCTGGAGGTGCAAGGCGACAGTGCTAACCACTACACCACCGTGCCGCCTTTTATGAAACTTGATTTAGTTAAATGAGAAAATAACCTTGGGAGTTTCAAACCCCGCATCCATTCATTTTTCTGGGTGATTGTAATGTTTAATACCCCTACAGTATTCACTTGTGCAGTTTGACTCGCTGTGAGATGCGGTGTGTTATACCCCTATCTCACCTGCGCGGTCTCGCGCTGTGGCCGTAAGTAGGGTTCATCATGATTCACCCCGAGTTTTTGCTCTGTGATTACGTTTCCATCTTTCCGTGTGAAAAATTAAACGTTTAATTTTTTTGCTGGTACTCGCGGAAGCTTGCAGACCTTGTAGAACTTCGCGGAACGTTAAAGGAATGTCGTGGGCAATCGCGGCAGCTCACGGAGATGAGTCAGGCCACACAGGTGAGAGAGGGGTATTAGGCACCGCGATCCGCCTCGAGTGACCGGCGCCCGACGGTCCAAAAAAATCATAATGAACCGCACTTACAGCCCTTACACTTACTGCGTGCGACCGTGTAGGTGAGATAGGGGTATTAAACCTCCACTCTGTCAACTCATCGTATTCATTCCATAAGTGCGATATACAAACCCAACAACTGACATGTTTCACATTGTTTCTGAAGCTGGTGAAGAGTTTTATCAGCTGTTTGTGCATCAACTATGATTGGATACCCGGTTCGTTACTACAGGTTACATTAAAATATTAGAGACAGTTTGGTGATTTAATTTATATATTTATCTATTATGGCATGTTATTGTTAAGTTAACCCATGTCGAAATAAACGCTATTAAAAGAATTTAGTGCAATGTTTAATTTGCATAGAAAGTGCCGTCTTTCTTAACGCTGTCATGCAAAAGGAGTGAAAAATCGATTCCTGAGCCACCGATGTCCGCTAATTCAGTACTTCACTGTAGACAGCGCCGCGTAACGTCGGACGTAAGAGGCAGCGACTTAAGAAGACTCCTAAGAGACAGTTCGAGAAATACACTTAGAAAAGTTATCACTTAACGTAAGATATATCTTAAGAGTCTTCTTAGTGCGTGAATAGTGTGCGTTATCGAGAAACCGGGCCCAGGATGTTACTGTAGTTACCTCCCACAGCAAAATGGACGTAAATAGATGCAACTTGTGTACAGTATATGCAGCCATTGTAGAATAGAGTTTGAATAGTTTATCCAACACAATTTCCACTAATAATGGCTTAGTGTAATTACCTCAGAAAATGAGATTTGAGGAAATACATGGATGATGCTTATAACATGATTCAGGAACACTGTAGACAGTAAAAACAATAGTGGAATTTTTTCTATGTGACAGGTTTACCTCATTGTTACACCTACAGTATTTATACTGTACTGTACTTTCTCTTTAGTGTGAAGAGAATTGGGTGCTGATAAGCTACATTATAACAACTAAATTTGTTTGTGCAAATTCCATTAGTACTAGAGAAACAGATTTTACTTGGTTTTAATTTGAAGGGATGGAAAGGAAGGTCTGGGTTGAAAATTCCGCTATTTAGAAATTACGTGTCACTGTGTCAATAGTATACATTGTCACTTTAAAGACTTCCCCTTGTCCTTCGGATGATAGTAGACAGCCGGGCTGTCTTCCAAAGGGAGTGTGGAGGGGCAATTTTAATTTGTCTAATGGTTTCCTTTAGTGTTATTCTTTTCACCTCAGTACAAAAAAATTCATGTCAGTTCCTTTTATCTAACTGAATGTGTTGTAAGTTCTAATGTGAGTAATACGGCTCTAAAGAAACGATCTGAAATAGCATTAGGAAAAGAAAGAAAACATTGGTATCAGTAAACTTGACAATCAATGCAATTGTAGGGTAGTGGGCTTTTCGATTAGCTTTTCTGCAAATTATTATTAGTAGAATAATGAAGAAAGCTTTCTTGTGAGTGGAGAGGTTTTCTTTCAACTTTTTGGTTCTTTACCAGTGGGAATTTGTAAGTAATATATTTGTGGACAAATAAAAAACATAGCTCAGTAAACATACTGTATAAACAAAAAGTGTACTGTTAAGAAAACCCAAAATGTAATCCATAATTTTGTTTCCCTTCTTGCATCAAGAGCACCACTAAGGTAAAATTATGGAGACTCAGTAGAGCATTAATTTATCTTGGATAAACGTACATCTTCTTAAGGTGTGCCATGTACGTGCACAAAATTTACCATGTGATTATTTCCAGCTGATATGTCTTCGTAAAAATTAAGGAGGAAAATCAGATTCTGCATTTTGTCTTCACACTGACATGCCCTGTTTAGACAAGGCTAGCAGAGAGAGGGCCATCAGAATGCTTCAGCTTGGTGCAACGCCAAATGGTTGCCAGTTTCTGCCAGTTGCCAGGAATACCATTTCCAGATTTTCAGGCTATGGAACAGAGTCTAAACAACTGCTTCCACTGCTCATTTCCCATGGTCTGTAAAGCCAAAAGTCAGAATGCCAAAACAAGACAGATTAATTAAGGCAATACAAACATCAATGTAGTAATTTGAGAAATCATACATAAAATGCTGCCACAACTGCTGCTGGTGGTATTTCATTGTTATACACGACAAGTCATTGGGCTATTGAACAACCTTTGGCTGCAACTGGACTTGCTGCACATGTAAGGAGGCTGTATCTTGGCCAATGTTAACAATACAGTATAAGTACATCATTGTTGCTTCAATTTAGAATTTCTGGTGTTGATGGACATTGATTTTTATATAAAATTAATATTTCTTATTTATTTGACAGAATTGTTAAGGAAGTGGTTGTGCATGCGTATATATTGACAAAATGTAGTATAAAGAGATTTTTATGTGGGTTTTATTTAGACCTTTTGAAAATACATAATGCAATCATATTGGGGATGTGAAAACAATGTGTTAATGTAATGTAATTCAGTCACATGGAATCAATGACCAATGTTTTTCAGTGTAAGCTAGTTATTTTATCCATTTCATTGCACTTGAGATCTTTTTCTTCTTAGAAGCAACACTGACCTGCACCCTCTGTCTTCTTTTTTCCCTCCGTCGCTCACAATCTAACAGTTGAGCCTGCTAATGTGGAGCTAAGTGGCTCTTTTGAAGCTATAGAAGGAACAGAGGTGAATATGTGGTGCTCCACATCCTCCAGTAATCCACCAGTTCATATCCGCTGGTGGCTTGGCTACAAGGAGCTGAATACGACTGACATCACCATTACTGAGGTAAAAGACAGTTTTTTTGTTAAGATATCTGACACAAAAAACACAAAGCTACAGAAGAAATTAGATTTAAGGGATCATCCTGTTAGTTCATGTCATCAAGAACTAGACAATTTCAATGATATTAAATATAACCTGAAAAAATAATCACATTTATTTTTACCTGTACGTTTATGTCTGTACATAATTAATTCCCCAAAGAAAAACAATAATAATAGTTAATAATAATAATAATAATAATAATAATAATAATAATAATAATAACTTATTATTATTATTAAATCTAATCGATAATATCACAGACCTGAATCTGCATGAAAAATTCCGCTTTTGTGTTGGAACCCAGTGGTGTCCAAGCTGACAGTCATCCTAACATACATACATACATACATACATACAAACAATATGCATTTTCCTGTTCTGCTTATTCAGTCCTACTTTAGGTAATTAGGCATGCACTACAAAGTGAGTTAGTGTAACCACAGACTTGTATACAAAGGGCAGTGTAATTTCCTGAAAATAAAATTATAAAATTGCAATACGGCTAAACAGTCTACAGTACATGCCTAAAATAGTCTACATGCTATGCACTAATTATGATTTCATGACCAGGCTTTAAGTACCCTATGTAGCCAGTGGAATATAGGCATTTGAACATCAGAACCGTATATTCTTGTTACATATGATATCCCTTTACAGATTTAGTAACACTGCAGATTTAGGACATTGACAGCACTCCAGGCATCCTCACCCAACTTCAGTGCCTGACCTCCCTAATGCTCTTGTAGCTGAATGAGCACAAATCCCATCAGCCATGCTTCAAAATCCAGACAAAATGTAGTATTGCTTGAATAAGTTGTTTGCAATCATGTGTCCGTTATGGTGCTCAATATCACTCTGGAGGGCATTAAGTGAAACACAGAATGGACAAGATGGGGTATTATGATAGTTTAGACGATATTGCAAGGGGATTGTGTAATCAGAAGATCACCAAATATTTTGGATGTAGTGCTTATGTTAATGTAGCGGTTGCTGCGTGTGGGTTTTGGAGAAGGTATAGAGGCGGAGGTGATCAAGTGGAAAGAGTATTTTAATAAGGAAAACGAAAGGTAGAAACAATAACAACAACACAACAGACTAAATCTGGAACTAAACAGAACGGAAGTTAAAGCAAACAAGGACGGAGATAAACAAGGGCTAAGCTACTCCAGCTAGACTAAACAAGAGCTACACAAGCCATGCTAGACAAGAGCTAAATATGCTAAACTAAACAAGAGCTAACCATGCTACACTAAACAGGGCTAAATAGGACTAGGATCTACGCCAGGTTAGGAGATGAACAAAACTAAGATATAAACAAGAATAGAATATAAGCAGAACTAGGAACTAAACATGAGGAACTAAACAAGGACCAGGAGCTAGGAAAGTGTCATGACACATAGACCACGGAAACATACACAACAACCTTACTTCACAGATGCCAGACAACGAAACTGAACTGATTTATAACAGACATAATTAGCAACCTCGATCAGGTGTGCTCCCATCACCTGATCAAGGTGCACTCTGGGAAATGAAGTTTAAAACTAAAGGAAAAACATACACGAAAACAAAATGGAGTCCAGGAGCAATGCGCCATCTGGTGTTCAACTGTGACAGTTATGAAGAGTTGCAATTTTACAGATTTTTTTATTTTTAAATTTTTTAACAGATTTAAAAGATGTGCTTGTTATAATGGCAATAGATAAAAGTAATGAACCTGTCCTCACATGCACTGCACTGGACTGGGCATGACATATTGCTTATTCCTGCCCGTCTCCTCATACTGTACTATTATTGACTGGTTGAGCTGTCAATCAAAATGATGGTTTGATTTATTTGATTTACATGATTTATCCTGTATTGATTACATGATTTAACTTGGGTGTTACTTAACCCAAGTTAGTTAGTTATGTTGTTTTTAAAATATAATAACTTTAAGACTTACAGTACAAAGTTAAGAAACATTTAACTACATAAACATAGACATAAAGTTGCTTGCCTATTATTCACAGTAATTTTTTTAATGAAGATTGATTATCTTTTAAACTGATTCCAAGCAATGGAATACACACAAACCATCCAAACCATTTCGAGACCTAGTAATAGCGTCTCTTATGTTGAAAATCATTTCCTTTGTCATTGGAAATTGATGTTGGTTGACGATGACTGGAGTGCCATCAGTGTTCCAGTTCATCCAAAAATAATTCAGTGTAGTTGAGGTGCTGGTCAATAGAGTTTTTCAACTTCAACCTATACTGGGTAAATATTAACTCTACACCATATAAAGACACCTAATACAATTATATGCAGCCATGTTTGTGGAAGCAATTTGGGAAAGGCCCATAAAGGGTCACCTGTAAACATTTAGCTATATACAGTACAGTAATATGTACAGTATATTGACTTCATTACCTTATCTGCACAATTTCCTGTTGGTGCATGATATAAGAAAATATAATAAAAGGCAAAATTGTACAATGTGTTGCATCAAGTGGTATAAGTTACCGAATAATGATAAACCACATTTGCAGTGATTTATTTAATAATTGCAGGTACTATGATTTCTAACTATGACTATTCATAACGCATTATCCTATATTGGTAATATTACAGACTCCTGCTGCAAATTGCATGTGTTAAACTGATTCTAAATATGTATAAAGTAAAATAATTTTAGAAGAACTTTCAGCTATTTAGCATTAGAGTTTCAGAACTAATTTTTCAGAGAAAACTATCCTTTCAGGCTTTGTGCCTTAATGCAGCTCTGATTAATTTAGACACATTATGAATCATTGTGCTCCTTTTAAAGTAAGACTTTGAGAGGTTTAGAGCTTTGAGCACATGATGAGTTCAGTCTTGAAGACTTAGGTGTTATGAAATGCTGTCAAATAAAAACCTTTTGGGGTTTTTGCTCTGACACTCAACCACTTGCGAGAGTGGAGTATTTGATTAAAACTCAAATTCTGCTATTATGCTACAAAACGGATCCTGCCGTCTTGTCCATAGTGGAGTTCGAATGACTCATCCTTTAGTTTGGACGCTTTGTGCCGCTACTTAATTTCCTTTGAGATTCTGTTTAGTTTAATTTTTTTTCCTTCTTATTTTTTTCCCAGTACTTTTGGGGAGTTTTTGAGTTTAATGAAATGTAAGTGAATAAAAGCCAGCACAAGGCTGCCTCGCTCCTCATAGGACCTCTTGTTCATTTTGATAAATTTTCCATTTGATTACATTTTTCATTTGCATGCACCCAGTGCTATTTTATTACACTTTGATATATATTACAAGAGAATAAGAATGACCTTTTTTCGCACTGTGTTGTTTCAGTGCTTGTATTTTTGTCTCTACCTGCAATTTTTGTGACGTGTTTTTTTCTTCACTTGACAGTAATTAAGCCTGCACAGTGAGGTTGCAAAGGTTAGGCCGATGCCACCTCTTCACATGCGCAAATCAGACTGCTTGCAAATGAGTTTGACATTAAAATGGGAAAAAATACATACAGTATATATATATATATATATATGTTGCTTGTTCTGGAGGAAAAAAATAAAATACTGTCAGAGACATTATCTGTAAAATGTATTTATTTCTTTTATTGAAACTCTGTAATTATTCTTTTTAAACTTTGTCACTGTAAAGTCCATATTGAAAAAACAAGTACATGGACAAATGCATCATGTTTGAACTTATGATTCCAGGAATTATTGTCTAGACATTGGATCAGTCACTTTTCCTATAATTTCCTTTAGTCGCAGACCTACTGTATTGCTGCGGTGCACATAAATAGCCATGATATCAAGCTATCTTTTATAAAGCCAGAGTACTTAGAGTGACAGAAAATGCACCACATTAGTTAGTAATTAGTGGTTAGTCTCATTGTAGCCAAAAGTTATAGCATTGAATAATGTAGGACTTTTTCAAGTAGTCTTTACATGGATAAAAAAATATATATAATCTGAGATTGTATTTAAAATAGACAGAATGAATAATATTTTATCAGAACAGTTTTTTAGTTTGAAATAAACAAATGCATACTGCCTAATGGCAGAGGAATCCAGGTGGGTTATACTGTATGTTCAAAAATAAGAGCGCTTGTAAAATTCTTATGAACACAACTGTTCAACAAGACAATTTGTTGTATGTTTGTGAGCATTTCACATCACTCTTGTCACTGAATGGAAGGCATGTAAGTTAAAAGCATGTATCACTTCAAATGAAATTTTAGCCCTTTAGCATTACAGTTCCATGATAGCATAGGCTTTGGCTTAAACATTCTTATCAATATTCCCAAGACAACAAGGTGCAAAAATCTTTATGGTCCCTTTCAAAGGCTACAATCGATGCTGTGTGAAAACGCTATGGGAACATCTTTTCGTGTTGCCGGTTGTGAAGCATGTGTGTATCAAACACTCCAAATTTTGGCCTATATAACCTCGGTCAGGTCGGTCTGATGAGACGCACCTGCAGGTTATAAATAGGACTAAACCGGAAGCATTCCTCAGATATTTTGTCTTCACTGACAGCCTAGTTGTGTCGTGTGTCTGTGTTTAAACCAGCAAAATAATAAAGTGTTTAACTCACCGATATGGCAGAGTTTTAAACGAGGTGTCCCTCCGTGTGTGATAATCCATACCGGAGGGTGATCTCTACACTTTACTGCTTCGATTGAAGTGCTCGCGCGCGCCCCGCATTCCTTGAGATGCTCCGGGCTGCTGCGCATTTCTGGGGCTCAAAATGTGCGTATCCGGCATAGCTGCGAGAGACGGATTTCGAATCTCTCACGCCCTCGCCGGATCGGGAAATTCCTCTGTTCCTGGCGCTTCTTGTGAATGGGCAAGGATAGACATCCTCTCTTGCTTCCGCAGAGATGGAAATAGCCTCCAAGCACTTGAAAAACATTAGACAAATTCAAATTTTATTTGTCACGTACACAGTCATACACAGTACGATATGCAGTGAAATGCTTATACGACTGCCAGTGACCTTAAAAACAAAAGCTTAAACATAAGAAATAAATATGAATAAAAGAAATATGTTAGAAAATAAAATGACCTAGTAAAATATACCGTACAAGTAAAATATACTGTAATAAAAGAAATATGGTAGAAAATTTAATTAACTAGTAAAATATACTGTACAGAGGAAAATAAAATATACTATACAAATAAGAACAAAATATCAATATAATAATATAGAAATATAAAAGAAGAAAATATAAATTTGTCCAAATCAGAAATGTAGAAATGACTGTGGTGTGCAAATATGCATTAAAGTGACTTCTTAAAGTGTCCTATTATTAAAGTGATTTGTGCAGTGGTCTATAAATGAAAATATAAATGTATAGTGCAAAAGTGTGCATGAATATGTCCATAGTAGCCATGAATGGCCAGTCAGTGTTGGATGTAAAAAAGATGTTAGCCCTGTAATGTGCTGTGGTTGAGAGACCTTATGGCCTGCAGGAAGAAGCTCCTCCTCAGTCTCTCTGTCTTGGCCTTCAGGGAGTGGAATCGCTTCCCAGACCGCAACATAGAGAACAGTCCATTGTTGGGATGGCTGAGGTCCTTCACGATCTTCATAGCCTTGGTGCAGCACCACGCTTGCTGTAGGTCGAGTGCAGGTCAGGGAGCTCGGTGCGGATGATTTGTTCAGCTGAACGCACCACCCTCTGTAGAGCTCGTCTGTCCTGCATGGTGCTGTTTCCAAACCAGGTCGTGATGTTTCCTGTCAGGATGCTCTCTATGGTGCAGGAGTAGAAATTCCTGAGCATCTTGGAGGGCAGTCTAAAGTCTCTCAAGCGTCTGAGGTGGTAGAGACGCTGCCGGGCCTTTTTCACCACGGTGTTGATGTGACAGGACCATGACAGGTCCTGCGTGATGTGAACACCGAGGTATCGAAAGCTGTCCACTCTCTCCACTGGGCTCCTGTTGATGACTGGGGTCTGGTAGTTCCTCTCCTGATTTGTACAAAAGTCCACAATCAGCTCCTTTGTCTTGCTGACGTTCAGGAGGAGATTTCTCCAGATTTCCAATCTCCTCTAGGTAGTCCGACTCATCGTTGTTCATGATCAGGCCAACCACAACAGTGTCGTCAGCAAACTTGATGACAGCGGTGGAGTTGGTAGTGGCCACGCAGTCATAGGTGTATAAAGAGTACAGCAGGGGGCTCAGAACACAACCCTGAGGGGCTCCAGTGCTGAGAGTGAGGGAGGCTGAGACATCCTTACTGCTTGTGGTCTGCCAGTTAGGAAGTTGGAGATCCACTGACACATAGATGAGTTGAGACCCAGGTGCTCCAGCTTGGTGGTGAGTGTGGAGGGAATTATGGTATTAAATGCAGAGCTGAAGTCGATGAAGAGCTTTTTTCACGTAATTCCCCCTCCGAGTGTCCAGGTGCATCGTCTGTGGAATGGTTTGGACGGTAAGCGAATTGTAGTGGGTCCAGTGTAGCCGGTAGTGAAGAAATGATGGAGTCTCTGATGAATATCTCAGTGAACACAGGTACTAGCTGGTCTGCGCAGGCTCTGAGGATACGGCCTGAGATGCCGTCTGGTCCTGCTGCTTTCCAGGTGTTGACACTTTTGAAGGCTCTCCTCATGTCGTGCTCGGAGATGATGAAAGCATTTCCGGTGCTGGCAGTGGCTTCCTGTCTGCATCCGTTAGCACCGCTAGCATTAGTGCCGCTAGCATTAGCATCGCTAGCATCTTTAGCTGCATCCTCGAGGTGAGCATATAAAGTATTCGGCTCGTCTGCCAGAGTCGCGTCCGCGTTCGTCATACCGTTTGTTGGTGTTTTATAGTCTATAATTGTCCTTAGTCCCTGCCACAGGCTCCTAGAGTCACTCTGTTGGAGTTGTGACTCTAGTTTCCTCCCGTAGCGCTGCTTCGCCTCTTTCACCGCTTTCCACACGTTGTATGATGCAGCCTTGTACAGTTCCATGTCCACCGACGCAAGTCCCGTGTTGTAGGCAGCGGTGCGAGATCTCAGAGCATCACGGATGGTTTTATCCACCCACGGCTTCTGATTGGGAAACGTTCTGATAGTCTTTTTCTCCATGGTATCATCTGCTAGTTTCCCGATGAATCCCACAACTGCTTCTGTAAACATGCTGACGTCATCGGAGCTGTTTCTGAACATGTCCCAGTCTTCGTCATCAAGTGCGTCCTGTAACGCGGCCACTGATTTATTCGTCCAGCGTGTGACCTCCCTCTGAACCGGAACTTTCAGCCTTTGTTTGTATTTTGGCATGAGGAAGATGGCGGCGTGGTCGGATTTACCAAACGGTGGACGAGATTATGCCTTGTAGCCATCCTTGACCATAGTGCAACAATGGTCCAGTGTCTTTTCACCCCTGGTGGGGCAGGTGATGTGTTGAAAAAAGTTTGGTGCTGCGCATCTGAGGTTGGCACTATTAAAGTCCCCCGCCATAATAAACACAGTGTCCCGGTGTTGTGTCTGGTGCTGTGTGAGTGCCTCATGCAGCTCACATAAGGCAGTGTCCATGTCCGCTTATTTTATCTTCAGCAAAATTCACTCCCGGTTTAACGTAGATTATTAAATTCTAAAATTGTGCTGAAGTTAATAATTGACATCAAGCCAGGAGTGAAGTTTGCTGAAGATAAAATAAGTATAACTAGCGTAAACAAGATACACAACCTTACAAAACCTTACAAAAGTCTATTTAGTTGTATTAATAAGTTACTGAAAGACAGGCAGACATGTATATTATATTAGCATCGTGGAACATCGACTAAACAAAGGTCCTCAGTGTTACAGTAGGTCAGCACTTTGTTTCCCTCAATAAATTAATGATTAAAAAAGTCAAGATCAAGAAAAGATTAAAAAGATTAAATGAATAAATAAATAAATACATTTCTCAGAGGAAGGAAAAATCACTGTGAGCACTTCCAGAATGCATTCATTTTGTTAAAATTAATTAGCTGTTACTATACAGTAGATTGGTATTGGGAATGCATACAGTACATATAAAATCACAATAGATAGACAAACAGACAGATATGAGGCCAAAAGTTTGGGACACCTGCCCAAACTGCCAACCACCTACAGTACATGTGTTGAACATCCCATCCTATCCCATGCCATGTTTTCTCCATACTATTCTTGGCTAACCACGTCTTAATGGATCCCACTTTGTGTATGCGGCACAGTCATGATACCCAAGGTTTAGGCTTCTTATCCTAAGAAAGAAAAATTGTAATGCAGGTGGGTTATACTGTATGCTAATATTTTGACATTTTAAATGATTGTGTGCTTACCAAATTTGTGGCAAAGATTTTGGCAAGAAATTCATATGGGTTTGATGTTGAGGTGTCCACGTACTTTTGGGCATATATAGTGTAAGAAGATTTTTATGTTACCATGTCTGTCATCATCACTGTCATTAATTCTATTGGTAATGTAACTCATGTTGAAGTGATTTCTGTGTTCTGAAGGGAGAGAATGGTGGGATGATGACATTGTCTAACCTGACTCACACCGTGTCGAGGGAGGAAAATGGACTCTTGCTTACATGTGAAGCGTTTAATAAAGGCACACGATTTTCCAAAATCCAAACCAAAACGCTTACTGTGTACTGTGAGTGTGAAGCGCGATTCTTCATGCCACCATTTACACTATTTACACTTTCTATTGCCACTCAAACTAAGATGGATTAATTAGGTTAATTGAACAGTCTCTCTCTCTCTCGCTCTCTTTCTCACTCCCTCTCCCTCTTTCAGATCCTCCTCAGAAGGTTTGGTTAGACGCCCCAAAAGAAGAAACTCGCCTGCGTTCAGGGATGATTATTCGGCTGGTGTGTTTTTCTAGTGGAGGATACCCAACAGCAGGCCGTTTGACTTTATTGAAGGTCTGTGTATATAGTACAATAATATACAGTATCTCACAAAAGTGAGTACACCCCTCACATTTTTGTAAATATTTTATTATTTCTTTTCAAGGGACAACGCTAAAGATATGAAACTCTGATAGAATGTAAAGTAATCAGTGTACAGCTTGTATAATGGTGTAAAGTTGATGTTCCCTCAAAATAACTCAACACACAGCCATTAAAGTCTGAACTGCTGGCAACAAAAGTGAGTACACCCCTAAATGAAAATGTTCAAACTGTGCCCAGTGTCAGTATTTTGTGTGGCCACCATTATTTTCCAGTACTGTCTTAACTCTCTTGGGCATGGAGTTCACTAGAGCTTCACAGGTTGTCATGGGAATCCTCTTCCACTCCTCCTTGATCACGTCACGAAGCTGGTGGATGTTAGACACCTTGTGCTTCTCCACCTTCCGTTTGAGGATGCCCCACAGATGCTCAATAGGGTTTAGGTCTGGAGACATGCTTGGCCAGTCCAGCACCTTTACCCTCAGGTTCTTCTGCAAGACAGTGGTTGTCTTGGAAGTATGTTTGGGGTCATTATCATGTTGGAATACTGCTCTATGGCCCAGTTTCCGAAGGCAGGGGATCATGTTCTTCTTCAGGATGGCACAGTACATGTTGGCATTCATGGTTCCCTCAATGAACTGTAGTTCCACAGTGCCGGCAGCACTCATGCAGCCCCAAACCATGACACTCCCACCACCTTGCTTGACTGTAGGCAAGACACATCTGTCCTTGTACTCTTCACCTGGTCGCCGCCACACACGCTTGACGCCATCTGAACCAAATAAGTTTATCTTGGTCTCATCAGACCACAGGATGTGGTTCAAGTATGCCATGTCCTTAGTCTGCTTGTCTTCAGCAAACTGTTTGCGGGCTTTCTTGTGCACCATCTTTAGAAGAGACTTTCTTCTGGGACGACAGCCATACAGACCAATTTGATGCAGTGTGCGGCATATGGTTTGAGCACTGACAGGCTGGCTCCCCATCCCTTCAACCTCTGCAGCAATGCTGGCAGCACTCACACGTCTATTTTCAAAAGCCAACATCTGGACATGACGCTGAGCATGTGCACTCTTCTTCTTCTTTGGTCTACCATGGCGGGGCCTGTTCTGAGTGGAACCTGTCCTTTTAAACCGCTGTGTGGTCTTAGCCACCGTGTTGCAGGTCAGTTTCAGGGTGTTAGCAATCTTCTCATAGCCTAGGCCATCTTTGTGTAGAGCAATAATTCTTTCTTTCACATCCTCAGAGAATTCTTTGCCATGAGGTGCCGTGTTAAACGTCTAGTGACCAGTATGAGAGTGTGAGAGTGATAACACCAAATTTAACACACCTGATCCCCAAGGACACCTGAGACCTTGTAACACTAACGA
Source organism: Channallabes apus (assembly GCA_030522415.1). Lineage (NCBI taxonomy): Eukaryota > Metazoa > Chordata > Actinopteri > Siluriformes > Clariidae > Channallabes > Channallabes apus. Next base: position 30,552,963 of record CM060126.1, read on the forward strand.
GTGACATGACAACGGGAAAGTAAAAGGGCTAATTGGGCACAATTTGGGCATTTTCATTTAGGGGTGTACTCACTTTTGTTGCCAGCAGTTCAGACATTAATGGCTGTGTGTTGAGTTATTTTGAGGGGACATCAACTTTACACCATTATACAAGCTGTACACTGATTACTTTACATTCTATCAGAGTTTCATATCTTAAGCGTTGTCCCTTGAAAAGATATAATAAAATATTTACAAAAATGTGAGGGGTGTACTCACTTTTGTGAGATACTGTATATAATATAATATATATTATAAAGTTGAATAATATATAATTTTATGTATTCATGGACACAGAACTGTGCATTTCTAGATGAAGGCTCATTGACTATTTTTAGGAAGTGCCTCATTGCCTTATTTTTTGATAGCAGTTTTACACAAAGATCAACAAATGTACTACTACTACGACTATAATAATAATAATAATAATAATAATATCCTTGCATCAAAGCTGAAATGTTGTATTAATACATGTGTGTGTGTGTGTGTGTGTGTGTGTGTGTGTGTGTGTGTGTGTGTGATATTAGAATAATACTGTTGTGCAGATGACATCGAAACACATCCAGTCTGAGCGTGGTGTCTCACAAGAGTTTCTTCTCACTCTCCAACCCAGTGATAATTTAGCCATGTATCACTGCGAGGCCACCAACAAGGCCAAGAAAGTACGATCAGCTGAAACTAAACTCAATGTCCTGTGTGAGTCCATCATCGCATACTTGGAATTAATTTAAAATCTAACTTATTTTTATAGCCTTAGAGGTTTATTCTTAAAATTTGAACAACAAATAATTAATTAATTACAGGTAATTAATTGTTGATTAATTAATTGAAATTAACTGCACTATGGGAATAATATGCCTGATTCATCTGATTCATCAAAGGACACAAACAAACAAACTCTGTCACTGAGTCAATGTGAGTGTCAGAAAACAATGCTGTCGATTGTGACTCAAGAGATCAGCAGATACGTTGCTTTAACCTTCCCTTCTTTTTATCAAACCGGTTTCCTGTTTTAGCAACCTGTTTGCTGTTTGATTTCTCAACAGATCTGTAGCTCTGTGATGCTCATTATTAGCATGAGTGTCACTGTCATCATTCACTCTAGCAGATATGATCCTTTGGGATGCAGATCCAAGTAGAATTTTTAGAGCTGTTTCTTTTGCACTCAGTGACAGATGTGTGCTAAAGTGTTCTGGTGTTGTGTGTTGGATTGCTGTTAAAGTCCCTGCAGTAAGTTTGAAGATTATTGTGAAAAAGAAGAAGTTGCGTGCTGGAGAAACGATCAAGATGGAGTGTCTGGCTGGAAGCAGCAATCCACAAGCTAACATCAGCTGGAGTCTGGGTACCACCAGGTAAAAAGGTCATGCAGCAAAGATAAATTAAATAACCCTGTGAAACTAGTTTGAGAAAACTAATGTCATTCCTTATCATTCTATACACAATACTCCACAATGACAATGACAAAAAAACACTGACCTACTTTCACTCATGGTGATACCAGAGAGCATGAATATAAATACATTGCTTTGATGACCCTGTGCTATATGGTCAAAAGTCCAGTTGCAATTCATTAATTAAAAATTTGTTAATGATACCAATTGTTTACTGATGGAGACTTGAAAACAGACCTGAGACCATGAAAACAGCTCATTGCAATGTTGGCACTAAAACAAAAAATCTGAGTGATAGCAGTCATAAGCCATCATAGCAAAGCTGTGTGTATCAAATGCAGTCCAAACCCATAAACATGCTGAGAACTTCTCAGTCATGTGTAAAACCCCATTCCCACCGTGAAGCATGGTGGTAGTAGCATCATGTTCAGTGTTCTGTTAACATTGTGCTCATGGTTGCTTTACTGTCTAATCAACTCAGGACTTGGTTACTGCCTAACGTGGACTGCTCTTAATTTCTAGTCAATTTAATGATGCACTGTGGCAATAAAAAATGTTGGACTAGTTTTTGTAACCAAACCCGTGCCTTTTCTGCCCTCCATTTACTTATTTCCACCGTAAATGCATTTTATCCTTTGCTTATTCTTTTCCTGTTCTGTTACTTGCTGTCTCTCCCCCTCTATCCCTCCTCCTCCTCCTCCTCCTCCACCTTCTCACTCCATTACTTGACTCCCCTCCAAAGTCTTTTAGGAGAGGGGACTAACGCTAGGAACTCGACGTATGGCGGTGTGTCAGTCAACAGCTCTCTGGTGCTCCCTCTCTCTTCTCATCTACACGGCAGCAGTATCACCTGTCAGGCCTTCAGTGCTGCACTCGCAGAGCGGGTCAACACCTTCTACACATTCAACATCCTTTGTAAGTGTGTGTGTGTGTGTGTGTGGGGGGGGTGATGGGTGGAACAGAAAAAAAGAAAGAAATAGCATACTTTAAATCTTAACGTATCAGACACACAAAAAAGCGTTCAAGTCAAACTGGGACTTGTGATGAAATTTCTAGTAAATGAAGGCAAAAAAACTGATTGACATTAACCAGAAGACTTCAAGCAGGGTATGATGATGAGAGTCTTAGCTGCAGTAAAACATTTGAATAGCGCAAATACTTTTAAAAAGGCTGTCTGTCTGTGAATGACGGTGCTGGCTGAGGTGGCTGTGAGGCCACTGCAGTCATTCCTGTGAACATCCAGTGGGTGAAATGTCTGATTCTTGAAAATTGATGGATAATCAAGTTCAACTTGTGAAAGAGACCCATCCGTCTGTAGAAATTATATTATTGCCACATCCCCCATACACTGCTGACCTCATTCCAAGGCATTTCCACATGTTTGGGACATTAAAGGAGTTCTTGTGGCCAGTGTTTTTACTGTGAAACAGGCAGTTTAATCATGACAGAGAAAACTTTCTACCTTAATTGTATCCAAGCAGTAGTGAAACTGAAACTAAGTGCATTAGTGTAGCATGAGATTATATGGAGAAATAAAGGTAGTTTTATTCTCATAGTTGTTCTGTTATTCTGCACATGAAAAGTCCTGGTTTGACCTGAATGCCTGAATGAGGTTCATATTAAAGCAGCTGTTATGTAGAAACTAATTTCCTACTTACCATATTGTACAAGGGAAAAGCATCCTTTCATTAGGAGCAGATGTAGCTCAGAGCTTTACCTACAGTACTAAGCTTCACCTGTCCTGATATGTGGCTGCCTTTCCCTTGTACGCATGGTAGAAGGACGGGACAGCACTACTGATTAAAAGGTCCAAACCCCAACATTACTATTCTGTCACTGTTTGGACCTTAAGCAAGGCATTTAAAGCTTAGGGAATTTTAGCCTTTATTTGTTTTCCTGTTTTTTAATTTTTTTATTTATATATACACTATCGTTTTGCCTGATTGGTACTGTATATATATATATATATATATATATATATATATATATAGCTATAATATGTTTTAATACAAAAAAAAATAAAATTCAGTATGTGTGTGCGTGCGCGCGTGTGTGTTCACGTGTGGATTACGGCCAGAAAGGACTTGCTTTACTTTGATGTTGTTTTGCCTGATGTTTGCAGCCATGTCTTCAAAGCCCACAGGGAATTAAAAGCACAAAGGAGTGTGTGTGTGTGTGTGTGTGTGTGTGTGTGTGTGTGTGTTGAGATGTTAAGATGTGTTTGGCCCATTATGGCCCATGGCTTCCTATGAGTCACTTTCATTCCTCTAATTGAGATTGCAATGTGAGTTTCAGGCTTAACCTTAATTATTACTTGTGTCAGATTGTTTTTTTTTTTTTTCCTTTTTGTAGTGTGTGTGTGTGTGTGTGTGTGTGTGTGTGTGTGTGTGTGTGTGTGTGTGTGTGTGTGTGTCTAAATTGTAAATGACCACAGTCACTCCACATTAATGCTATGCACAAACAGGGCACTAGTGAGTGCGCTTACTAGTGCACAAAAATAACTCGAGTGAACTTTATGGAATTCACATACTAGCAAAATCTATCATAGCTGAGTGAGTAAATAAACCCATTATCCATTAAAATCAAGTAAAACTTTGAATAAAGCACTGGTGCTTCTCTGTAGGTACGCAAATGGGGAGACAGAGAGACTTTATCAAGTTTATATGCTAATAGGTATTTTTTTCAGTGAGGTAATCCTTACACAAGTACAGAAGTATCTTTTTAAAAGCAACGGTCATGGAAACATGAAATACACCCAAAGAGCTGACGCAGTAATAATGTACAGTATTAGAAAAATGAATTGTCATTTCAATTACACCTGGAACTAGTGTCAGAGTCGCAGTTATATGCTGTCTTTCCTTCAACCCTTCAGTTGTCAACTTGCCTCGTCCTTACGCCGCTCAAGCTAAGATATAATTCTTCTAGACAGCCATATTAAATTTATGTGTCATAGATTTTAATTGTGCTTAACTGCATGTGTGATATGGCAGCGTTATCTCTTCTTCTATCAAACTGTAGGACTATGATATAAACTGAACATAATTCTTCGAAGCAGCTAAATCAGCAGACGGACCAGAGTGTCTCGCAGACTCTCACTATTCACTTTTGTTAGCTGTAATGTAAATGATTACTTTAAAGACAGTAATTTTGTAACAATTAGTTATTTTAAAAAGTAACATCCCCCAAACACTGTTCACTAGTGCTTGGATGCCATCAAGAAAGAAAGTTATCTCAGTTTACCTGAGCAATCATTGGAGCACCTGCTTCATGTCTGAAACACTGGCCTCACATGAATTCCTTTAATGGCCCAAACATTTAATGGATTTGCAGGAGTGCAGTGAGATCAGGACCGTCAGGGATGTGGCAATAACTCAGACAAGTTCCTGTATTGGGCAGGCATTGGTGAACGATTGTGTGAATGATACAGTTCCTACAGACAGATGTGTCTCTTCTGCAAGATGGCAACAAATTATCCATCGATTTTCAAGGATCAGGCAACCCACCAGTTGAATGTTCAAAGCAATGACTGCAGTGGTCCCTGAGCCACCTCGGCCAAGATCGTCATTCACGGAAGTGTGGCCTTCTTTCAAATGTTTGCACAATTCAAATGATTTACTGCAGCTGAGAGTCTCATCACTGTAATGTTTGTGTGAAGTGTTCTGTAAATGTCAAAGCTTTACGTCTTCATTCACAAGTCCCAGTTTGACTTGAATATGCCCCTCACATACTGTAAATGTGTCTGATGTGCAAATGTGTAAATGAGGCTGCTTCCTCAGTTTAAGTCAAGAAGCAGTGCTCTGGAATATTCAAATTCAAATTCAAATTTTATTTGTCACATACACAGTCATACACAGTATAATATGCAGTGAAATGCTTACACGACCGCCAGTGACCTTAAAAAGAAAATAAAAGCTTGTACGTAAAATAAATAATCAATAAAAAGGAAATACTAAAGAAATAAATTTAACTAGTAAAATTAACTGTACAATAAGGGCATAATAAAATATTGCAAAATATAGAAATATAGGGTAGATACTGTAGAGTATATATGTATATAGAATTTAAAGTGTGAGAATAATTATAATATTAGTGGGTGTACGCACTGGCTGTTGGTGCTATAGGGATTGGTTGATTATTCGGGTATGGGGAGTGGGCGATGGGGTAGCAGATGGTAAAGGAAGTGGCTTCGCCAATCTGACAATAATTCACACTAGATGAAGACGATTCTAAGGTCATCCACAAGACTACACTTGGATTTTTTTATTTTTACATTTTTTACACTTTGAGATTATTTGCATGAAGTAACGATGTGTATTTAAGGCCATTTTCGATGAATGTTCTTCCATTCTTTAAAATGTAATAAAATGGAAAAAAAAAAAAACCCTTGCACTGTTACAGAACTAATCTGTTGCAACCTGGCAAATTATTCTATCCTAACCTACTGCAGGTAGATGTGTGACACATGTGCTTAATCCATATAACACCTAATCCATATAATTCTTTTACAGAAATAAGAAAGTTTCATATTTTTAAATGAAATCCTTCAGTTGCGTTTGATGAAGTGACATTAGTGTGTAATAACAGCCCTGTAATGAGAGAGAGAGAGAGAGAGAGAGAGATGAATGCATGTTTTTTTTTCTGAACTTCACACATCACTATGTGATATATTTATATTTACATGGATTTCTCAGGCAGATGCTTTTGTCCAAAGGGATTTAGAAGTGATGCAGAAAATAATCCAGCTGTTCCGAGAGCTGCGAATGATACACGCTTTGCAAGACTGAGCTTTCACAATTTATCACAGGCTTGTATAAGGATGAAACAAGAAGCAAAGACACACACAGTATACTGTATGCATAGGAGTGAGTGAGTTTATATAGGAATGAGTGCAATGAGTTAGAGAAAGATTGAGTGAATGCTTTATGGTATTTTTGAATGTACAAGTAAGTACGTAAGTGATTGAGATTAATAAGTATTATACAGGGGATGGCATGTACTGTACTGTATAAGTGAGTAAGTGAAAAAAATCAATGAGTGAGTTTATAATTGAGTTAGAGTGCTTTTGAATAGTAGTGAGTGAATGATTAAGTTGATAATGAATTTATGTTTAAGTGAATGATTAAGAAAGTTAAATTATCAGTACAGTAAATACGTCCATTAATGAAAAAAGAGTGAAGCAGAATAGATCCATACATGAGTGAGTGAATAGATTAATTAGGATATTCTGTATAAAGAAAATTACAAGAAATACAGCATCATGCAAAAGTCTTGAGCTAGCCCTCATTTCATATCTAATTCAATTCAACTAAGGGCAGGAGAGTGCCTTCATGGTTAGCATTGTTGCCTTTCACCTCCAGGTTCAATTCCTGCCTCTGTGTGTATGTAGTTTGCATGATCTCCCCGTAGTTTACTCCAGATACTCCAGTTTCCTTCCACAGGCCAAAGACATGCAGATTAGGCTACTTGGCATTCCCAAAGTGCACGTTGTGTGTGAATGAGCATGTGAGTCTGTGCATGTATGTTTACCCTGCGATGGATTGCCACTTTGTCCAGGATGGACCCTGTCTTGTGTCCTAAGTCTCCTGGTTTAGGCTCCAGGCCTCCACTGTATACAGGATAAAGCGGTAAAGACAATAAATGAGTGTGAGTGAGAGTAGTTAAATACATAATTAAATTATGTAGATGAAATAAAAGAAATGGGAACAGATATTTTTACTGCAACAGGCTGAAAAGTGCATAAAGATACAATTTTAAATTTGATTGTTGATCTAATAACCTCAGTAGCAACCTCATTTCCTCATTTACAGTACCTAGTTTGTTCCATCCACTCAGCATTCAACATGACCTGTATACTGGACTAATCACTGGTCTGATCATCTGTCAGCTACTGCATCTGTTTCTCACTAGTTCATGCCTGAAGTTAGATGCCATTTTTTTATGCTTAAATGATTCATAGATCACTGTGTGGCTTAACAAAGCGAAAATATTCCTCTGAAACTGGTCAGGTACAGGGACTGGACTGAAAATGAAGGCCACAAAATTCCTTCAGGAAGCCTGGAGAACTATTCCTCAAGATGACATTAAAAATACAAGAACTCTGGTTCTCTTTGGAAGCAAAATATATAGAAACAAGTGTTTGGCTCAAGACTTTTGCACAGTACTGTGTATCACAAATCACTATTTTTGTCCATAGAATGAATGAGTGATAAACCCTCCATGGAGTCACAAGTCAGTAGTTAGATTTTCGCCTCACAAGCTATTAACTTCAGAATAAGTTCACTTGAATTAATAATAAGATATAGTGTAGTATGTTTTGATAATTCATTAATTGATTTATTACTTTTTCATTATTGAAGCAAATTAGTCACATAATTAACACATAATTCATATTTATTTCTGTGAGTAAAAATTAGTCCTCAGTAACCAGCATACATTAATTTAAAAGTGAGTCGATATTTAATAATTAATGTATAAATAATTTGTTAGGTGAGTTTGATCTCAAGAAATGAACTATGAGCTTGATTAACAGCATTCACTAACAGGCTGTGATTCAATTTGTGCTAAATGATGTGATTTATTTATAAGTCAAGGATGGAGAAAAAAATGTAAATGCATGTTCAGTTTATTTATGCAATTTTTTTTACATACCTGTCACTTAGTATGTTATTCTGCTCATCATACTGATCATGTATGAACTCTTTGTTAAAAATAATAGAATAAACAGTGCATTTGGTATAAGCACATGTACTGTATGTGTCCCAGTTCCTCCTGAGTTTGCTGAAGACCAGCCGAGCCTGGTGGCAGTGATTGAGGACGACGTCGCCACACTTCCTGTTAAAATCTCAGGCAATCCAGACGATATCGCCTGTGAGTGGATATTCCAGGACGAGAAGGTGCTTAGAGGTAATAGGCATTTTAACATCTCGGTACAAGCTGCCTTGCATTTGTTGTGTCACAAGGTGCCATATGGGCACTGAATGAAACATTGGCAGCTTTTGTGCCAGATGTGCTCCTGCCTGGAGTGTTAATGTGTGCATGTTAAATGAAGATGGCTGTCACTCTGAATAAGACACGGCATGTGCAGGCTTAATGTGAAATGTTTTTCACCATGTTCTGCGCATCTCTGCATGCTGGTTTGTGTTACAAGCTCTGTTTATAATATATTGTAAATCTGAGTGTCCTTGATTATTCCTGTGCACCTGGTGCATGTATTGTATAGCAGAATTGTGATGTTACTAATTAATTAAGATCACTTTTGTTGGCACAACTGTTGGCAGAATTCTTGTAGGAGGCAGAAATCTATCTAAATGTCTCGTTCATATGTTTCGCTCAAGAAGCACCACATGTTTATGTACAGTTAATAGCATTTATTCTTTTTCCAATTTAAATCAGTTACACTTCTTAACACATAACTATAGCAATAAAACTCACTGACATTAATGAACAATGAAGAAATCTTTTGCAACTCAAAGTATTGCTTTTTACACCAAAAAAAAAAAGACTTGAGTAAACTAATATACTTATATTTCTGAACTTTACTGTACAGTATATACAGAATGTGCCAGAACTGTTCTTACAGTATAAAGAAACTTAACAGTTAGATAAAATAAGAATGGACATGACATTTTCAGATATATAAAAAATAAGGCTGTACTTATTCTGATGGATCTAAATTATAGTTAAATGCAAAAGGTTGAACTAGGGTTTAAGGGGAAAGAAAGAAGAAGAATGATTTTATTCTTTATTCTTCTTTTTTTTTTTTTTTTTTGTAATAAGATGATCCAAAATACATTCAGCAGACACTAAAAGACTGGTTAAATTGGAACACCAACACCACCACCATGACTACTACTACAACTACTGCTACTAATTCTTCTTCTCCTTATTATTATTATTATTATTATTATTATTATTATTATTATGTACTTTATTGTGCCACACTTTGTGTATGTGTTCGTATAAACAGATCGGGATCATCGTTACCACTTCCCACAAGTCTGGGATCTGGAGATTTGGAATGTGACCAGGCGTGATGCGGGTGTGTACAAAGTGGAGTGTTCCAACGCAGAAGGAAAGAACAGCACCAACATCACATTGGACGTCCAATGTAAGAGCCATCCATACAAATTAAACCATGCACCCATTAATAACTTTAAACACTATGAGGGAGACTGGGAAAACCTTTAGTGCAGTAGTACATTAGTACATTGTCATTATAGGTTAACCAATATTTACCAATACTGTATATTGTACTCATACTCCTCGTGACCGTATTTACATCATGCTCTTCATTGGTGGTTTACTTGTATATTTTTTTCTAAAACCAATGTACATGCACATCCATGCATGAACTTTTTTTCCAGGAAAAGTATACATCGAGTCACAGTGAGATTATACACTTTTATACACCACCTTTTTATACAACCATGTTGTGAGCATGCACAGTAATCATCTCGGATTACTTTGCTGTAACCCTGTTCCCTGAAAAGGCGGGAATAAGATGAGTGAATACGCTATGGGAACATCTTTTCGTGTTGCCATTTGTGAAGCATGTGTGTATCAAACATATATTATAAGCTTATATCACCTCGGCCAGGTGACGTCATCTGATGAGACGCACCTGCAGGTTATAAATAGGAGTAAACCGGAAACATTCCTCAGATCGATTTTGTCAGAAGGGATGTCCGGTCACTTAGGCAGTGCAGCATTAGAGTGCAGCATCTTGTTCCCACCTTTTCAGGGAACAGGGTTACAGCAAAGTAACCCGAGACATTCGCTTTCAAAGGCTACACTCTATGCTGCGTGAAAACGCTATGGGAATGAGAATACCAATGCCGCCACACTGCAAGTGTCTGGACCCCAGGGTTGTGTAGCGTGTGCTCACAAGAACGAGGACATCTCAGAACTACAGTATATCTGGGAGGCTGACATGAGGACCGTGAGCCCAGAGTAGCATGAACATCCAGACTATAAGATCTAACAAATGTGTGCGGAGAGGACCAACCTGCCGCATCACACACTTGCTGCAGGGCAATACCTCTTGCCAGCGCAATAGATGAGGCGATCCCCCTGGTTGAATGAGCCCTGATTCCTAGAGGCGAAGTGAGCCCACACGCCTCATAGGAGAGAGCAATAGCATCTCTCACCCAGTGTGACAAGGTCTGTGTAGTGGCGGCCAACCCCCGGTTGCGGCCACCATAGGATATAAAAAGCTGCTCTGACTTACGCCACTGGCTGGTGCGGTGGAAGTAAATCTGAAGAGCATGTACTGGACACAATAAGTGAAGTCTCTCCTGCTCCGAAGCTGTAAAAAGCGGAGGACAGAAGGCTTCAAGAACAACAGGGTGCATGGTTGAGAATGGAACTTACGGAAGATAGTTCGGGTGAGGATGCAAAATGGCTTTGACTTTGACTAGGCAAAGTCTAGCCAGGATGGGGAGATTGACAAGGCGTGCAGATCTCCAGTCCTCTTCAGAGAGTTAATGGCCATCAGAAAAACCATGTTAATGGTCAGAAACCTGAAGGCGCTGACTCTAGTGGATCGAAAAGGGTGTCAATTAGACCTTTGAGCACAATAGATAAATCCCACAAAGGGACCTTGGCTCTAGTGGGTGGCCTCAACCGTTTAGCTCCACGAATGAAACGGGCAACTAAAGGGTGTTTTCCCACAGTAACCCCATCAATCAGAATGTGGCAGGCTGAAATAGCAGCTACTTACGTCGCAAACCCTGTGGGAGGACCCTCGCCAGTACTCCCCGGAGCAGAGTTATCGGAGGAAATGCATAAAGGCATAAATTGGGCCACGTATGGGCCATAGCGTGCAGACCCAGGGGAGCTGGAAGAGTCAGAGAGTAGTAAAGGGGACGTTTGCTATTTTTTGCGAGGCAAAGAGGTCCACGTCTGCTACATTAAATCTCTCCCAGATTGACTGACTACTTCGGGGTGGGGTTTCCATTCCCCGTGTGTCAGAGCTTGATTGGACAGCACATCTGCTCCTCCCACATTCATATGCCCTGGAATGTAAATCACCCTGAGGGACAGGAACTTGTCCTGTGCCCAAAGCAGAACCTGGTGCGCTAGCTTATTCAAGCGGCGCGAGCACAGTCTGCCCTGGCGATTAATATATGAGACTACCGTAGTGTCCACTCGCACTAGGACATGCTAGCCTCTCAACTGCTGGAGGATGTGCTTTAGGGCCAGAAATAGAGCCATCAATTTTAGGCAATTGATGTACCATGCGAGAAGATGACCTCTCCAGCTCCCTTGGGCTGGACGGCCATCTAAGACTGCACCCCAGCCCGTGAGGGAAGTGTCTGTCATTAGCATCTTGCGATGACAAGACAGACTTAGAGTGGGACCCAGAGTCAGAAACTGGGGTCTGATCCACATAGAAAGGGTACGAAGCCTCTGGCATGTAACCCTTATTGGGGATTGGCCCTTGAGTGAAATCCCCTGGTTCTTAGCCATGGTGAGTTCTTAGCCAGAACTGAAATGCTCTCATGTGCAGAATGCCCAAAGGTGTCACCGTGGATACAGCTGCCACGAGAGCTAAGATTTCTGAAAGTGACAGTCACGTTCTGGTCTAGCTTGATTTCCTTGATGGTGTTGAGAATGGATTCGACACGAGCGGGAGACAGCTGTGCTCGCCTTATGATAGAATCCCATGTGACACCCAAATATGTTGTCCTCTGAACAGGAAAGAACATGCTTTTTCGTGGCGTTGGGTGTCAATCCTAAGAAACAAAGATGAGCTAGGACGACGTCCTGATATCGGATCGCTAGCTACTTCCAAATGGAAGGACCCGATACTGGTAAGCTTTGCCCCCGAAAGCGAATCTCAGGAACCCCACCTGTTGTGGCAATATTTCTATATGAAAGTATGCGTCCTTCAGATCGATTGTCACAAATCAATCGCTTGGTAGGATTTGAGAGCAATCACTTTGACAATCAACATTTTGAAGCTATATTTATTTATTTTTAGATAGCGGTTCAGCCTGCGAAAATAAAAAAATTGGACGCAGCCCCCCGTTCCTCTTGGGAACCAAGAACTACTAAATGTAGTAGCCTGACTCTCTGTATGGTAGGGGAACATGTTCCACGGCCCCTTTCCTGAGCAACTTCTGTCAGCAAATGCGCATTTCCGGTTTCATGGAAGTGGAGACCATGAATCCTGTAGCTTCTCTACAGTGCTTAGTTCCCAAGGAGATATACTTGGCAGTAGCTTCCATGCTGCCAGTTTCCCCTGAAAGGGGCAAAAGACTCACGGCTTGGTTAACGGGGTGGATGTTAGATGTTCGGCATCCTGAAACATGGCAGGAAAAAACAAAGGAAACCTACCACTATATGGGAAACCGGGGATGCCCGAAACACCAGTGGTGGCGGAGCAAGAACACCGACCTCCTGGGGGTGCCAGGGAGAACACTCCCCATTGGGGGGCCATCCCCATGGTCCTGGGCACATGAACCTCAGGGCTTCTTTGGGAAGAAGACAATATGCCAGTCTGACCTCTTTTGAGGCGAATTGCGAAGCGCGGCGTGTCGCACCACAATCTTTACGAGGGGGTGCCCTGCTCAAAAACACTCTCCTTGTGTGTTTCATGCCTCACAAAAGTCAGACCTGGTCGAGACTGGGTGGCCAACAGTCCCGACTCTTGAGCACGGCGGGAAAGGAATTTCCCGAAGGCTTGTTCATATAACTTCGCCTCATGAACCTAGTGGCGACCGAGTTAACGACATCGCCAAACAGGCCGAAAGGCGAGATGGGGCCGGCGTAATTTCAGAACGCCATATCTTGAAGAGCCCTGCCAGTGCTCAAGTCTCTCAGAAGGTCTCCCTGGTAGGTCTGCAAAACCGCCATGGTGTGCAATGGAACACCAACCTGACCTGCTGCCTGAAAAGCTTTTCCCTCCAGGGAAGATGAAAGTCTACACAGCTTGAAAGAATGTATTAGCTTTTCAGGGAGGATAATGACCCAGGAGAGAGATAGCCTGGAAGCGTCTCTTCTATCTGGGCGTCATCATATAACCCCGCGCTTCCACATCAACTATATTTAAATAAATAAAGAAGTTGATGCCACGAAAACAAGGGATGAATACAGCTTACTCCATGAAAGGGTTAACTCATCATGGAGATTGCTAAGAAAAGGGAGGGAGCGTCATTGAGGCTCCGCCCCCTGGCCACCCGACAGAACCTGCCGTCTAAATGTCAAGTGCTTAGAGGCTACTTCCATCTCCGCGGTAGTGAGAGAGGATGTCTATCCTTGCCCATTTACAAGAAGCGCCAGGGCGCGCTTGAGAGTGGATGGAGGAATTTCCCGATCCGGCGAGGGCTTGAGCGATAGGACGGGAAATCCGTCTCCTGCAGCTCTGCCGGATGCATGCGTTTTTAGCCCCAGGAATGTGCCGCGGCCTGAAGCTTCTCAAGGAATGCGAGGAGTAGAGAGTGTAGAGAAAGTATAGAGATCGCCCTCCGATATGGATTTATCACACACGGAGGGACATCTCGTTTAACCCTGGAGAACCCATGGGGTCATATTTGACCCAGACTTTTATTTCATCGTCATATTCAACCCACACACCAGAGTAAAGATTTCTTTTTGCATTACAACCCAGTGTGCCCTATGTGAACCCATAACACTGACATTTAGTGGTAACTGACTGAACTAATCTGATTTTTTTCACATCAAACATGGCTGCTACTGTGCTTTTTATTTGGTGATATAAAAGCTGATGCCAGTGTTTTTAGTTCCTGCCTTAGAACAAAATTTTATGTGCATAGTCATTGATGAAAAGTTAAAATCAATAAATATATTTTGAAATGAGAATCTGGTCTTTACTTACTAAGAAAGAACTCCTGCCTTTATGTCATGAGTGAAAGTTACCAGTTGGTAAAACATACTGGATATCCCAAGCGGTCATATACAGTATGACCCATGTCATTACATGTAGTAGGAAAGGGTTAATTTAAAAAAAAACACCTGTTTTAGGGTTCACTGGGTCTGTATCATCATTTCAGCCAAAGGAGATAGATTTCCTATTAGGATAAGGTGGTCTGGGTTTTCCAGGGTTAAAACTCTGCCATATCGGTGAGTTAAACACTTTCTTATTTTGCTCGTTTAAACACAGACACAACACAACTAGGCTGTCAGTGAAGACAAAAGATCTGAGGAATGTTTCCGGTTTACTCCTATTTATAACCTGCCGTCTCATCAGATGACGTCACCTGACCGAGGTTATATAAGCCAAAATTTGCCGTGTTTGATACACACATGCTTTACAACCGGCAACACGAAAAGATGTTCCCATAGCGTTTTCACACAGCATCGAGTGTAGCCTTTGAAAGGGAACGTTAATATATGCATGCAAGGTCCTTTCCCAGGTGCACAGAAAAAAAAATCGACATGGTGTGTATTAGAAATTTATTAAATTTAATAATTTGGGCTTTTTCATAATCCTAGTATTTCATAATACTATAGGCTAACACGTTTCTCTTTTGTATGCATCTCAGTCATCAAGTCTTGTTAAAAATTAAACATGGCAGAAATCTGCATTTATTATTATTATTATTTTCATTTCAAAAATGAAGCATAGGAGCATAGTGGACATTTTGAGTTTTGACAAACTAAATTGATTAGGTTTATGGTCAAACAGTATAAAAACTCAATTTCACCATTTTTGTTTTATTGTAACATGGATTGTAGATTTTAAAAAAATGTATAGTCGTTCAAAATTAGTACTGCCTCTTTTAATTTTATGTGTTTTGTGTAAAAAAAATCCTATAATTGTAGCGGGTATAAGAATTAAGCAAAAGCAACATCAGGTAAACAAACACAAATAACGCATGTGGGCAATATGACGTTCCCATTACTGCTTCCCCCGGATTTAAGAGGATAAGTTGTAGCCAGGTGCTGGTAATCATTAGCCTTTGATCAATTGATTTTCAGCAAGAGTGAAGACCTCTATAAAAGCTTTGGCATCTTGCTGGTCCAGAACGTTGGTGTGTGCTAACACAATGCCAAGAGGGAAAGACATCAGCAATGGTCTTAGAAAAGCAATTGTTGCTGCACATCAATCTGGAAAGGGTTATAAAATCATTTCCAAACAATAAGAAGTTCATCAGTCTATGATTAAAATTGTTATTCACAAGTCGAAAGCATTTAAGATAGTTGCCAATCTTCCCAGGAGTGGATGTCCCAGACTTTTACCCCAAGGTCAGACCTTGCAATGCTCAGAGGGAAAATAAAAGAACTATATCTCAGACCTTATAGGCTCACTAAGCAGGTTAAATGTTAATATGAGCACAATTAGAAGAAGACTGAACAAGAATGGTTAGTTTGGAATGGTTCCCCGGAGAAACCTCTTCTGTCTAAAAAGAACATGGAAGCATGACTGAGGTTCACAAACCATCTGAACAAAGCACAAGGCTTATTATCTTATTATCAGATATTATCAGATGAGACCAAAATGGAATTGATTTCTTAATGCCCCGCACCATGGGCACAAACCAATCAGCATTTCAGTAAAAACATCTCATACCCACTGTCAACCCCATACAGACTTAAATCTTTGTAACCATATGAATTAGAAATTAGACTTTTTTTATTTTAAATTTTTTGGCATAGGAAAATTAGTGCTCCACTCAACCCCTACTTCACAATTTCTTGAGGAATTATATCTAGTTATTATTATTATTATTATTATTATTATTATTATTATTATTATTATTAAATTCCTTAGTCCACATATTTGCTCACATGTAAAATTAGATTAATGAGACCTTAGTAACCAGTAGCCACATATGCATGCATTACATTAGACTTAATTTGAATATTAATTTTCAGTTTAGAAACTTTGTTTGACAACCATGACTACTTGAAATCAAATTGTTAAATTCACTTCAGTGTTTAATGTTAAAATATGTTACACTGTTGATTGATTATGATTATGGAACATGTTTATGTTGATTGCTTAACCACCACAATTGTTGAGCTGATTCCTAATACTGGAATACTGGAATGTGCAAGACATTAGCCAAGGATCAAATGTAAATCAGTACATTCTTAGTGAAATTTATTTATAATTTTTTTAAAGTTGAGGTCAAAATATGTAATTTTAGGGAAAAAAAGCAAATACTACTACTACTACTACTTATTATTATTAGTTCCTGGATAGCCACAACTATTCATTTATGGAGCCTGAAATCCAGACCTCATAAACGTAAGGATAATCCTACTGCTGTTTTTCATTGTGTTTGTGTTATGTAAATGGAAGAAGTGTTATAAAAGCGCTTGTGTCATTGTCATCGATAAAACAAGATTAGTGTCTCTGTAATGTTAGAGAGAAACACAACATAGGAGAGACGACATGAAAGGCTCATTACTTCTGAAGCTCACACATCAGCATCAACATGTCTTATGTCTACATTTATATTTATTCGCTTGGTGGAGGCTTTTATCCAAAGGGACTCAGATGTGCAGCAGAATCCATTCTAAGCATAGAGCTTTTAAACAAGGTTTGCAAGATACTGTCAAAACACTGTATGAAAATGAGAAAATGATTAAACAAAATCGTGTTTGAATATAATCAATAGGCATTTTTTTTTTTACATTTAAACACAAATAGGATGACAGTAAAAACAATAATGACATTCTCTTTGTCTATTAATGTTGTATTTTTGACAGTTGGTAAAATCATCCCAGTTTATTTAGATTTAAACTGAAGAATTTATTTGTTCTGTACTTTACAGCATGATTACAGTCTAATTTGTACATTTAGAAGATAGACAAAAGGGAAAAAAGGTTAGATTCAGAGTGTCAACATTGCTAAATAACTTTGTGGAAATTGAGGGCTTTTATATTTATGGTGTTTAATGGTTTTAGAAAGTAAATTAAATTAAAAAATGCTCAAATAAACAAAAAACAAAGTTACTATGTAATTTTTTTTAATCACTAGCAACTAATTATTTGTACTGTGTAAGTTTTTTTCTTGAACTTTACTATTGAGTTAGAACAAAAACATCTCATTTTCAAACATCAGTATCCCAGTATCCCATCAGTATCCCTATATTTTTCTAGTTAAAGAAAAATACTTGTATGGCAGAAAAAACAAGCACACTATATAAACAACACCTTTTCATATATAAAGGGGAAAAAAGTAAGCTGCTGAGGTTTGCATGCAAAAAAAATAAGAAGTTGCACGAGTCTTCAGAAGAACTGCAGGATACCCAGTAAAACTGCACAAATTATACCTGAGACTAAAGTGTCCTCAAAGCATTACCACACCAATTACTATAATATTTGTTTCTGTATTTACTGCTCAGTGGGCTTTATAGTATTTGTCTTCTTTATTGAAGACACAATTGCTCTACACCATTTATTTGCATGTGCCTACAACTTTAATGTACTGCACAGTACTGTATATGTCAATGTAATGACACTATGTTGTAATAATTTAGTATAGTTTATATAACATATACGTATATAAAATGTTATTTTATATTATTGCCCTACAACTATTTCTGAAATCTGAATGGTGGAACTGAAACATGGGGCACAAAAGAGTAAGAATTACTAGTCAGAAAGGATTAAGTCAAACTAAAAAAAGCAGGTAGACATCCACTAAATGAACATTGTGAAAATCATTAGGGTGATGCCCTTCAGTAGCAAATAGGATTTTTATTATTTCTTTACTTGTGCCCTGGGCAACTATGAATTAAAAACTAATGACGTGGATACAAAATCTGCTTGTCCTAGGTAATCATGCTATTGATTTGTCCTCCCTGTATTTATACAATAGTCTCAATAAAACATGATGTATGAAGATTACCGTGTAATCACAGCACATCATAATAAAGGAGTGACAGGAGAACTAATGAATAAATAGAATTTATGTTTATGCGTAAGTGTCACTACTGTATACGTAACAGTCATGACAATGATTCATGTTATGATCTAAATGTATTCTTCAGTACATATATGTGTGTACTAAAAGAAAAACTATTATATAGAAATATATTTCTACAATTCTACAATTCATAATAAGTCCTTGAAGCCACTGCACCACACTAGATCTGTTTACAGTATGTCTTTGCATTGCTATCATCTGCTTGTAGACCAGTCCATCTGGTCCCTCGCGGAAATGCCAATGCAGCCCAAATTACAGAAAAAAATCTATTCTGATCAGGATAGAACATTCAGGGCAACCCAGTCTGTCACACATGGGGCCCAGCAGCCAAGGACACTCAAACCCAGTCTCCAAACTCGAGTGATCCCCATCCCTCAACTCATGGCACCCAAAGGACCTGCTGCCAATAACCTGGTTCTAGCAACCACATCATATGTTCAGGAGCTTTGCAGGATTGTCCTGAGGGGCCAGAGCCTCCCTGAAGGCACAAGATGAACTAGATGGTTTTAATGTTATGGCTAATTAGTGCATACACACTCACTCATTGGCTATACCAGTTTATCCTGTATACAGGGTCATGGGGGGCCTAAAGCCTATCCCAGGAGACTTGGGGCATGAAGCAGACGACACATGCACACACACTCATTGACACATTGTGGGCCATTTGGGAATCACAATTATATATAATTGTTCGGTTCGGAAGATCCCAGGTTCAAACCCCACAACCACCAAGTAGCCACTGTTGGGCCCTTGAGCAAGGCCCTTAACCCTCAACTGCTCAGATGTGTAATGAGATAAAAATGTAAGTCGCTCTGGATAAGAGTGTCTGCCAAATGCCTAAATGTAAATGTATATATATAATTGTGCTCGAAGTTCTTTAAAAGCTAATGTTAGATGGCTGAATTGACTTTGAACTTTATAAAGGACAGTGGACCAACACAAGCAAATTACATTTTATTTTAGTTTTACTTTATTTGTTTATTTTACAAGAACAATAGGCAGCCACAGTGTGCTCCAGAATTAGCTTCTAAAGCTTATTTTCATCTGTATTCCCTGGGCAGAAAGGATTCACATAAACAAGGTATATTTGCACAACCTTCATACATAACAAAGTCTCATGATTAACAAATCTAATAATAAATTCTAATACTACAAAAAATGCAGGAAATATGGTGAAAGATTATTAATATCTTCTTAGGCAGTATGTATGGAAATTAATATACTGTATATAGATTGTATTATACGACAGTGGTGATTTCTGACTGTTATTATTTATCAAATATTTAATCATGTTTATATAAACTATGCAAATATCTTAGAAGTCTTTCTTTTCTTTCTTACCATAAAGGTTATCTTACCATAAAGATAAAATAACTACATAAATTTTTTTTAATTTTTTGAATGGTAAATATGAGTCTAAGATGATTCCAAGATATTTAAAATTTTGGATAGTTTGTAGTTCTCGTGCTACTTTTTTTTTTACGATATTAGAAAAAAGTGGTAGAAGTGAAATTGGCCTGTTATTGACAAGGTTGTGTGGAGTCATGGACTGAGGACATGGATAGAGTGCCCTGGACAGTTTTGCATTTTAATGTTATGGCTGATCAGTGTATATATATTTTTTTTCTTTAAGTTGATGCATCATGAAGGCATCAGAACTGGATCATGTAATAATGGAAGAAGATGGCTTGGTCTGACGAGTCAAGCCTTTATTCCATTTTGTTAACAACAACATCAACAACAACAACAATAATAATAATAATAATAATAATAATAATAATAATAAGGGCGGCGCGGTGGTGTAGTGGTTAGCACTGTCGCCTTGCACCTCCAGGGTCTGGGTTCGATTCCCCGGCCAGGCTCGATTCCCGTCTCTGTGTGCATGGAGTTTGCATGTTCTCCCCGTGCTTGGTGGGTTTCCTCCGGGTACTCCGGTTTCCTCCCACAGTCCAAAGATATGCAGGTTAGGCTAATTGGCGTTCCTAAATTGCCCGTAGTGTGTGATTGGGTGTGTGAGTGTGTGTATGTGTGTGTGCCCTGCGATGGATTGGCACCCTGTCCAGGGTGTACCCCGCCTAGTGCCCGAAGTCTCCTGGGATAGGCTCCAGGTCCCCCGCGACCCTGAACACAGGATTAAGCGGTATAGAAAATGAATGAATGAATGAATAATAATAATAATAATAATTAATACATGTTATTTTCTTATTTGCAATTTATTGTCAGTGAAACAAACAGGCATTAAAAATATAAGAAGAAAATTGGTTGAGCTAAAAAAGAAAGTAGAGCATTAGTATTATTTTTATATTATTGGATGTATATATTATTATAATTTGATAATATTGGGTATTGCACACTGTTTATATTCCATGAAATGTTTATATTATATTATATTATATTAATTTTTATGGACAGGATTTCTAGGCGCAGCCAGGGCATTGAGGGGGTACAGTTTGGTGGGCTCAGGATTGGGTCACTGCTTTTTGCAGATGACGTTGTTCTGTTGGCCTCATCATCCTGCGACCTACAGCTCTCACTGGATCGGTTCGCAGCCGAGTGTGAAGCGGCTGGGATGAGAATCAGCACCTCCAAATCTGAGGCCATGGTCCTCAGCCGGAAAAGGGTGGAGTGCCCTCTCAGGGTTGGGAGTGAGATCCTGCCCCAAGTGGAGGAGTTTAAGTATCTCGGGGTCTTGTTCACGAGTGAGGGTAAAATGGAACGGGAGATCAACAGGCGGATCGGCGCAGCGTCTGCAGTGATGCGGGCTCTGTATCTGTCCGTCGTGGTGAAGAAGGACCTGAGCCAAAGGGCAAAGCTCTCAATTTACAGGTCAATCTACGTTGCTACCCTCACCTATGGTCATGAGCTGTGGGTAGTGACCGAAAGAACAAGATTGCGAATACAAGCGGCCGAAATGAGTTTCCTCCGCAGGGTGTCTGGCCTCTCCCTTAGAGATATGGTGAGAAGCTCGGTCATCCGGGAGGGGCTCAGAATAGAGCCGCTGCTCCTCCGCATCGAGAGGAGCCAGATGAGGTGGCTTGGGCATCTATTTAGGATGCCCCCTGGACGCTTCCCTTGTGAGGTGTTCCGGACACGCCCCACCGGAAAAAGATCCCTGCTGAAACTGCTGCCCCCGCGACCCGACCTCGGATAAGCGGAAGAAAATGGATGGATGGATGATATTATATGGGCACTGGTGGCTCAGTGGTAGGTGTTTTTCCTGTCATGCGGAAGGCCCGGGTTCGATTCCCAGCCAAAGCCCAAACCCCAGCCACTGGATGGAGTACCGGTCCCAAGCCCGGATTAAATGGGAGGGTTGCGCGGGAGGGTTGTAGTGCGGACTGCATATTCCGCTGTGGCGACCCCTTGTCGGTAGCAGCCGAAAGAACAACAACATATTATATTATACCCCAATGCAATGGCTGGGAGTACTTTATTCAGTCTCACCGCACTATATAGCATGAACTGAGGAACGGTCAGCATAACAATCACCACTCATACACACATATATTAACAATCACCACCACCCCCCCCCCCCGGCCGCAGCCACTTAACCCAAAAACACTTCCCCAACATGGTGAACACAAAACAGGACCTCTCGCAAAGCACGACGGTCGCCAGCCACCGTCCCGCCCACACCACAATATTATATTATCGGGGACGGTAGTTTTGTGATTAGCACTGTCGCTTTTCACCTCCAGGTCCTGGGTTCGATTCCTGTGTCAGATGGAGTTGCGATTCCTGTGTGCATGGAGTTGCATGTTCTCCCGGTGCTTGGTGGGCTTCCTCTGGATGTTCCAGTTTTCTCCCACAGTCCAAAGATTAGGCTAATTGGTGTTTCCGAATTGAATGTGCATGTGATATATATACAGTACAATACTGTGTGTATATGTATATATATATATATATATATATATATATATATATATATATATATATATATACATACAGGTCCTTCTCAAAAAAATTTCATATTGTGATGAAGTTCATTATTTTCTGTAATGTACTGATAAACATTAGACTTTCATATATTTTAGATTCATTACACACAACTGAAGTAGTTCAAGCCTTTTATTGTTTTAATATTGATGATTGTGGCATACAGCTCATGAAAACCCAAAATCCCTATCTCAAAAAATTAGCATATTTCATCCGACCAATAAAAGAAAAGTGTTTTTAATACAAAAAAAGTCAACCTTCAGATAATTATGTTCAGTTCTGCACTCAATACTTGGTCGGGAATCCTTTTGCAGATTCTTGTGTCTCAACTTTCTCTTCACAATATCCCACAGATTCTCTCAGGGGTTCAGGTCAGGAGAGTTGGCAGGCCAATTGAGCACAGTAATACCATGGTCAGTAAACCATTTAGCAGTGGTTTTGGCACTGTGAGCAGGTGCCAGGTCGTGCTGAAAAATGAAATCTTCATC
Organism: Channallabes apus; assembly: GCA_030522415.1. Taxonomy (NCBI): domain Eukaryota; kingdom Metazoa; phylum Chordata; class Actinopteri; order Siluriformes; family Clariidae; genus Channallabes; species Channallabes apus. Next base: position 30,575,717 of record CM060126.1, read on the forward strand.
TCCATAAAGCTTTTCAGCAGATGGAAGCATGAAGTGCTCCAAAATCTCCTGATAGCTAGCTGCATTGACCCTGCCCTTGATAAAACACAGTGGACCAACACCAGCAGCTGACATGGCACCCCAGACCATCACTGACTGTGGGTACTTGACACTGGACTTCAGGCATTTTGGCATTTCCCTCTCCCCAGTCTTCCTCCAGACTCTGGCACCTTGATTTCCCAATGACATGCAAAATTTGCAACCTGTAGCCCATTTCCTGCACACGCCTGTACACGGTGGCTCTGGATGTTTCTACTCCAGACTCAGTCCACTGCTTCCGCAGGTCCCCCAAGGTCTGGAATCGGTCCTTCTCCACAATCTTCCTCAGGGCCCGGTCACCTCTTCTCGTTCTGCAGCGTTTTCTGCCACACTTTTTCCTTCCCACAGACTTCCCACTGAGGTGCCTTGATACAGCACTCTGGGAACAGCCTATTCGTTCAGAAATGTCTTTCTGTGTCTTACCCTCTTGCTTGAGGGTGTCAATGATGGCCTTCTGGACAGCAGTCAGGTCGGCAGTCTTACCCATGATTGCGGTTTTGAGTAATGAACCAGGCTGGGAGTTTTTAAAAGCCTCAGGAATCTTTTGCAGGTGTTTAGAGTTAATTAGTTGATTCAGATGATTAGGTTAATAGCTCGTTTAGAGAACCTTTTCATGATATGCTAATTTTTTGAGGTTTTCATGAGCTGTATGCCACAATCATCAATATTAAAACAATAAAAGGCTTGAACTACTTCCGTTGTGTGTAATGAATCTAAAATATATAAAAGTCTAATGTTTATCAGTACATTACAGAAAATAATCAACTTTATCACAATATGCAAATTTTTTGAGAAGGACCTGTATATATATATATATGATTCCAGCTAGTGGTTTTGTTTTTTTTATTACTTGTGTACATGTAACTTTAACTGTTTTAACCCAAGGAAGTGCAGAAGATATAAGAATACAGAGAAAAGAATAGAGCATAAGTGAAAGAGACAGAGAGATAGAGAGAGGGAGAGAATGCTACTGACCTGCAATTACCTCCTTAATGATTTAATAACAGCTTTGTGCCAAAACTAAACCTACATGTTCTAGCAAATCCTCCGTCACTAATGGATAGCTGCGTCCTGCTACAATAGTGGCTTACAGTGCTACACATTCATTATGTATGGAGCATTTTAATAGCTTTTACAGATGGGCCTGTTTTCCATGTACAGCTTCCTATTTTCTCTGCCTGAGACAATGGAAAGCGTCTTGTGCGCGTCAACATGTGAGCGCTTACACAAGTACTAATGGGCTGCTTTTCTCAAGGCTATGAGCCCAGTGGGAGTTGACGGGAGACAAAAGAGAGAGAGAGAGAGTTGTTGAGAAAGAGGAGTGCTGTTGAACAACTTCCTCTTTAAGCCATCGGTGAAAATATAATTTTTTATATATGTTATATATGTTTTCCACATGGGTGAAAAATATCTAAATTAAATAATCATGCATAATATGCAGTAGAGTGGTTTAATGAATACCAATTTCACCTTGCACATTCAGGGCCAGGATTTTGAATGTTGCCTCTGGTCTTCATGATGTTGTTTTCATGTTGTTAGTGGGATTCCTCTGGGTATTCTGGGTTCTCACAGTCCAAAGACATGCATTTCCCGATTGCCCATAGTGTGTAATTGGGTTTGGGAGTATGGGCGTGTGGACTATGAGAAGTTGGCACCGCATCATCTGAGTTCCGTGGAATAGGGTTCAAGGTGCCAATCCACCTTGTCCATGAGAAAAGCATCAGGCCCCCAAGAACCTACACAGGATATGTGGTATACTGTAGATAATGGATGGATGGATGCATAAAATGTTAAGAGAAAAATAACATGACATGAAAATTGCAGTATGTAAAAATTCATATATGCTACCAGTCAACAGTTTGAACACACCTTCTAATTCCATGGTCTTTTTTTTATTCATCTCTTTTTACATTGTAAAACAATGCTGAAGGCATCCAAAATATTCTTTGAACAGGTGTGTCTGCTATTTATGCCAGTAAAGCCCTCAGTCTCAGTCCTTGATAGCAATAAGAGATGGTGGAATTTGGGTTTTACAAATGTGAAAAACTGCACATTTGGTCTTATTTAGGTTAAAAGAGAGAAGAAATGCTGGTATGATGGAATTGATGATTCTAGCTGCTGTACAGCATACAAGAAATTACTTGATTTATGGTTATTTTCCAACATCAAATACATTAAAATTTGACAAAAAAAAAATTGCACTGGCAAATTGATGTCAGTGGGTTTCTAACTTGGCTTTACTTGAGGCTGCACCAAACCACATAAAGGCTGCATAATCTACAATATTTAAATATTCTCAGTCAGTGTGTGTGTGTGTGTGTGTGTGTGTGTGTTTATTTTTTTATAGATCCCCCCATTGTGAAGATGAAAACCGATCCTGTGCAAACGAACGTCGGCGACACTGCAGATCTGTTCTGCATCGCTGATGCCAATCCTGTGACTGATGGCATGTTTTCCTGGAAGTGGATGGTGAGACACTACCACATACATTATTAGTTTCAGTATTCACTCCTAACAGCTTTCTCTTTTCATAATTTGTGTAAAGTATAAAAGGCTTGTTTAAAGTACGAACGTTCTATTTTCTTGTTTTATTATTCCTTAATATTCATATACGTCATAATACAGTGCAAGAGTTTGTCAGACTTTGACATCATGCTGAATATGAAAATGAAATTGAACTATTATCACTTTCCTTCTTTTTTTCCCTACAACCCAGTAATATTCCATCCTTCTGTCTCCTCAGTCACTTTCTCGATCTCATGATCTCATTCTCTTCTTTCTTTTTGAGTTCTCCTACTCTGAGTGTAATGCTGACACTTTTTTAGCGAGAAGATGTGCTATATTTCACTGCCATAAGTGTGCTCTAAGTGTCTCACCCTCATGTGCTCCGCCTTCTCTGTTCCAAATGGAGAAAAATAGCTTTCATTAAAGTGGCTTTGCCACAGGGAACATTCATCAGCGTTAGCTCAGGCAGTGCCATTTAGTGTTTTTTTTTTCCTGTTTCCTGTCCAAAGTTCAGAACCATTGTGTCTTCCGATATTATAAGAAACTATTCTTAATCTTTAAGGTGTGCTTGTAAGAGAAAGACATGACTATGTGTGTGTGTGTGTGTGTGTGTGTGTGTGTGTGTGTGTGTGTGTGGCTACCTGGCTGATGCTGTTGGGATGTTGACTAGTTTGATTAGCTGAAAAGCAGACAGGCAGGTGGTGAGGAAATGAAGGGAAATAGATGTTAGTTAATCTGAATAGTAATATTTAGTCTAGATGAAGCCAATTCCATGGTTTAGCTTTAAGGTCACACATAGAAATGTCCTATTTTGATATCTTCTCTGCTTATATTGACAATTATCAGAATATTATTATACAAACCGGATTCCAAAAAAGTTGGGACACTAAACAAATTGTGAATAAAAACTGAATGCAATGATGTGGAGATGGCAAATGTCAATATTTTATTCAGAATAGAACATAGATGACAGATCAAAAGTTTAATCTGAGAAAATGTATCATTTTAAAGGAAAAATATGTTGATTCCAAATTTCACGGTGTCAACAAATCCCAAAAAAGTTGGGACAAGTAGCAATAAGAGGCTGGAAAAAGTACATTTGAGCATAACGAAGAGCTGGAAGACCAATTAACAGTAATTAGGTTAATTGGCAACATGATTGGGTATAAAAAGAGCTTCTCAGAGTGGCAGTGTCTCTCAGAAGCCAAGATGGGTAGAGGATCACCAATTCCCACAATGTTGCACAGAAAGATAGTGGAGCAATATCAGAAAGGTGTTACCCAGCGAAAAACTGCAAAGACTTTGCAGTTATCATCATCAACTCTGCATAATATCATCCGAAGATTCAGAGAATCTGGAACAATCTCTGTGCGTAAGGGTCAAGGGCGTAAAACCATACTGGATGCCCGTGATCTCCGGGCCCTTAAACGACACTGCACCACAAACAGGAATGCTACTGTAAAGGAAATCACAGAATGGGCTCAGGAATACTTCCAGAAACCATCGTCAGTGAACACAATCCACCGTGCCATCCGCCGTCTCCAGCTGAAACTCTACAGTGCAAAGAAGAAGCCATTTCTAAGCAAGATCCACAAGCACAGGCGTTTTCATTGGGCCAGGGATCATTTAAAATGGAGTGTGGCAAAATGGAAGACTGTTCTGTGGTCAGACGAGTCACGATTCGAAGTTCTTGTTGGAAATGTGGGACGCCATGTCATCCGGACCAAAGAGGACAAGGACAACCCGAGTTGTTATCAACGCTCAGTTCAGAAGCCTGCATCTCTGATGGTATGGGGTTGCATGAGTGCGTGTGGCATGGGCAGCTTGCATGTCTGGAAAGGCACCATCAATGCAGAACAATATATTCAGCTTCTAGAACAACATATGCTCCCATCCAGACGTCATCTCTTTCAGGGAAGACGCTGCATTTTTCAACAAGATAATGCCAGAGCACATTCTGCATCAATCACAACATCATGGCTGCGTAGGAGAAGGATCCGGGTACTGAAATGGCCAGTCTGCAGTCCAGATCTTTCCCCTATAGAGAACATTTGGCGCATCATAAAGAGGAAGGTGCGACAAAGAAGGCCCAAGACGATTGAACAGTTAGAGGCCTGTATTAGACAAGAATGGGAGAGCATTCCTATTTCTAAACTTGAGAAACTGGTCTCCTCGGTCCCCAGACGTCTGTTGAGTGTTGTAAGAAGAAGGGGAGATGCCACACAGTGGTGAAAATGGCCTTGTCCCAACTTTTTTGGGATTTGTTGACACCATGACATTTTGATTCACCATATTTTTCCCTTAAAATGATACATTTTCTCAGTTTAAACTTTTGTTCCGTGATTTATGTTCTATTCTGAATAAAATATTGACATTTGCCATCTCCACATCATTGCATTCAGTTTTTATTCACAATTTGTTTAGTGTCCCAACTTTTTTGGAATCCGGGTTGTACAACAGAGTAAGCTGATTGGATGACAATCAGTCCAGGAGCCGTGATAATAGATGGTAACAGCGCTGGGATGTTTAACTATATGTATCACTTCACATCACAGATGTTGTACCAACTGTTAATTACACTAAATGTTAGTCCCCAGTTTGGGTGAGCACGGTCCTCAATACTGGAAAGATTAGAGAGCAGCTGCCTGCAAATCCCACATTCAAAACCAGACACAGAAGCAGCAAAAAGACACATCTGATGATGTCAGGATGACGTTTCTGTTACACTCTGCATCCAGGGTGATGGACATTAGCTGGGAATCAAACCTTTAACATGGCAGGCAAGAAATCACGAGGCTGAATCCCAAATCCCCCTTCTACTCTACCTTCTGATCAAGGACAGTACTCGGTGTGATTAATGAGGCACTGTACATCCTACACAGAACTGTAGCTTTCCATCTTTGAGATTCAACCCTCAGAACACTGAAAGTTAGGACTGTCCATCACCTCCATGGTTTATTCTCCTCAACTTCTGTGGGTCTGTGTATTACTGGTAAAAATGTAAAACTACTTTTGATCTATTTTATGCATTCAAGAACAATACTAGACTTTTTCAAAACTAAATTAAATATATGGCATTAGCTAATTAAGTAAGAACAACAAAAACAGTTATTTATATTAAGACATGAAGGTCAGCTGTTCTGGAATAGTCCTTGACGGAAGTTTATTGTCAAAGTGCATTTGCAAAACCCGTCAAGCCCCATGATGAAACTGGTTCTCCTGAAGACCATCTCAGGAAAGCAAGACCAAAACTCACTTCTGCTGCAGATGAGAAGTTCATTTAGAGTCACCAGCCTCAGAAATCACCAATTAACAACCAGCACCTCAGATTAGAGCCGTTATGAAGGATTTACTGACAGACGTAGCAGACACATCTAAATATCAGCTTCTAAATATCATATGTTGTACGCCTTGAGCATCGTCATGCAACATACAGTAGAATGTAATGAAACTCGGGAAAGACCATAGAATTACGAAAATGTGTCCAAACTTTCGGCTGGTTGTGTGTGTGTTGGCAAAGTAAAATAACTGGTTAAATAAACCAACAAATTATAATCTGTTGATAATAAATGGTGTTTGTGGAACTGTTGTATACAATCAATACCACACCCGAGGCTGGATATCAGCACAACCGCATTCCTCCGCATGAGATATTGCCTAATTAACACTTTAAAAGCTGAAGTGGCAATGTGTGTGTGAGACTGTCCCCACAGTTATTTCTGTTGTCCTTTAAAGCTACATAAAATGCCAATAAAATGAACTGTGGCTCAGTGAATTCTGTTGTGACAAGCACTTTTGGAGCCATGGGTTGCAGTTATTCTCGGTTATTCAGTTTTGATTCAGATTCAGAGTGAGATTACAAGCACAAGCCACAGACCAATCAAGACTCTCGAACCTCGACCTGTAGACAACACATTCCCCATAGCCCACACTCTTGATCTTTGTAGCATAAATAAAAGAAATTTAAATATTGATGTTCTAAAACAAAAAGTTTTTGATTTGACTATGAAAAAACTAAGTATTTATTTTTTTATTTGTAATTATTGAACAGGGAATAATAATTTGTGGTGGTGGTGGTATTGTAATATGCATGTGTTTGTGTGAGCGCACTGTAACCATTTTGTTGCTCTTTTTTTAATTTTTGTAATTAATTAATTTGCTCATTTGTATGTATTATTATTGCACAGGGAATAATAAACAAAATCTCATAAATGTTATATTCGCTGGTATTAGGATATTAGGTAACCATTGTGATCTTTAAATGTTTATTTATTTATTTATTTTTATTTATCCAACAGGGTGAAGGTGAGCCCGAGGTTTTGGGAGAGACGAGTCAGGATGATTCAACTGGACTTCTTACCATTTATGAGGTGACCCGAACTCAGGCAGGTCCTTACCAATGCACTGCGGACAATGGCATAGCGCCCCCTGCCAGTGTTGTGGGTCAACTTGTTGTACGCTGTAAGTTCTGCACATATATTATCATATAATTATATCAGTTAATCATTAATCCATTTGTTCTAATCAGTAAAATAATAAATGAACAGAACTAAGAATGAACATGATTCACCAATTCTGATTAGCGTTTAACTATGAATGAAACTCTGGTGCTCTTTTGACATTAGACCGACTCTGTACGCAGGGAATCACAGCCAAACACCCACAAGTGTGGACCAAAATAATTGATACATGAGTTCAGTCTGGTCTGCATGCTCCAAGTGAACTCTAGTGAGAAAGAGACTCGATTATGAATCAGTGCAACTACAGGAAGTAAACCGCATATGCAATCACACAAACAAGTACAGTGTTCACTTAACACACTGCTGACAAATATTTTACATTATATCAATCCTAGGGGAAATAAAGTAACTACCACTTGAACTACCTACCTCTAGTTAAGTAGGTTACACGAGCTGAGTTTGACTCATTAAATGTTATATGAGCTGAGATTTCTCTCTGCCTGGTAGCCTAGAACACTTACAGTATAGAAAAGCTCTAAGTGCACTTTCGCAAATACCTGTGCTCACAGACACGCGCAATTTGTTAATGTCACTCTGATTTAAAAGGGGATAAAGCAAAGGCATCCATCCCACACAGAGAGCAGAGCCAATTATCCACTCTTTCATTGTGTTCAAAACATTCCCCTACTTGCTATTCGTAGCGATTAATACTTTAAATGTAAATGAAAATCTAGTGATTGAAGTAAACGATTTTTGTACACTACATTATGCAGGTTTGTTCATCACACTGTGACACTAGACGTGTTCTATGCACAACGTTAGATCGCTATACACGCAAAAATATGCATAAGCCTAGGGGAAATAGTAATTGAGATGAGTGAAATCTGAACAAACTCTAAATGGAAATTACTTCAGAATACAGCTACAGCTTCCCTCTACATTTCTTATTCTTTTTAGAGCTGAATATAAAGAGGTGCTGCCATAACAACTAGCTTTGTTCCCCTGAGTATTGAGCGAACACATTTCTGGGTCATTGTACTGTCATGGTAGATCTCATTAATAGATCATTGTGTGTGTGTGTGTGTGTGTGTGTGTGTGTGTGTGTGTGTGTGTGTGTGTGTGGTGTGGTGAAGTTGCTCCAGAGCTGCAGAAGGGGCCACAGTGGAAAAAAGTGGCGAGTCGAGGAGACGGAACTACTGACGCTGATGTGATTTGTCAGGCTGAAGGAGTGCCACGTGTCCAATTCAACTGGGCAAAGAATGGCATAACACTAAACTTCGGCAACCCCCGGTGTGTATGCACACACAGAATATACAGCACCTTAGTTGACAAATGTATTATTTAGCTATTTTCACTACTGTTACTACTGTTAGTCTTTCATTTTTTAACACTACTACTAAAACTATTGCTGCTATTATTACTGCTACTGCGCTACAGAGACAAAAAATAAGGACCAACATCTCCAAGGTTTATAGGGCAAAAACAGGCTGGTGTCTGATCCAGAAAAATTACCCAAACCCATCGAAAACTGAGTACAACACCAAGCAGGGTCAAAATACCAAAAATAAAAGAAATAGCATCCGCTCAGTACGGCAAGGCAAAGAGAAAGTCAAGGCAAGGTCAAACTTGGAGAATCATTTCCTAAAAACTCATTTCGGAACTTACAATAATGCACGCAAATAGTAGGGCTATGTTTCATAATTCAGATTCATATGTTTATAATTTACAGTACTGTATGTTATACAGCAGTTCCACAAGAAATAGGAAATATAAAATACCATCTAAAGAAATGGGTTTGGGATGTGGGGAAGGGTGTCGTATTTTAGTAGCTCAGTGATTAAGGTGTTGGGCTGCTGATCAGGAGGTCACCGATTTGAGCCCAGATGGCACCAGGCTGCACTGGTTGAACCCTTCACTATGGTCTTTAATGATCAGAAACAATTGCGCATCGAGCTGGGAACCCGACCGCATAATTGACGGCCACAGAAACGATGGATACTGTATACTGTATACGTCCAGAGTGAGGATTATCTGTCCCCTGAAAGCCAGATGGCACGTAGACGGACACTTTCCTACTGCTGCAACTATTACTACCATTGTTATTGTACTTTTATCTTTTATTACTGATTTCACTGTCACTGTTATTACTGCTATACTACTATTACTCATGTTATTACTGCTGCTGCTCTTATGTGTCCGTAGGGACATCATTATCATCTCTATAAGTGTATAAATATAGTGATTTATTTATTTTTCTAATTTTAGTAATGTGCCTATCAGTATAGTTATGCTGGACATTTTGTTTATCTATTAATTATATAATAATGTGTTTGGTATTCATTCAAAAAATGTTTGCAATAAACAGGACCAAGCATTCACTTACAATCATGAACATAATGTCTTGGCTTAATGTCTAAGCTAAAAGCAAGTATTGAGAGATTAGAGCAATTATACACCAGAGTGAGTTTGGAAATATCACTGCACACCTTCACTTCACTCATATCAGATGAGCAGCATTTATTTCTGAAATGAAACGAGCAAATTACTAGCAACTTGGTGCAAATCAGACAAAAACTGGCTTATGTTCAACTGAATAACAATGTGTGTGTGTGTGTGTGTGTGTGTGTGTGTGTGTGTGTGTGTGTGTGTGTGTGTGTGTGTGTGTGTGTGTGAAGGTATCTAGAGAGGACAGTAAAAGAGGGGGCCATACACACCAGCACACTGACTGTAGTAAATGTGAGTGCAGTTCTGGACTATGCCGTGTTTACCTGCACTGCCCGGAACAGTCTCGGAGAGGACACACTTGACATCCAGCTGCTCAGCACCAGTATGCACACGCACGCTGACACTTGACAGTATTGCTTTTTTTTATGGTGACTGTCAGGTCAGGTAATAACCAAACAATTACCCATCGAACTTTCCCTGTTTTTGCAGTGTAGCAGGTTGAAATGAGCGATTCACTGTATTACCAGTAAATGTTATAACCCAGTTTTAGTGGTGGCATGAGAAAACCTAAAAGCTTAATAGCGCTGATTTCTTTACAATTTTGATAAACTTCAATATATTTCATCACAACCATTTGGAAATCTCATATCCAATCATTTTTTACAGTCTCATAAGCACCACCCTCATTTGTTCCAGTTCCCTCATCTGATTCCATTCACCTTTTATTCTCTCTCTCCAGCACATCTGGCACCAACAACCATGTTACTGTAGATGGCCAAAAGAAAAAAGACAGAAGAATCAAATTCTTCGGGTGCATTAAGCAAATAAAACAACTAAGCACATTTTAAATAACTGATTTGAGAACGCTTATCAAAACCTGGAAAGATACGTAGTGGTGAACTTTAATTTTGTGGAAGAAATGTGATTGGAAAGAAATCATGAATTATTAATCACATAAAAACGTGGTGAAGTTGCATAGCTCAGGTCTAGGCTCAGCAATGTTATGTGGCAATAAAATGAAGTCATTTTCTTCCTCGTTTCCTTTTCTTTTGTATTGCTGTTAGTGTTTTCATTTCTTATCTAACTGTATCAGTGTCTCTCTGTTTTCCCATACGTTTATCTCTCTTTCCTCTAAAGACTTTCCGTTTGCTTGTCTTCAGGCCAGTCCACAACTACAGCAGCACATTTAATGTTTACCATAAAAACCATGAAATACAATCCAATATTCACTTTCTCCCTCCTTTTTATATTTAACTGTGACAATTCATAATTAATTTTTTAATAAATCTGATAATACATAATATATGATTTCTATCATCAGATGTCTGAGGAGAAAAAGCAAGGATTTTTATTTCTATTTATTGCCCAGCGGCAGTCTAAAGGCAGAATTCTCCGTCTTTATGTACTCAAGAATTACATAATTATTATTTACTCTCCAGTATAAATAAATGAGGACACACTTATATATGCCCCACTCTTTCTTCTTCATTCTTGCAGTGCCTCTTTTTTTCCCAGTGGCTCTGAAGTACACTCTTCCCATGACTAATTTATTCTCTGTCACTTACTGTCATCAGGATAACAGTGAGCCGTAATGTATTTTTTATGTAAAAAGGGTCATAATCTGATTCCTGCACTGAGAAGCAGTTGCAATCATTTTGGCTCCTACAACCTCAACCACCATCAGTACTCCTGCCTACATCATCATCATCATCATCATACACAGTCATGAACTAACATTTTCATCATCATCAAAATTATAATTACCACCACAACCTTCATCATAAACATCTTCCACAATAATTATAATCTCATCAATCATATCATCAGCCACTACAATCATCCTCATTAACATCATCTTAGTCTTCATTCCCACTGAATGAACATTATCAGCCAACATTATCATCATCTTTAGATGATCACCAACACCACAGTCTTGATGATGTCATCATCTTCATCACCACACATGGCACATGGTCATCAACATCAGACATTAATTCACACGTATGACATATCAACAGTTCACAGCATTACTATCAAATCTCTAACAGAACATTTTATTCAAGTCATTCATTTTATTAAGTCTATTAGTGTTAGGAAATTATCTTCTCGAATCTTCTCCAGACTACATGATATCCTATTCTTAGCTTTTTGTCATCTATTTAAAACCTCTGAACCTCTGCAGCCCCTGAACCATAAAATCACAAGTGCCTCTGTAGATGTTACTTGCTTTAAGAAATACTATAAATTCAATTATATACATGTAATCAATTTATGAAGGAGCAAGATGTACAGTCCTAGTGTATGCATAAAATCTGGCTAATATTCACATCAAATAGCAAATATCTCAATGACTTTGACCAGGATTCGGTTGTTGATTTGTAAAAATGCTGATTTACTGTACATTCACTTACAGCAGTGTTTACACAGAATTGGCTGCAAAATGTGATTTAAGTGACTTTAAACATTGAAATGGTTGTTTGTGCCAGATAGGGTGGTCTCAGCATTTCTAGGACTGCTGATCTACTGGGATTTTTATGCATCTCTAGTGTTTGCAGAGCATGTCCTAAAATATCCAATGAGCAACAGTTCTCCGGGGAAAATACTTTGTTGATTCCAGAGATCTGAGAAGAATGTCCAGACAGGTTCAATTTGATAGAAAAGTGACAGTAATTCAAATAACATCAAAAACAACATCTACTGAAGAGCATCTTTGAACACACAAGTTGAACCTTGAAGCAGTTGGGCTACGGCAGCAGAAGACCATACCCGGTCCCTACCAGTCAGCTAAAAACATTGAACTGAGGCTTTAATTCACATGGGCTCACCAAAATTAAACAAGAGAAGATGGAATAATATTGCGTGGTCTGATGAGTCTCAATTTATTTGGATGGTAAGGACAGTACTTGATGTAAACAACACGAAAGTATGGAGCCATCAATGGTTCAGGCTGGTGGTGGTATAATGTCTTGGGAGAGATTTTCTTGCCCAGACCTTGGTACCAACTGAGCATCATTTAAATGCCATAGCCAAGTATTGTTGCTGACTATGTATATCCCTTTATGACTATGATAGGGTAAAATAATCTCAAATCAGTTTATTGGACATGACAATGAGTTCACTGTTCTCAAATGGCCTCCACAGTCACCAGTCTTCAATCCAATTAAGTACCTCTGCCTTGTGATGGAACAGGATATTCGCATCATCAATGTGCTTCCGACAAAATTGCAGCAACTGTATGATGCTATCAGGTTACAGCAATTTGTACCAAAATGTCTAATGAATGTTTTTGGAACCTTGTTGAATCTATGCCAGCAACAAGGCATAACATTATAATAAATATATTATGTCCGGTATTGTATTTTGTGAGTTCTGGCCATTCAGGCTGGACATTTTTTTGGGCAGACACTCTAAGTACGGCGGTGGCGGCGGGTGAAGTGGCGTGTGCTAGCGGCTGTCCTCGCCACAGTCATCAAAGGGTGGAATACCATTCACAAATATGAAGTCCTTGGTTAATGTAAATTAGACGGCAATAAACCGTAGAAAAAAATATTGATATCCTTAAAATATACAGTATAATGAGTTCAGTCCCGTACAAACAATAACGTTGCTACCGTATTTTTTACGGTAAATTTCTGTAAACCACAGCTGCCATTTTTTTTACCATAACATTTTAAAGTTTATTTTTTACAGAGCAGATATTTTTCTGATTTTTAAACTCTATCAACAAAGGTTTAGTAAAATATAAACTGATGCTTCATGATATTAGTAACAAATACCTTCTCTGAGAGTTTCCTTTTTATAAATACAGTATATCATAAATTTTACTGCAATAAACCATATTTTCATATGTTTTTAACTGTTAAATTTAAGGTCTTACTCTGTAAAACTAATTACAGTTTTTCACTGTAAATTCTACGGTTATCCCAAGTTTTGTGAAATATGGTTTTATTCTGTAGCATTTATACGGTATTTTACTGTTAGACTTATGAACATTTTTTACAGTGCAGTTTTGAAAGGACAAACTTTATTAATCAGTAATGGCTCATCCTGTCAGTGTTGCTGCAGTGTCAGGCTCCTCCTGGATTGTAGTTGATGGGTCTGTTTTGCTTTTATATTACTGTAGATCTGCATTACTGCATGACCTTACTTTTAGTTTGTATAGACTGCATTATTCAGGTATGTGGTTCCAGTGTTGATATTCATACATGACATAAATTATGCACAATGGGACAAGATTTAATTTTTGTTTCTTGTTCTTTTGTAGAATTTTATTTCCAGTTAATTGTTTGGATTCCTAATATTCCCTTAGACATTTCTTTCACTATGAATAGAAGTTTAAATATTAGATGTGTCTCTCTATCTATTTCTCTTTGTCTGTGTTACAGATTACCCAGACCCCCCATCAGACCTGAAGCTGCTTCGCGTCTCCTCAAACTCAGTCACTCTGGAATGGATGCCTGGCTTTGACGGAGGAGTCACTCAGAATTTCCGAGTCAGGTTAAAAAGACACAGAATCGTTAGAAAAATTGCTTGTAAATCAAGTCAAGTGAGTGTATTCTGTGGAGCCATGGCACAAAGGAAGGGCTCTGTCACATCATTTACGCCGTATTCTCAATAACTCTGGAATTGGCAAAGTGAAAATACAAAGTCTAATGGTTGTTGAGGCAGACGAGAGTGACTGTGTGTGTAAGTGGTTGAGCTGGAGGGCTACGATCCTGTTAATTAGTTCATTAATTAGTTTCTACAGTGTTGAATATACACTTGTATTATAAAATGATCATGTGCAACACTGACTCTACAGTACTTCTGGATTATTGAATTATCACCTGCAGTCTTTAATTAGCACATCTTATACCAAAGCTCTAACAGTAGTTCCAGCTGTAACATTAATGGGAGGTTTACATTAATTTGCTGATCGTAATGCTATTTGGTTTCTATAGTAACAACTCATTTACAAGGCACATTTATTCACCACATATACTGTAAATACTGTACTGTCAATTTTTTTATTCTTCACATATTAGTAGGTTGTTGTCAGAGTGCAGGAGAAGCTAAGTTCACAGTTTGAAGCTATTCTTTTTCTGGCGAAACATGCTTTGTATATGATGCGAGAGATGCATAATATTTTTTGAGATGCATAAAAATGTACAACAAGTGTGTTGGCGAACATGAAAAAAGCATTCTATACTTCCCGCAAGATTCCACACTAACCGCCAAGATCCCACTAGTATGGATATATGTTTGCGCCTGCGCAGTTTGCGTATGTAGGACGGATTCACAGGTACTGTAGGATGAATTTGTAGAACACCGGCTGAAGACCTGATTGGTCAAACGTGAGTAATGTGAGTATTGTTGCTGCATCTGATTGGTGACACAGTCATGTGGTCTGCATGTGTAGAGATCTACTGGCTGCATGTGTAGAATAAATGGTTAGAAAAGTATAGTAATGTAACAGAGTAAATGTAACTTGTTACTACCCACTTCTGCCCCCATCCTTAACCAATTGAGTCACCACTGCGCCACTGTAATCAAAGCCTAACAACAAAAATTAGCTCTTATTAACAAAACCTCATGAATCTATTTTATATGACCTTAAGTGCACTGGTGAGAAGTATAAGTGTAACAGTTAGGTAGTTTTTCGACAGACGAGTTTATACAGATGTCGCCATTAAAAACCTGCGTTTCGAGAAAAGGGATCCCGTGACTTGCCGCGGCTTTGCGCGGCTGCGTGCGGGAAGCTGTGAACATGCCCTTCATTACCTGTAGGGGGCAGTCGTGTTTCAGTCTGAAGTATTGTGTGTCTACTGAAGCCGAAAATGTGTGCAAATTAAACTGCGCATGCGTGTTTGGAGTCGCTGTGCCGGCGCTGTGGATCAGTCGGTTGTGGATCATCACGGAGGTTACAACACGGTGTGGCTGGAGCTGGAGTTTGTCGTGTTCGAGGTAAGTTTAGCTTTCTTTTTTGGATGTGATTCTCGCTTTCATGACTCCCAATTAATGTTCATCTTAATCTCAGGACGTACAATTAGCAATTTCAGTGTTTAATAGTGTGGAGATTCACAAAACACCGTTTTCGTGTAAAAACCTGAACCTACGGAGCCCCCATGGGTCCTGTGGTAAATAAATAAATAAATAAAATAATAACGAACCGAGCGCGCGGATTAATACACCGAGATGTGTGTTTCTTACCCCCAACCCGAGTGAAAACGGCGTCTTCAGACAAAGCCTCGCCAGTTAGATGCCATTTCTGAACAAACTGAGTCGTGTGTGTTAAAGCATTAAATGGTAAAAGAGCACTAGCAATAAACGTTTTTTTTCTGAAGCCGGACTTTATTAATGAGTTACGAGTAAAGAACCTGTACATATGTTCATACAGTATTGACAGCAGCTCTAATTTACTGCGGTAAAGCCAGCCGCGGTTCAGAAAAACACGGTCAAGCCAGCCGCGATTGATTTTAGTGTGCGCGCATATTACAGCGATTACGGTAGTTTCATGAACAACACAGAGAGAATGCCCCATATCTGAAAAATGCTGCAGTAAAATAGTTTCATATGTGGTGTGTATATAGTATGGGACGTCCTGAATAAGAACTGATAATTGTTTTTTTCTACTTTTTTTTTAATCATATAATGTGTGTACATTATATGGGATAAAAACTGACCATGGCGTTTTATACTTACTAGAATTTATTTTTTCATAGGTCTCTGAAGTGAAATAAAGGCATTTTATTTAACTTTTTTCCCCATTGTGAACATTTGTTTATTTGACCTCTCTTCCAAAGCAGACGTTAATCCTCATTATAGAAAACATTCATTGAAGAATAACTGCTACTTTTGAACAGTAAAACAAAATAAAAATCAATTCTGGTATTTAGAAAGACTAAATACATTATTTTGTCTGTTTTCTACGAATTCTGCTGTAACTTATCTACATAAAACAATTATTTGAATGGTGAATATTTAAGAAAAATATTGTAACAGACAACCGTCAAAGTCACCAATAAATAACACGGATATTAAAGCAGAAATGCAAATAAATAAGCAAGTAAAAATTGACGAGCATGTTGTATTATCTCTCAGTCCTGGGCGTCTAAATGAAAAGCGCTCTGAAAGCGCGTTGTCTCTGTGTCGGTCCTGAAACTACCGTAACCACTGTAATATGTGCGCACACTAAAATCAATCGCGGCTGGCTTGACCGTGTTCTTCTGAACCGCGGCTGGCTTTACCGCAGTTCTAATTTGTCTAAATCGCATTGCAGACAATAAAAATAAGTCGAGTCATCCTGTGACCCTACATGCTTAATCTTTGCACACATGATTCTTGCTTCTCACTTTTTCCTTAATCCCTGACTGTTCTATCTTGTATTTTCTAACGGTGTCAGAAACTTTGTGTTAGTAGCACTGCTTGACGCCTTCCTCTTTTGTAATTTGCTTTGGATAAAGGCAAACTTACAAAAGATGAAGAAATGCCTGAATGTAGTTGTACGAATAAAAGATTATGTAATGATACAATGTAAATATTTTCACAGAAACAAAGTGTAAAGATGAGACGTGAATCTGAAGAGGATCTCTTTGATGATTGCCTGGTAAAGCATTGTTTTCTTATTAATTATACAATTTATTAATACCTTGAATATAGTGTTTGTTGTATTGGACAGAAGCATATAAATGCAAATGTATATATAAATGAGTAATTATTGAACGAATTTTCATGTTTGGACTAACCCTTTAAATACAAACTCAGCATTCATCATAGGATTTCCTGACACTGTAAAGCCATCTCATGCCATGTTTTACTGATGCAAGATAAAGCAATTTAACCCAAGTTTAACAATATGAAGTATATGAAGTGATGGTCATTTTTTTATCATCATTTATTTTTATTATTATTTTTTTCTCAATGAAGTCAGCACAGGTTGAAGCAATTCAGATTTTTTTTGCTTCTCAAAATAAATGATTTATTTTCTTGTAAATTTTATGCAGGGGGACAGACGAAGTGACACCTTCTTAAAATCCTTGTCGTCCGTGCTGTTGAAGGGGAAGAACCGGTTGGTGTATCCATAATCCTTGAAGGAGAGGCTATTTTCAGAAAGTTCTTCTAGAACTTGATGGGATTAAGCTATCACCAAAAGTGCAAGCTTTAAAGATGAAGTTATCATCTTAAAACATTTGATTTGGCTTGACTACAAGTGTTTACATGTTGTGTTTACATGTTCAGCTTAAAATGTTTTCATGCATTAAGGTTTCAATGGCATACTTTTAAGTGCACTAGTCCAGAGTGCTGATTTGAAAGTTGCAACTTCACTGCTTCAGAGGGCTATTACGTTTTAACGTTTATTCTACAGTTTGTTTAAAGTATTTTCTGCTGCATTTTATTTCTAAATGAATGCTGTATTTTATTTATTTATTATTTTACACAATTTTGTTTAAAACAAGTATTTCAGGCCCTGGTGCCGTGCAGTTTTTTTCTATGGATGCAAAATTTAGCTGAATGCACTTTTATTAAAAAGACAACTTGGATCTAGACTGTGAATGTCACAAATATTTGGTAATGTTGGCGAATAAACTGTTTAATTATATTTTAGTTGTGTGATTTATGAAAGATATAGATGAAATAATTACTTAAGTTTCTTTCCAAAACATAAATTAGCAATGTTTACATTATTATAGGGAGTAATAGGTAGCAAACCTACGCCCTTGTGTGTGTGTGTGTGTATGTATATATATGGAAATATAATTAATATTTTCGTGTTTAATTACAAAAAAAAAACATTTTAATGGTTAGTGATTGTTGCAGACATTTACACTATTTTTGAGAACTATTAAGTTCTCCTTCAACGTGTCATAGCCGATAACTGCCCCTTTGAAGCCTTTGAATGGTGTTAAAAATACTTGCAAAACAAGTATTGCAGCCATACATTGGAGGGAACTTCTGAGGTGGTCAGTGATTGATGGCACGGTCGGTCGGAGGGGGTTGTGATCACACCTATAGATCTTTTGTTCTAGGCTATCGGTCAAATATCTCTCCACTTGGAAGCAAAAACATGCAAGGGATTTCAGCATCTCGACGCACATACTAAGCTGTTTATAAAGTAGACACTGTTTGTTTTTTCATTTTGTAATCTTTCCCGTGTTTACCGTGTACTGTACAATGTATATTCATTTTTTAATGAATTACTGTAAATAAACTACACATTCCGTTGATTTACCAGAAATGACTTTTCTGTTTTTTGTGTGTGCTAAACTAAACTTCAGGGTCAAAGTAATAGCGATTTTATTTGAAAAGTATTATATATTTACAATGCTGATAAGTTCAAGCTTAGATTCATATATAAACTGCTTCAAAGTCTTTCCGTGACCGCTGAAATCCGACAGACGCAGGGCTCAAGGGAGGTGTGTCTGTGTGTGTGTGTGTGTGTGTGCGCGCGCGTGTGTATGTGTGTGTGTGCGGGTTAGTGTGCCTGTCCTATTTCAGCGGATTTTTCCGCTACCGCAGATCAGTTTATCAACTTGTAATATATACATTTTAGGAATATATTAACATGTGCAGACATTTAAGGGTGCGCTGCCCTCTCTTGCCCCTGCGTAGAGCCTACACACACACACACACACACATCTATCTATCTATCTATCTGTCTATCTATCTATCTATTATATAAATACACATTTGGAATCTGCATCTACATTTTCTGTTACAAGTATAGAATTAGGTTCAGCTGAGACTCATGATCAATGTTGTTAGGGTACTTATGTAGTGATAATTAGTTTCAGCCAGATCATTAAAACTAACAATGGACTATGACACTCTTGAGAGGGGATATGAAGGTGTTATTCATTTATTTATTCTCTACAAGGGTGCGAACAACAATACAGACCAAACTATAACTCTCTCTTACTACTATAAAAAGTCTAGACATAAACAAACAAAATACAGCTTTTTTTCCTCAGAGGTAAACGGAAAAGTGAAGTTGTTCAGCTGTTCACTGTCACTGCAGCTTCTTCAAAGTCTTCCCACTCCGTGACCACTGAAATCCGACACGACTCCACGTTAGGCTGCGTCTTGACTCATTTGTATACCGACGGTGATTGGATGTTTCCCGAGGGCTCAGGGGAGTGTGTGTGTCTGTGTGTGTGTGTGTGTGTGTCTATGTGTGTGTGTCTGTGTGTGTGTGTGTCTATGTGTGTGCGTCCGCGCGGGTACTTGTTCTACTGTTATAAAAACTCTAAATATAAACAAACAAAATACAGCTTTTTTTTCAGAGGTAAACGGAAAAGTGAAGATGTTCAGTGTCACTATGCAGATGTTACACTCAGTGGAGTTACCGAAATCATTGGTTTAGTCCTCATTGAGCTTTTGTTCCTCTTATGTGAGCATAAACAGTGAAACATTCCACAGGATTATAATACACCGCGGCCAAGTGAACCACGTTCCCGTCGAACGAAACGAGGCATAATCGTGGTGTTTGCTTCGGTTATGACACACCATAGTTTATTACCTGCTGTGGTAGATCTGAATATTTATTCAAACACAATAATAAAGCTTTATATCCTCAGGAGGGCTCAGTACATTGTTTTAGCGATAGTTTCACGGAAGCGAGTTCAGAACTAATCTAACCAAACCAAAAAAAAAATAGCTGGATAGTTTTGTTCTTCAGAAAAGATATCTGAAGTCACAGAGAGATCCTGCTCTGTAGAAGCTGCCTCAGTCTATTTGTGCAATTACTCCATCCCGCCCTTATCAATGATAGTATAGTAATGATGTCGCTGTTGATTATCTGTTCTTGTGCTTTTGAAAAATAATTTTTTTTTCTAAGAACATGTAATAGGATGGTGTTTATTGCATATATGTATGTTTTTTTGTAATAGGCAAGTATATCAAAATAATTTAACTGTTTAATAGACATGGGTGTTTTTTTTACAGATTCACTGTAAAACATGAAAATAATAATAATCTATTTGTGAGGTAGAATTAACCCAACATTCCAGTTAAAATGAACCAACAAACCCCAAACATATGGGTAGAACATTTGAACCATTTATGTGGTAGAATTAACCCAGCATTATAGTTAAATATGACCTAGCATTTGGATTGAATATTTAACCCATCTTGCTGGGTTAAATGAACCCAGCATTTAGTTAGTCCTATATTTACCCAGCAGCTGGGTTAAAAACAACCCAGATTGTTTTTAACCCAGCATTTTTTAGGGTGTATATATATATATATATATATATATATATATATATATATATATACACACACAGACATGCGTGTGTCATTTTAATTCAAATGAACATTTTAATCTGTGCATGGGCGTCAACTCGCACGTTCTGTAATGTTCCATTGTCTTTTAGAGCCCATTACTAAAGCAGGTTACTAAAACCTGGCTTACTACCTATAAAAAATATTTCAATTTAACTCATGGGTCTCAATCACAGATGACACGACAAATTATATACTCTGAAACGTTCATTTGAACATTTAAAATGTTAATACAAAAATACAAAAACATGAATACTAATGTTATCATGGTGTAAATTATTAACATTAGGTTAGGTCCTGCCCTTAATTAATTCATATTATAATTACTTTTACATAGTATAGTTACTGGACTGACATTACCAAAACTAGCTATTTGATTTAGCCTTTCTAAAATCAACCCATATATCATTTATAATCAGAAAACATAAAACATATTATGATCTGTTAGCCCATCTGTTTTAATTTAGTTTGTATTTTTTATTATTCATAAGACAACCTTTCAGTTTTGTAAATATTTTAGTTATAGTGTGTTAAGTCTTACTTTAGGTTAAACGTTTTTGAGAATTTGACCATCCAGCTTAGATAAATGTTATGTCATTGATAAAATCTGGATTAAGGATATTTTATTATATAATTATATATTATTGTGGTCTGGGGGTTTGCGTGCCTCAACACAATTCAGCAAATACAATACTGTTACTATACAGTAAGGCCAGGTAAAAACAGTGCTCGAACATGATGCCCCCCTCCCCACACCCCGTGTTGTCTGGTCTAGAACGGCGCTGCCTCTGACCGTCTTTTGTCTTGTAAATGAGTATTCTCACTCACCTTCCAATCCCCCCAGCGCACACACTCTGTTTGTACTGTAAACTGTACTGTAACTGTGTTTGCTAGGGCACTTGGTTATACACAGTACTTTAATGTATGGAACACTTACTTAACTTACTGGTTTGGTTTAAATATCGCTTGTTACCTTATTCAACAAAATAAATTCATTATTAACGTATTGAAGTATTTTAGTTAAGGACAAAAACTGTGCTTGTGTTTAGAACTGCTGAACAGCCGAAAACACACACACACCCATCCCCCCGCCAAAAACACACACGCACACACAGAGCAATTAACACCAGGAGTGGAAGGTGAGAAACCTCAATGGAGAATACCAAGTTTGTCGTTGCTCTTTTGGAGTTCTTAAAACCCAAAACATTTATTTATACTGAGAAAAAATTATTATGGGTCACAATCACAAACACAAATACATATAATCAAGTGTTTAACTGGTTTCATTTGTTTCTATGATCAATAATTATTATTATTATTTTCAGCCCAACTCTTTGACTATTTAAAACAAAGTTGTGTCCCATTTTTTGCCCATTGAAGTTGTTGGTTCAACTAAACAATTTTTAAATACCCAAACAATCCCCCAAAATTAAAACACGCAAAACATGACTTTAACAATTCAATTTATTCTTCCAAAACTAGTCAAAGTTAAAACAGTAATTTATATAAAACAGATGAATACATGTTGTCTTTTTGCTTAAAGTTCATTAAACAACCCGGATACACCAGCTGCTTATAAGTCTCTATCTATAGTCCTTTTACATTAAAATAAAAAATTTTCAAATATCAAAACTATTACATATTTGTTATTAATAATGTTATTACTTAACAGTTTAAGTCTTTGTTTCCCCCAAAGTACTGTATCAGACATTTTGCAGTTCTATGTTCAGAATATACAGTAGACCTGATCAAACATCATTCTAAAGCTGTCGGACTGTGACGTCATCGCTACCGCAGATCAGTTCATCAACTTGTAATACATACATTTTAGGAATATATTAACATGTGCAGACATTTAAGGGTGCGCTGCCCTCTCTTGCCCCTGCGTAGAGCCTACACACACACACATCTATCTATCTATCTATCTATCTATCTATCTATCTATCTATCTATCTATCTATCTATCTATCTATCTATCTATCTATCTATCTATTATATAAATACACATTTGGAATCTGCATCTACATTTTCTGTTACAAGTATAGAATTAGGTTCAGCTGAGACTCATGATCAATGGTGTTAGGGTACTTATGTAGTGATAATTAGTTTCAGCCAGATCATTAAAACTAACAATGGACTATGACACTCTTGAGAGGGGATATGAAGGTGTTATTCATTTATTTATTCTCTACAAGGGTGCGAACAACAATACAGACCAAACTATAACTCTCTCTTACTACTATAAAAAGTCTAGATATAAACAAACAAAATACAGCTTTTTTTCCTCAGAGGTAAACGGAAAAGTGAAGTTGTTCAGCTGTTCACTGTCACTGCAGCTTCTTCAAAGTCTTCCCACTCCATGACCACTGAAATCCGACACGACACCACGTTAGGCTGCGTCTTGACTCATTTGTATACCGACGGTGATTGGATGTTTCCCGAGGGCTCAGGGGAGTGTGTGTGTCTGTGTGTGTGCGTCTATGTGTGTGCGTGTCCTCATTGAGCTTTTGTTCCTCTTATGTGAGCATAAACAGTGAAACATTCCACAGGTTTATAATACACCGCGGCCAAGTGAACCACGTTCCCGTCGAACGAAACGAGGCATAATCGTGGTGTTTGCTTCGGTTATGACACACCATAGTTTATTACCTGCTGTGGTAGATCTGAATATTTATTCAAACACAATAATAAAGCTTTATATCCTCAGGAGGGCTCAGTACATTGTTTTAGCGATAGTTTCACGGAAGCGAGTTCAGAACTAATCTAACCAAACCAAAAAAAAAAAAAACATCCGAAGCTTCAAATAGAATGAACGAACTAATGAAATTGATATATATGTAATTGATATACTGTATATACAGACGTGTGTGTGTCAATTTAATTCAAATGAACATTTTAATGCTTTCTGATACACTTATCAACTTATCCACATAAACTTATCAACACATACTCTCCGTGCACGCACATACAATCTCTAAAAAAGTAAAATTAATAACATACATATACAAATAAACAAAAATATAAACGTCTATGTATATTGAAGTTTACGGTGAACGCAGAGTCGGGTAAGCACATGTGATGACGCGCGCGCCCTCACCTCTTGTTACGGCTGCCTATTTGGCCAAAAAATAATTGAACGATATGCCTGGTCCTGGAAAGAGACAATAAATATATATATATTTTTATACATTTATTGCATTGTTTGTTGTTTACAGTCAAGCCATCAACATACAATAAAATGTAAACATGAGATCTAAACTAAAAACTGTGCTCCCTGTGCTGGTGCTGGCAATATCATCTCTTTGTTCTGCTGTCTCCGGCTCCCTCCCTGGTCCTGAACCGTACCATACATACCAGATCAAGAACTTGATGAAGATTATATCTCTCTGGTCTTCTCTCTGACGGGTTCCTCCCTAGTTTCTGATGATCTCAATTAGTTTGTAGTGTTGCTTGTCCAAGGAAACCAGTAATCTTGCTTGAAGTGGAGCAGATATAATTCTCAGAAACTCATTACTGATCTTAAAAAAAAAAAAAAAAAAGGTAAAAACAAAAACTGGACTGGCTCAAGTTCTTATGTTAGCAAATCTTAATTACAGTGTGTATAAAGTATAGAAAACAGTACACTACAAACAGCACTCACTCCAAATTAGCTTGTTCTATGTTTACGTCACTTTCCTATTAATTTTTACATCGTTAACCAACGGTACTTAAATATAATTATTTTCTTCGGCGCCGCTGACTTACTGTATAAACTCCGGTGTTTTTGAAAATCACCACGTTAGTTAGCTAATGCTAATGCAGGTAATATAGGTGGTTTTAGCTACAGTAGCAAACACGGACACAAAACTCAATCTACAAAGTAGTTGTTCCTGACATAAATCATGAATTTGCTCATAGAAGAGATACATTTAACATAGAAATGACATGAGTTTGCTTTCTTACCTGGTTTAAATGAGTTTTCTTTGAGAATCTCCACCCGCATGTGATTCAGTCCGTGAAAATGCTGCGTCATGAGGTCATGAGACACGGTTTGAAGCAGAAATGTCCTTTGTGAATGGATTAGATTTAAGTTTAATCAGGGGCTTTAACTAACAGTAACTGAAATACAGGTTCTGATATCCTTCCTTACTTGTTTCAACGTCATGCTCCGGTTTGAGGCGGAAATAAAATTATACCGGCAAAACTATGGTCTAAAGACTGCGCATGCGCAAATCACACTCAACCTAATAAGAGTACCTTGATCAAAATGAAATATTTCACTTTGGTTTCCTGCTGTAAACAGCATTATACTAAAAAAAAAAAAAAAAAAAAGATTCACCCATAAGCATAAATTAGACACTTCAGTTAAAAAGAGCAAATTATTTTTTTTACTAATGGAATGAGAAAAAAAAACACATTAAACTAGGTTTACTTTTTTCAGTGGATCCCTCAATAATTTCTGTCTCCTTTGCCTGTGTTTGATAATGTGAAGCACATATACACTCATTCATCATGAAAGATCTATTATAAAACAAAATAAAATTCATGTTCGCTTCAGCACTGTTCATCCGCGTTCTTACATTCATTGTTGTACTTGGTCCGGCTTTTAGATAAAGTCCTTCCATGCGCCATCTGGCGGATATTCAGTGAAGCGCAACACATTTATTTAAAATTCCCGAATGTTGCCTCCGGCAAGACGCGGCACGCCGCGCGCTAAATTGCGGCATCCCGCGGGAAAACACGCAGGGTTTTAAGGGCGACATCTGTACATTATGGTTTCTTTATAACATTACAAGCTGTGTTTAATATACTGTAATTAGACAAAAAAGTAATGGATGGTGAGCAAACAACAATTGTTTGCAGATACACCGGGACTGTGCAAGTTCTCCGACTCTCAAAGAGATGCGAGACGCCTGTAATTTTCATCATAGGTATACCTCAACTATGAGAGACAAAATAAGAAAAAAAATCCAGAAAATCACATTGAAGGATTTTTTATTAATTTATTTCCAAATTATGGTAGAAAATAAGTATTTGTTCAATAACAAAATTTCATCCCAATACTTTGTTATACACCCTTTGTTCACAATGACAGAGGTCAAACGTTTTCATATGTTTTCACACACTGTTGCTGGTATTTCGGCCGGTTCCTCCATGTAGATCTCCTCTAGAGCCGTGATGTTTTGGGGCTGTCGCTGGGCAACATGGACTTTCAACTCCCTCCAAAGATTTTCTGTGGGGTTGAGATCTGGAGACTGACTAGGCCACATCAGGACCTTGAAATGCTTCATACGAAGCCACAACTTCGTTATCTGGGCGGTGTGTTTGGGATCATTGTCATGCTGAAAGACCCAGTCACATGTCATCTTCAATGCCCTTGCTGATGGATGGAGGTTTTCACTCAAAATCTCACAGTACAGTACATGGCCCCATTGATTCTTTCCTTTAGACAGATCAGTCATCCTGGTCCCTTTGCAGAAAAACAGCTCCAAAGCATGATGTTTCCACCCCCATGCTTCACAGTACAGTAGGTACGGTGTTCTTTGGATGCAACTCAGCAATCTTTTGCCTCCAAACACGACAAGTTGATTTTTTACCAAAAGTTCTATTCTGTTTTCATCTGACCATATGACATTCTCCCAATCCTCTTCTGGATCATCCAAATGCTCTCTAGCAAATTTCAGATGGGCCTGGACATGTGAAGACTTAAGCAGGGGGACACGTCTGGCACTGCAGGATTTGAGTCCCTCGTGTCGCAGTGTGTTACTGATGGTAGCCTTTGTTACTTTGGTCCCGGCTCTCTGCAGGTCATTCACTAGGTCCCCCCGTGTGGTTCTGGGATTTTTTCTCACAGTTCTTGTGATCATTTTGACCCCACGGGGTGAGATCTTGTGTGGAGCCTCAGATTGAGGGAGATTATCAGTGGTCTTGTACGTATGTCTTCCATTTTCTAATAATTGCTCCCACAGTTGATTTCTTCATACCAAGCTGCTTATCTACTGCAGATTCAGTCTTCTTTGGTCTTGGCCATAGTGGAGTTTGGAGTGTGACTGTTTGATGTTGTGGACAGGTGTTTTTTTATACTGATAACAAGTTCAAACAAATGCCATTAATACAGGTAATGAGTGGAGGCCAGAGGAGCCTCTTAAAGAAGTTACAGGCCTGTGAGAGACAGAAATCTTGCTTGTTTGTAGGTGAACAAATACTTATTTTACAAAGAAATTTACCAATTAATTCATTAATAATCCTGCAATGTGATTTTCTGGATTTTTTTTCTTATATTGTCTGTTATAGTTGAGGTGTACCTATTATAGCCCTCTCTCAACTTTTTAAGAGGGATAACTTGCACAATTGGTGGCTGACTAAATACTTTATTTGCCCCACTGTAGGTAGGTAATAATACTGTAGGTTGTTTTTGGAAAAATAGTTTTTATAGTGGTGTTTATTACTACATTTAAAATTGTAAATGTTAGCAGTCCATATCACACGCCACTGGCCTGGATTGTTATCCTATAACAGCATGCCTTTTGATGTGTCTGATGTTTAGGTACAAGTGGGCAGGGTCTGCCAGTTACTTGTACGTTGATGTTTTTCCTCCAAGAACCACCGTCTACACAGTGAGCGGCTTGACTCCTTCCACCACCTACAACTTCTCAGTCAATGCCATTAACTCAATCGGAGAGAGCGGCTATGCTGATGGTGGTGCAATACTAAACGTCACCACTAAGGGTCAGTACGGAGTTCTCACTTTGCCTGATCCAGTATTTTCAATTCAATTTTATTTAATTTTATTTGTACTGTATAGCGCTTTTAGCAATGGCCAAAGCAACTTTGCAGAATAAAAAAAAATATATGGAAATGGGTATGAAATGTGTGAGAAAATATGTATAAATGAAAAATGATCAGATTGTCTCTGATGAGCAAGCCGAGGGCGACGATGGCATGGGAAAAACTGCCTATGATGGCATTAAGAAGGAACCTTGAGAGGAACCAGACTCAACAGGGAACCCATCACCCAATTTGGGTGATAACGGATAGCAGGAATTGTTTTGCTGTCATACAAAGTGTTAGGAGTCCAGCTTGTTAATGGAGGTTTAGGGACAAAACTGTACAAAACATTCCTAAAAACATTTAGTCTAGCTGTATGACCAAATGTATGGGCACCTATCAATCACACAAATCTCATTCCAGATTTAGTCCCCATGAGAAGATATAATAACTTCCACTCTTCTGGTAAGGTTTTCCATAAGATTTCAGCTTTTGCAGTGGGGATTTGTGTACTTTCGCCTACAGTACAAAGCATCCATGAGGTCATGCATTGATAGTGGGAGAGGAACGCTGGAGTGCAGTGGGTGTTCCAGTTCATCCAAAAAGGTGTTCAAGAAGGGTTGAGGTCAGAGAGGTGTGTAGGACAAGTTTTTTCATCCATTAGTGGAAGATTACTTTTTGTACAAGTAAATTTTCATGCTGAAACTAGAACCTCTTAGATTCAGTGAAGGGAAATTGCTATGCAACAGCATACAAAACATTCGGGTTTGGGTTTCCACAAATCTAAAAAAGACATATTTTTCAAGATGTATGAAAAATAAAAAAAAATGTTGTAGATGGAATGAGGGCTTTTATTTCAACCCAATAATTTAGGTAAACACCAATCAACAGTGGCTACATAAAGTGTAAAAAGTAAATTGGAGGTGCTGTTATTAGAAAATAACAGGGGATGTGAGGGGACGGTGTAATGTGGCTTGACACAAAGTCGAGGTCATTTTTAATGATTACTTTCCAATAACATCTTATCCTGACATGTTTAATTTCTTTAATCCCACAGCATTATTCCTGTGGTACATTGGTTTATAAATGAATTATTTTTTTTATTGATTATAATTACTTGTAATGTTTTGGAACATCTGTGGAACAAGTTAATGGCTGATATTAAATGTTAAACATGGTCTTAGAGAAAACACTACAGTACTAGATCACTGAGGGCCTTAAGTGTAAACTTTGCCTCTCGGGATGCTGTTAGAGCTGCTGTTATAGAATATGGAGCATTTAACAAATGTGTGGTATTAAAACACTTAGTGTTTTTATTAAGGTAGTAAGGTAAATTGCTAAATTTGCTCATTTTGATTCATGCACACTCACATTCCATACAGACTTAAATAATTATTTGGATTGTGTAAAGCTGCTTTGCGATAATGACAATTGGTGAAAGCGCAATACAAATAAAATTGAATTGAAAATTAATTGCCTGGCACAAAAAAAAACAACAACCAAAAACACTACTACTACTACTAAAATACCCATAACTACTACTGGTAATAATAATAATAATAATAATAATAATAATAATAATAGGCGGTGCGGTGGTGTAGTGGTTAGCACTGTCGCCTTGCACCTCCAGGGTCTGGGTTCGATTCCCCGGCCAGGCTCAATTCCCGTCTCTGTGTGCATGGAGTTTGCCTGTTCTCCCCGTGCTTGGTGGGTTTCCTCCGGGTACTCCGGTTTCCTCCCACAGTCCAAAGATATGCAGGTTAGGCTAATTGGCGTTCCCAAATTGCCCGTAGTGTGTGATTGGGTGTGTGAGTGTGTGTATGTGTGTGTGCCCTGCGATGGATTGGCACCCTGTCCAGGGTGTACCCTGCCTAGTGCCCGAAGTCTCCTCGGATAGGCTCCAGGTCCCCCGCGACCCTGAACACAGGATTAAGCGGTATAGAAAATGAATGAATGAATAATAATAATAATAATAATAATAATAATAATAATATGCCACTAAAAGTAATTAAGTGTTTGAATGTTAGGCTTTAAATGAGGTTTTCTCAGAAAAGAGTAAGAGACTATACACAAGTCATAAAACAGCACATTCAGATCTCTGTAATCATGTCGTGTTGTTGCAGGTTGGTCCAGATTAAGCACATCGTTAGCAACTCAGCCCTGTCTCAAATTACTGTGGTGGGAAAAATATATTTCTGCAGAGCAGTGCAAAAATCTTTTACAGAAAATTATTAATATACAGGACTGGATCATTCGTTTTACCCATAAAGGTGTTTACAGAAAGAACAAAATACATATAAAAGGAGAGAGAAAAAGCGCACACATTTTGCTATGATCAGCTTCATGTTGAAATATCAGTAGCACTGTTATAAAGTAAGAGTTAATTAAGACGTATTGTACAGTATGTAGAAATTCTATTAGCTTTATCCTAATATGATGCTGATAAAAAAAGATATAGTAATACCCTCAGTGTTATTAGAGGACAATTAGAGAATTATAATTAATTATTTTCCAAGTGCTTTGTTCCTTCTCATACAATACCGATTTGCCAATAACAAAACATTTTTATTTATTTACAGTCCAGCATGACAATGATTTTCTATCTTCTTATAATTACAATAAATGGTGTGAAAAAAAAAATCATCACTTTAAATCCCTTACAGGAATGTAAAGATTTAGAACAAGCAACCAAGAACACTAATTTAACATTTAATGCCAGAACTACTGTCAGAACTGCTATCAAGAACAATAAATAAACAGTTTCTGACCAAGCAGGATTGAGAATTTAACATATGCTATAAGATAATAGGAAATTTAAAAGGAAATGGATGGATAAGAAATCTCAATATCTCAAAATGTTAATAAACATAGGGTTAGGGTTAGGGTTAGGGTTAGGGTTAACCAAACCAAACCAAATACCTAACCCAACCTGTTGAGGAATGGTTCATACTGTACTAACTAATGGTTATTAATGTAGTCGTCCTATTAAGTGCAAGCACATTGCACTCCATAATGATTTACAAATTAAGATGCTCATAGCCTAACATCTTGATCTTGTAGATATATTTTTTCTTGTATTGTGTGTATGTGGTGTGTACTGTATTTGGCACTGATTCTCCCCTCCCTCTTCATTCATCAGATCCTCATCCAGCAGGAGACGAGTCCCATCCTGAAGCCCCGGAGCGTGAAGAAGGTGCTGCGCTGGCATTTCTGATCAGCTTTTTCACTGCTGCTATCCATCAAGTACAGAGCCAATCTGTCATTTTGCATTTAGGATCAATATCTACACTCACACGGCTAATTAGCCAGGCTTTTTTTAATGTACGGTGATGCAGCTCTGCAGCTGGAGCGTGATGTAGAGCCTGATGTAATCACACGCAATCCTGAGCAGGGTGAAGTTTTAACTGTCATTGTCAGTTCACTATTTAGCACTAGCTCAGGGTACCAGTGTAAATGTATTAATAGCGTCATAAAATTCTAGTTAAAATACATAGTATATTCCGATCAGTTGTAACATTAAAACAAATTCATTAAGCCAAATATAGTGTTGGTTGCCCTTGTGTCATTGGGACGGCAGTGGTTCCTTAGGGCATAATGACATAAGAGCTCTGGGGGTAAGCAGTGGTGTCTGGCACTGGAATGTTAATGGCACAGCCTTTTCCAGCACACACAGTAATTTGGAAATATAAAATATATTTTTTAAAAGTCCATCAATATTCATCTAATAAAATAAATTTTTAATATTGTTCCATTTACAGTACAGAGACATGATGAAACCCTGTAACAAGGAAACATGTAATATATCACTAATACCTCAGCCAGCCTAAATCTAGGATTGCTTTCTAATTAGTTTTTTTTAATAGCACAGAGTCTTTAATGAATCACGTGTACTACTGTACAATTTCTTCCATTCCAGCGTACAGTAGGTGAAACTGACAGGAATTAATCATTATGACCTGTTCTCATTAAAAAAGAAAAAAACATTTTACAGCAGTAAGTAGGCCAGTAAGCAGTAAGTAGCAGTAAGTATCTAACTGGCACCAAAAATGTCAAACAAATTTTGCCAGAGCCAGGGTTGCCAACTCCATGAAACTCAAATAAGGGAAGGGAGGGTATGGTGGAGTTACAGTAAGTTTTTTTTCCGCACAGGATTAGTATTATCAGGGGACGGTGTCTGTGATCTCAATCACATTCAAAATGGCCATGTCTGTAATTTATAAAGTAAACATTCCCCTGTAAATGACCTACCATATTTCGCTGAACACCGATGTCCTGTGACAATCATTTGTCTGTGATTTGGCCAGAATTTGGCGGGGTCGTATATAATTTGTCAAGGTTTTTGTTTCCTGCGAAGAATTTTTTTTTCTTTTGCGAAGAATGAAGGCTGCATTGAAGTGCTTTGGTGCTGGGTCATATCGCTATTCACCATGCAGTACAACAATACAGTGTGCAGAAAGAGAAAGATGAAAACCATCAGAAGAGTGAAAGTAAAATCAATGATTACAGTAGATTGATTTGGATGACATGTATAGCAGAATGTGGTAAGGAACACTCTTCTGTTTATATCACACAGCTAGACCTACAATGACAAGTGTTTTTATCTTGACATCATATCCAGGAGAATAGTCACTAAATTCAAGTAAAATCGCAGGCTTTGCTTATCCCCTGCAAATGCGCTACACGGAATTCAGATGTAGGGTATGAGATAAAGGTATAAAAAAACTAATATTTCTCTCCCAATTATTCCACTTTGATTGTTAAAAATACAGAGCAAATAGTATCCCATATTGGTTGTATAAAGCACGGATCTTTTAGTTTCCAATTATGGGGCGATCTTGTATTTTACAGTACAGGATGGTTGGAACCCCTGGCCACAGCTTCTGCATCCCATCCCATGAGTTCCAAAGAGTTGGAAGACCTAAAGACTTAAAGACCAAATGCAAATGAGCAAGCAAACAAAAATAACTAGTGAGCAAAAATAAAACTAGCAAGTGAAAAGTAAAGGAAACCCAACAAAGGAGTAAAAGCAAACATTTAAGCAAAAATATCACCTACCTAATGAATGCAATCCAGTGGGAAAGTTATAGCAACTATCTAGCAAATTCAAACTGTTAAGTAAAAAACTAGCAAAGCAAACAAAACAGATGAGCAAAAATAGACTGGTGAGGGCGTTACTTTTTAAAGTAACTAATTACATTACAAAATTACTGTCATTAAAAAGTACTGTACAGCGTTACTTTCTGATAAAAGTAACTAGTTCGAGTACTTTTCCACTGCAGAAAATGAAAACTCCTTTGTGATTCTTCATGCATGTTGTTTTAGTCAAAACCTTTATAATTATTATACCATCATCACTCTGCCGAAGTTTGGCCCATAATCTGTTGACTACTAATACCCCTATCTCATCTACTAATACCCCTCTCTCACCTACTAATACCCCTATCTCACCTACTAATACCCCTATCTCACCTACTAATACCCCTATCTCACCTACTAATACCCCTCTCTCACCTACTAATACCCCTATCTCACCTACTAATACCTCTATCTCACCTACTAATACCTCTATCTCACCTACTAATACCCCTATCTCACCTACTAATACCTCTATCTCACTTACTAGTACCCCTATCTCACCTACTAATACCCAGATCTCACCTACTAATACCTCTATCTCACCTACTAGTACCCCTATCTCACCTACTAATACCCCTATCTCACCTACTAATACCCCTATCTCACCTACTAATACCCCTATCTCACGTACTAATACCCCTATCTAACCTACATGGTTTTATGCAGTGGCCGTAAGTACGGTTCATTATGATTCACCGCGACTTTTGTCGATGTGAATATTTTTCCATCTTTCCGTGCATCGGTCCTCACATAGTCAAACCACATAGGTGAGAAAGGTGTATAACAGCAGGAATAACAGAGGGGGCGTGGGTTATCAGGGGCGGGGCTTGTTCTGTAGGATGACTTACAGACACACACACCATAACGGATTGGGAATAACTGCTGTCTGGCTCACAGATTGTATAAATTGTCTGAATAACAGATTACATTTTTTGAAAAAGTAACTAAATAACTGAGTATTTAAAGGGCGGACATAGCATGTTAGATTACTCGTTACATCAAAAAAGTAATCCAAGTTACACCCAAAACAGTGAATGACAAGAAATTAGCAAGTATAAGCAAACTAGTAATTGAAAAATAATTAGTAATTGGAAACTAGTAATGGAAAGCAATCAGTGTGAAAAACTATTTATGAAAAGCAAAGTAGAAAGTCACAGTAATCTAGAAAGTGAAAGCAAACCAGTGAGCTAAAACAAACAACCTAGCAAAGGAAAATTAGTAAGTAAACAAGTCAAAGAAAGCAAAGAAGTAAGCAACAGCAATGCAAACTAGTTAACAAAATGTGTGTGTCAAAAAATAAGCATGCTCATTAGAACATTAAACCACATTAGCGGAGTCTAGTCAGTGAGGCCAGTGTTTAACTAAGATGATCATTCAGTTTTCATGAAAGAAAAAATAAGTTTTAAAAGAATTAAAAAGTCAGAATTTATATTTATATATATAAATATATACATTTTAGGCCTACTGCAGGAGTTCATGCACAGAAAATAAGGAACTTGGCTACGTGTTACATGGACTAAAATGTAATATGTGTTTTGTACATAATAATTTCATGTTTCCAAGATGAACTTGAATAAATTATGTTGTATTTGCATTTAACAACTTAACATGTATTAGATTCAATCATGGCGGCACAGTGGTGTAGTGGTTAACACTGTCGCCTTGCACCTCCAGGGTCCGGGCTCGATTCCCGTCTCTGTGTGCATGGAGTTTGCATGTTCTCCCCGTGCTTGGTGGGTTTCCTCCGGTTTCCTCCCACAGTCCAAAGACATGCAGATTAGGCAAAATTGACCATAGTGTGTGAATGTGTGTGTGTGTGAATGTGTGTGTGTGTGTGTGTGCGTGTGCTCTGCGATGGATTGGCACGCTATCCAGGGTGTACCCTGCCTCATGCCCAGAGTCTCCTGGGATAGGCTCCAGGTCCCCGCGACCCTAAATACAGGATAAAGCAGTATAGAAGATGATTGAAAGATTAAATCATGTTGAGATAAACCAAAGAGATCGGGTCCAAAAGAAAACATCGTGAGAAGATATTGCGAGAAGAGAACACAGTGTGTTGAGAAGATAAACGTTTGGCGGCGTGTAGAAAAGGTAAGCAGGAATTAATTCCCATCTTTGTAAATAGAAATGAAATACTGAACATAAATGTCACCTGTTGTTTAGCGATGTTTATTCACATTATTTTGGTTTAAGCTATTTCTTGTATTTTTAATCACACTTAAAATACCGACGGTTATATGCGCGTGCTTAATCTGCGGTTCGGTTCTGGTTTCGGTCTGTTCTCATGAGTTGTGAAGCGAGAGGAACAAAGTATAAATATTGTTCATTTGCTAAATTAAGTGTCATGAATTTTAATTGAATATCTATCTCTGTATTTTTTCACAGGAGTTTGTGACTGAAAGTGTGTCTGCATCTGACTTCAGGAGTTTCCTGACCAACGTAACTAACGGTCATATTTAAAAATCATAATGTACAGTTATAAAGTACAAAACGTTTCTGTTGGTGTTTAATTTTTTTTCTATGATTAATACTTAGTTGTGGTGTTTTATGTTTTGTACATCTTTTCAAATTGAGACCTCATTTGTAAGTTGCTTCTGGTGTAAAACAATTTTACAACTGAAAAATTAGTTGTACCAACCCTATTCATTTATGTTAACAGTATTAAATTATGTTGGATGCAGCTGTAGTAAATAAGTTAAATGAACATAATAAAATTAATTTGACTGACATTAAACATTTGAATAATGTAAGCACTAAGAAATTGTTAGACTTTTCAATGATAATGGAGTATCATAGACATAATTCAATTACATTACAATTGCACAATTGATTGCTATTGCATTAAATGATAACGATTATGTTACTGTAAGTCAACATGATTCTTTCACACAAGTTTAACATGAATGAAATACTTTGGTTTAGGAGGTGAAATCTGTGTAATTTGACCACATTTTGATGATGTGGGACCGACATACACATTAAAATGAAGTAAATTCAAAGGATTATTTGTTTTAGTGTGTGAGGTTTGAATAGTTCTAAATTCTCTTTGTATCCTTGAGTTCCTTGTATTTTACATAAATATGCTAGATTTTGCATTTTACATAAATATAGTTTATGGATCTCTGTTTTTAGCAATCTATAAAACTGTTGTGTGTCACAAGTGACACACTCTGTTTGAGCAGCATCATTGAGAGCACTCCAGTCTGCACTTTAATGTGACCGAGATGATCCACTGACAAGCGACATAAACAAATGCAAATGCAGCTCTCAAGAAATCTTCATGAGGAAACGAAGAAATGTTTCACATTGGTTACCAAACATTAATAATGATTGGTTTTAGAAAATATAATACCATTGTTGGCTAATAACAAGTGTATATACAGTAAATGGCTTTATATTATATTATTTACGTTATATTTATACAGTACATTTACTGTATACACACTGTGTGTATATATACTGTATATACAGTATACACACACACACACACACACACACACACACACACACACACACACACACACACACACAGAGTACTGTATGTGTGTGTGAAATGATGGATGCTTGACATGCATACTAACACTGCAAATATGACTTAAGCTATATTTGTGTAAAGTGTGTGAAAAAAATTCTAGTACACTCAAAATGAATGAATGCGTTGTTGCTAGGCAACTGGGAAATTGTGAAAAGCATCATGGATGCTAAATACCTGTATTTACCACTGCAAGTTAATATTTGTCAGTTAAAACTAGCCAAAAATACAGAGAACATCAATTCTTCTTTAATAAATGTTGGTATAAAAAAAGTATAATGTACATTTTCTTCATTTGGAAAGACCATACAGTATTTACTTTGAAACATATTTAGCTTCATTTGATAGATAGAACATACTGTAGAAAGCTTGCTAGAAAGTTCCACAAGGGATCTGATTCATGAACCGAATACGTTATACACATAATGGCTGCACTGTAGATACAGTTTACAGTGGCTTGCAAAAGTATCGGCCCCCTTGATTTTTTCCACATTTTGTCACATTACAGCCACAAACATGAATAAATTTTATTGGAATTCCACGTGAAAGACCAATACAAAATCCAATCGAGAATCTGTGGCAAGATCTGAAAACTGCTGTTCACAAACGCTGTCCATCTAATCTGACTGAGCTGGAGCTGTTTTGCAAAGAAGAATGGACGAGGATTTCAGTCTCTAGATGTGCAAAGCTGGTAGAGACACACCCTAAAAGACTGGCAGCTGGAATTGCAGCAAAAGGTGGTTCTACAAAGTATTGACTCAGGGGGCTGAATAATTACGCACACCCCACTTTGCAGTTATTTATTTGTAAAAAAT
This sequence comes from Channallabes apus, assembly GCA_030522415.1. NCBI lineage: Eukaryota > Metazoa > Chordata > Actinopteri > Siluriformes > Clariidae > Channallabes > Channallabes apus. Next base: position 30,612,694 of record CM060126.1, read on the forward strand.
GTTTGGAATCATGTACTGTATGATTTTCGTTCCACTTCTCACATGTACACCACTTTGTATTGGTCTTTCACGTGGAATTCCAATAAAATTGATTCATGTTTGTGGCTGTAATGTGACAAAATGTGGAAAAGTTCAAGGGGGCCGAATACTTTTGCAAGCCACTGTATTTGCACATTCTCTCTCTCTCTCTCTCTCTCTCTCTCTCTCTCTCTCTCTCTCTCTTATGTGCATTTGAGGGAGGTTTGTGCAAAAACTGAGAAGTCAGCATGGAAAAAGTGGAGAGTTAATAAGTGTGACTGATTATGCACTTGTTAAACTTTGAGCAATTAGTGGTGCTGTGTTTTTGTTCCTGTGATTTTATCCGCCTCTCAGAATCAGGTGTAAATGAGTGCCATGCATGGTTCTTGGAGCCGGATTGCTTTTCCTGTAGAATCTGAGCACTGCCAGGATGCATTATTATTTTTACCTTATCTATTTTCAAACCTTGGTGAAATCACTGTTTAGGAAAATTATGCGCATAAATAGTGTCAAAGCACACGTGTGCATTCAACACATAAAACAGGACTATAGATTTTCTAAATGCTGTAGAAGCCACAGTTACATGGAGTTAACATAAAAAAACAACAATTGCTAATGAATTTAGTTTATATCTGGCCCTCAGTATTTATTGTTGAAATTACTAGTTGTGAACTATAACTGCAGCAATAAATGCTTTCAACAATAAATCTAAACACTCAGCAGTAAGTAAGATCTTATCTACTTTTTAGGACAAATTAAATAAATTTTTTAAACATAAACATAGAATACTAATCTACACTATATGGACAAATGTACAGTATGTATAGATGCCTGACACTCATCATGTGGACCTTATCCAAAACTTTGCTACAACAGTCTAATATATTTTCATACATTTAACTTTTAAGGTCTCCCCTCATTGTATCTCCCCGCTATGTAAGGTAGCATAGTCACGCTAGAGCTGTGCTATTTAATCAATTATGTAATTTAATTGATATTTCATTGATCAATTTAGTTAATTTAATCATGGGTTTGTTTTTCACACACACAATTCCCACTTTTTGTGTGATAAGCCTTTAAATGTTAAATTCTTCAAAATCAGTGAAATTATTTAAAATCTCTAGAGTCAAAATGCAAACTGCTTCCATCTTCCATGTTTTGCGAGACTATACTTCGTCTTCATGTAATTGGTGCAATACTGCCATCTATTGAACTGGAGTGCGATCCAAAGACATCACATAGCTAAATACATAGAGTGACCCACACAGAGCCCTGACTTCAACCCTACTAAACACCTTTGGGATAAATTGCAATGCCAACTTCACCCCAGGCCGAAACACCCAACATGCCTGATCTCACTAATGCTTTCGTGACTGGGTGAACTACAGTATACAGGAATTGCATTTCAGAATAATGGAGGCTATTTTAACGATGATTGGGTTTTAATACGCACGTGTGTGTGTGATTGGTCATATGTTTGACCATATAGTGCATGCAAATGCTCTAAGTAGTTTTGTTTACTTTTAAGACAAGAGGCATATCAAGCTTTGGTTGTAAAATTATCTGCTGTGAAGCGCTGTGGTATTTGTGAAAATTCTGTTTAGGAAAATGTTAAGTGTCCAAACCCAGGCTTCTAATCATACTGTATAATTATCATGTTTTAATTTTAACACATGAAATATAAGTGTTATTTTTTTAACCCAGACATTTTAGGTTCCTTAACAAGGCAACAAATCCACATTCATTTATGAGAAATTAGAAAAGAAGAAGAAGAAGAGGCTCACTGAGTAACATGTTAATTTATTACATTGACATTTATCAACATGCACACATAAATTAGAAAAATTTGTGAAGCTTTGTAAAACTTACAGGATATTTTTGCATGAAAATATTAACATATTAAGGTAATTACAGATTTCTAAATGAGGCCCATTGTGTATTAATTATATGTGTTTGTTGCTAGTTGATAGGTGTGTGTATAGTACATGGTATTAGAACAAAGATTTGACAAACAACTAAAAGATGGACAATTGTGAATAATATATACATATGAAATGTCAAATTCATAATTTATAAAATACATCAAATATGTAACACAAAGAAGAATAAGCTTTCTGCTAGACTCAGACTTTATTAGATCTATATTAAATGTCCAGCTGCAATTATCCACTGTCTCAAACAGTTCTACATGTCTTTCTTCAGTCCGAGCCGTACCAGTGTATGTCATCCCGATTCTCGTGGGAATCTTCCTGCTGGCCAATGCCTTAGGCTTCTTTCTGTTGGTCAGGTGGAAGAAGGGACAGAGTCTGAAAGGTAAAAAATTGAGAAGTTGGCATGCTGCTTCTTCACGGTAGTGTTGTTAGACAGCGTGTACGACTTCCACCAGCAAGTGTATAGCACTCAAAAGGAACAGCCTGTCTGCATTCTAATACGCCTGTCACTTTTAAATCCATCTTTCTCTGTCTCATCTCACCCTCATCTCCGCACACATCTGTCGTGTCTCTTTTCCTAAGCAGCTGTCATTTCCGCTTTCACTCTTCTCGCCTTTATCTTGCCCTATTGCTTTCGATCGTCTTTTTCTATTCTGTCTATCTCTTTCGGTTTCACTCTGTCTTTACTTGACTCTCAATTTCCCTCAAATCATCTTGTATTTCCGTTGCATTTCATTTATTTATTTTTTTCTTTTTGTTGATGCCCTCACCGTTCTTCATCTGTTTGAAAAAAGAAAATAGCATTTTTGCAAATGTGATGTGATTTGTAGGGATGAGTTTAGAAATAGAAGATAAATATCTCAGTGTGACCTGTTTTCATATAATAACAGCACAGCACCCATGCATCTTACCCCACTTTTCCTTTCTTTTTTTTTTCCTCCAGAGGGAGCAGTCAGCTTTTCAGAGGGCAAGAGGAGCGATGAGGGGTGAGGCATACTAATCTCTTGATCTGAATTAAATAAAGCTACAGCAGCAGTTATTAAATCCCAGCTTATAGAAATAGTACAGCACTAAACAACCTAATCTATACCCATAAATCTGCATTGGTAGCAAGTGTGTGATTACCACTGACAAGATTCTTTGGCATTTGGTAATTTTGTATACGACCACATTAAATTTGCTATGCAATATTCAAGATGTGAGCAAAGACAAGACTTTCAGCATTAATTCAACGGGTTTGACAAAAGTAAGGCATTTATCTGCTTGATTATTCATTGAGTAATAAGCGAACAGGACACACCTGGCCATGCAACTGCCTGTTTGTTCTATTATATATGAAACTAACATATAGCATTCTGGTATGACCAGATAAAACTACATATAAAGCTTTATGTACAGTACAGAGTATTTGAAGAATACTTAAAAAACACAACCTACGAAACTAACAAAAATTTTAAATGCACCTCAAAGAACCCAAAGAAAAATCAAGTGCACAACAATTTCATCAAACAGCTGACAGTAACAAAAACAAAGAAAATATAAGCTCACCTTTGTTGTTTTCTAAAAAAAAATTTCCCCCTTCCAAGCAAAGAGGGCAATAACGTGATGACATACTGTAGGTGATCCCTGGCTTTAATAAATCTAACAGCATGGATGTTAGACAGCATCCATTTACTGTACTTTAGAAACTGTTGAACTTCAGGGAATCTCATCCAGAACAGGCTGTAAAGTTTAATAAATAATAATAAAAAAAACATCCACAGATTTTCCTCCTTCAGTCGTCTGCTAAGCTAACAAAGGAAAGACTCACATCAAATGCAGCTCACTAAATACAAAAATGTCTGCCAAAATGCTGAATAAACTGATTTATTGATCATTTGAAATCTGATTGGCTATTTAGCTACAGTAGTTAATGAATCTTAATATGTGACTTCATTTAGTTAAATGGCATGACCCATAGTTTTACACTTGGAACACTTAGAGAAAGTCTAATTTGTTTAGTAACAGCAGAGAAGAAAAGAAAATATATTGACTAGGCATCAAAATAGCTTTGTAATAATAGGAATAATACAAGTAATGCAATAACAAAATGTGTATAATAATAATAATAATAATAATAATAATAATAATAATAATAATTTATGGTTATTATTATTATTATTATTATTATTATTATTATTATTGTGTATTACACAATAAACATTATTGCACTGTGTGTACATTATATGCAATCTTATTATTATTATTATTATTATTAATAGTAGTAGTAGTAGTAGTAGTAGTAGTTTGAAAAATAAAATATACAATATAGTACTGTGTGTATACTGTATATATATATATATATATATATATATATATTGTTCTGGCATAACATGGCATAGAGCAGGACCTGATTCTGGGTCTATGTGGCTTAATTTTGATTGAGGCAGACCAGACCAAGCTTAGGTAAAACAGGACTGAGAGGAAACAAATATATTTACGGTGGACCCCCATGAAGGCCTTGAAAGCCTAGAAAACAGAATATAAATGGCAACAGAACCATTACACAAACAGATGCAACACATGCAAACCCTCCGTCCATCCATGTAGGAACCTCTGTAGTCCAACTAAGAGGCCAGGAGTGGTACCACCATGGTGAGACCTCCGGTCTACATTTGCACATGCATTCACACACCACAGGGAACATGGGAATGCCAACTAGCCTAATCTGCATGTTTTTTGACTGGAAGAAACTCACTCTGCATGGGGAGAAAACTAATCACATACCTCAAAGTGGGAATTGACCCTGGACTCTGAAGGGTGCAATCAGAACGTGACATGCTTTTGTCGAGTTTGAAGCAGAGGCTGATGTGCAAATTCCCAGGTAACTCGACAGTCGATAACCAGATGTAGCGGTGTGGACAGAGATGAACAGATCAGTAAGGTGCAGAGACAAAGCACTACTGACACAGGTTAAGAGGATAATATCCAAGCAAAATGGCAGAAGAAACCTTTGGAAACAGTTGAACAACTGAAAAGGGAGAGAACTTCTGCAAAAAGTAGCTTCACTAAGCAAGCTAACTTTCTTATTTGCCAGAATCAGAACTCAAGAAGGCTTTGTAAGGTTTAGGTTTAAAGGTAATATGTAATGTTTAGGTTTAAAGGTAATATGTAAGGTTTAGGTTTAATTAAATTTAGGTAATATAATTTGGGTAATTCTTTGAATTTCTTTTAATTTGATTTAAAATTTTCCCTAATATAGCCTAAGGTTAATAGTTCAAGGTTTATTTCTTTGTAAGGTTAATAGTTCAAGGTTTATTTCTTTGTTTTTTCTTATTATGTGAGGTTTGATATTAATATGTAAGGTTTATTTCTTCTTTCTGTAATAATATGTAAGGATAATGTTCATAAGTTAGTAATTAAGCGTTATTTTCTTTTTCTTTACTTTCCTTTATGCTATTTTACTGTATGTGACTTAAAAGTCACAGAGGGGGAAATATGTAAGCATATTTTAATTAAATATATTTGTGCATGCAGTAATATGACAGAAAACTATTAATCTTATCTTATAGAGATGGGGCAAGGAGAACAGAGTTGAGTCAAGGTCAGGGTGATGTCACAGTAGCAAGGACATCTTAGATCGTGTGCAGTATGAACTCAAATGAACTCTAGATAGGTTGCCATCTTAGGTCTGAGATGCTTAGGTCGCCATCTTAGAAGTGTGGTGCTTAGTGGACAGAGTGTACTTTAGAACATATGATGTAATCTTTGTACCCAAAAGCACCTGAACTCAAATCACCTCTAGATATGCTTAGAGGACAGAGTGTACTTTAGAACATATGATGTAATCTTTGTACCCAAAAGCACCTGACAAGGGAAAGTCCCTGGACATGATGTAATGTCAGCTGACTCATGGGGTGATCTTAACTGTGAGGTCAAATTAAAGGAACACAGACAAATAACCAAAATGTATAAGAAAAATAAGCGCCACCCCTATATATTTAAAATAAACAAAGTGAAAAGGTAATGGAAAGTTATTTGCAATAAAAATAAGTTATAATGGGAAAAATATGGAGTCAGATGACGAGGTATATGATGTAACGAAACAAGGTAGAGGAAAGCATGATTGTAATGGGTTAATAATTTGCTAAGAGATGTACAGAGGAGGGGACAAGGTGAGCTCCCCTCCCCTTAAAAAAACTGTATAAAAAGGCATGTACGGCACTGCCAGATCAGTCTGTCCTTGGTGATGGCTGGATTCATAACCTAGGCTGGCTCACTTTGTTTTTATTACTGCAATAAAAACTTATCCTTACTTCATCTAGATCTGCACGGAGTCCGAAGTCTTTCTTTGATTTCTTTTACTAAAAGTTACAGTATTTGGTTAATGTTTTAAATTAGGGCAACTTCAGTGTGGGGAGAATAAAAAATCCACCACAGCTTGCTTGCTCTCTCACCCTCACTCAGTTGAGTCCACTTTGAACAATTGTTGTGTAACCCGCAAAACTGCCAGGCACAAGAATTAAAAGTGACTCCAGTGTTGATCCTCATGTCCCCTGTAGTTGGCTATGGCTTTTTCTTTTTTTTTTTCGAGTTTGAAGCATATGCTGATGTGCAAATTCCCAGATAACTCGACATGGTTTTATGAGACTAAAGCATAAAACCGTGAGCAAACATTTGAACATAAAAATCCCTAAACAACAAAGAAGGTCCAGCGTAATGCATGTAATAGAATTATTTAACTAACTTGGTTAGAGTTAGATTTCCTAAAACATTTAAATAAGAGTCAAGGTGCATTATATGCCATTCATAATGATTAAATAAAAGGGGTAAATAAACATTCAGTTTTAAGAAAAGAATCAACTATTGGTTAGTGATAGCAACTTTAATTCATACTTACTGTACATCACAATACCATTTTCATTTATTTCCCTATAACATTCACCAAAATGTTATTTAAAACTCAATTAACATATTGCTTTGACTAAAAATGCATTTTGCATAAATGTTTATTAATTACACCCCTAGACTTCCCCTACTAGTGAATTTAGGTTCAGTACATTTTATCTGTTGTGTTCCCTGCCCCAACTTAAAAAAAAAAAGTCATCTTTAACCCATGGTGTTTATTTGGCTTGGTTACTGTTTAAACATAATGTATTAGCTGTTTCAGAACATGCCAGCTTTGCTGTTTCACAATAGAAAATTGCTATAGTAGGTCAGAAGGAGCCTTCAAAATCAAACTCCCTGTAAACCTTTACTTTTCGAGTAATAGATGAGAAATGTCATGCCCTTTCACACAGGTCATCAGTGAGCAGCAGAGAACTGATCAATGCCTCTGCACAGCGAACCCTTCTCATCAACACAAGCTCCGAGGTAGACACGAGCAGCAGCAGCAGCATCTACAAGAGCTATGGAGAGGTGAGGCCTAGAGCACATGGCAGAGGAAGGGAGGAAAAGAGAAGAAAAAGAAGGGATGAAAAACCCTGCTATGTTATTCCTTCTGGCAACATTGTGTACATTTCTCATTTAGAAAAGCGATATATAAGTACTACTGTATCTAATCATACCTTCTTAAAGTCCTGCACATGTGAAAATAAATTAATCTTCTTTTATAATACATAATATGTACCGTTTTTTTAAAAACATTTTTTATTATTTCTCACGTCCAGGGGCTGGAGTTTTTGCTGTTGCGATCAATCATGATTCTCTAGTGCTGATCTACTTTCTCCCAATTTTTCAGCTCTCCAAACAAATTAAACCTGATATTAAAATCCAAGTAATTTATCTTTTTTATTCAGATCGGATTATTTTTTCATGAAGATATTATTAACAGAGCGACTCCTTGATTCTCGTGCCATCTGAATCACATACAACAGGAATCATTATGGATTGTGCGTGTGTCTGTGTTTGGAAAAGATAATATTTCTTCCATTAAATTACCAAAAATAATGTAAAACAGAATAAATTAAAATAGATAAACAAATATTCATAAATATATAAATGTTATTTTATTAATAAATAAAATAAATAAACCCTGTAAAATATATATTTGATATATTTGATGAAATATAATTGATTTAATTGAGATAATTTCATTTTATACTTTCATTTATTTATTTGTTTCCATCCAGACCAAACCATGTGTAAGTCTAAAAGTCTAAAATTCTTAATAACAAAGTACTAAATTGGACAACATTCAAATGTTAGCATAATTATACACCTACTACTGGCAAATATTAATAATAGTTGTATGTGTTAAACTTTAAAATGTTTTGGCGCTATGGGGTAGATTTTAATTTCTGGCCCAACATGTGAACTTACTGTGTTGCCCATCTTTAGACAATCAAAAAAATGTATATCTCCTGACCATGATGTCTTGAGCACAATATATACTGTAAATTATCTTCAAATATCTTCAGTATTACACTTCCTGAGTTTCATACTGTATTTGTGAGCATGTTGACTGAGGATCAGACTCAAAGAGCGATGAAAAATAAAGTAAATCAATAAAAATGATGATGATGATGATGGTGATGATGATGATGAAAACACACCGTTTACCAAAACATAAAGAGCAAATCATTCCATTGAGTGATAGATATTTTCCCCTGATACAGTTGCTTAAAAAAAAAACACTAAATTTTGTCACTAAAGTTAAAAATACTTTAGAGTTGCAGCAACATCATAACGATGAAAGTATTTTGATTTTTAAAAAATGTGGTTCAATATTTAATTATGACTTAATCATGACCACAAATATTATGCTCATCAAATTTTTCTGTGTTCTTACCACAGAGCAATCACTATTACTACCCCACTGAGGCCTTCGGTCCTGCTCTTTATACTCACCTGGAGACACCAGAGAAACTTTGTAAGAATTCAGTGCACACATTTACACAGATCTTCATTTGTTTGATTTTTGGAAATTTCAGTAGTCAAAGTTAGGTGAAATATGCTAACATGCTAATTTTACCCTGCAGATAGCAGAAACATAACAAACCCGTTCAACCATGATTATGAGGAAGTCCGGGACATTGGCCCATACCAGGACCTGATTGGATTGAATCGCCTACTTTCTACTACATCCACTTATGAGGTGTGTCTGAAACTCCCATACTGTACAGTACCAAATGTACCATAAGTACAGTACATTTCAGTGTTTAGTTGCATATCCAAGTATTGACATGTCCAAACACAATATAGTATGCATATTCAATATTATTGGTCCTTTATTATGAGCTCAGTCAAATGTTATTAGAAGTTGTTAGGAGCATGTTAGAATGTCTTTTGAAAACGTCTCGGGTTACATTGCTGTAACCCTGTTCCCTGAAAGGCGGGAACGAGATGCTACGTGAAACGCTATGGGAACCATTTTGTCGCGTTGCCGGTCGTTGAAGCATGCTGTGAAAACACGCCAAAGTTTTTGGCTATATATAACCTCGACCAGGTGATGTCATCTGATTAGATGTAGGGGGAGGTTATAAAAACAGGTGAGCCGGCAACAACCTCAGATTAATTTGTCTGAACAGCCATCCGGTCACGTGGTAGTGCGGCATTTGGACGCAGCATCTCGTTCCCGCCTTTCAGGGAACAGGGTTACAGCAATGTAACCCGAGACGTTCCCTTTCAAGGCTTCACTCGATGCTGCGTGAAAACGCTATGGGAACGAGAATACCAACGCCGCTGCACTACAGGTGTCTGGACCCCAAGGTTGTGTAGCGTGTGCGCACAAAGCCAAGAAGGTCTCAGAACTAGCCTGGGCAGCTAACTCGGGGGCAGTGAGCCCGGAGTAGCATGAACATCCAGATTATAAATGTAAGAAATGTGTGCGGGGAGGACCAACACTTTGCGCCACACAATTACTGCAGGGGATACCTCCTGCTGGTGAGACTGGGACGATCACCCTGGTTGGGTGAGCCCTGCTTCCCAGAGGCGAAGTGAACCCACGCGCCTCATAGGAAAGGGCAATATGCATCTCTCACCCAGTATAGTGGCGCTCTGACTTACGCCACTAGCTGATGCGGTGGACGTGAATCTGAAGAGCACATACTGGACAGTAAGTGAAGTTTCTCCTGCTCCGAAGCTGTAAAAGGCGGAGGACAGAAGGCTTCAACAATGCAGCTAAGAACATCCTGAGGGTACTAGGGCACAAGCCCAAGGACAAGCCTTTCCTGCAGAAGCTCCAGCACTGAAACATTTCGGCAGTGGACTGGGTCTACCTGCTTGGCACACACTTGTTGCAGGGGAATACCTCTTGCTAATCCAATAGTTGAGACGATCCCCTGGTTGAATGAGCCATGATTCCTAGAGGCGAGAGGCGTGAGCCCACGCGCCTCATAGGAGAGGTCAATAGCATCTCTCATCCAAAGCATGTAGAAGCTGCTCTGACCTACGCCACTAGCTGATGCGGTGGACGTAGATCTAAAGAGCACAAGCTGGAGACAGCAAGTGAAGTCTCTCCTGCTCCGAAGCTGTAAGCGCGGAGGACAGAAGGCTTCAAAAGCAATAGGGTGCCTGTTGGGTTTATAGAGCTTTCGGAAGATAGTTGAGAGAGGATGCAGTTACGTACGTCCTGAGAGTACTAGGGCACAGACCCGAGGACGGAAACTCCAGCACTAAAACAATTCGGCAGTGGACTGGGTTTACCTGCTTAGCAGACACTTGCTGCAGGGGAATACCTCTTGCCAGTGCAATAGATGAGGCAATCCTCTTGGCTGAAAGAGCCCTGATTCCTAGAGGCGAAGTGAGCCCACGCGCCTCATAGGAGAGAGCAATAACATGTCTCATCCAGAACATGTAGAAACTGCTCTGACCTACGCCACTAGCTAATGCAGTGGACGTAGATCTGAAGAGCACAAGTTGGACACCGCAAGTGAAGTCTCTCCTGCTCCGAAGCTGTAAGCGCGGAGGACAGAAGGCTTCAAAAGCAATAGGGTGCCTGTTGGGTTTATAGAGCTTTCGGAAGATAGTTGAGAGAGGATGCAGTCACGTACGTCCTGAGAGTACTAGGGCACAGACCCGAGGACGGAAACTGCAGCACTGAAACAATTCGGCAGTGGACTGGGTTTACCTGTTTAGCAGATACTTGCTGCAGGGGAATACCTCTTGCTAATGCAATAGATGAGGCAATCCCCAAGGTTGAAAGGGCGCTGATTCCTAGAGGTGAAGTGAGCCCACGCGCCTCGTAGGAGAGGGCAATAGCATCTCTCATCCAAAACATGTAGAAGCTGCTCTGACCTACGCCACTAGCTGATGCGGTGGACGTAAATCTGAAAAGCAGTAAAAGGCGAAGCATATCTTGGAAGGCAAGGGGTCCGCCTTGCTACATGAAAATCTCTCCCTGACTACTTAGGAGTGGGGTTACCATTCCCCGTGTGTCAGAGATAGACTGGACAGTACTACTGCTCCCGCATCCATGCTGGAATGTAAATCGCCATGAGGGACAGGAACCTGGTGCGCTAGCTGTTAGCGGCGCGAGCACAGTCCATCCTGGCGATAATATATGAGACTGCCATAGTGTGGTCCACCGCACTAGGACATGGCAGCCTCTCAACTGCTGGAGGAAGACCACGCCATTGAAAACACAGAAGGTGAAGTGAGAACTGAATCCTGCAGTTCCTCTCTCCAGTGCTTAGTACCCAAGGAGATATACTTGGCAGTAGCTTCCACGCTGCCAGTTTCTCATAAAAGGGCAAAAGGTTCGGCGGCTTGGTTAAACGGGGGGGGGTTAGATGTTCGGCATCCTGAAGCATGGCAGGAAAAACTGAAGAACTAACAGACTAACAGAGACTGGTGTTGCCCGAAACACCAGTGGTGGCGGAGCAAAAACACTGACCTCCTGGGGGTGCCAGGGAGAACACTTATTCGTTTGAAAGGAATTCAGGGTGCCTCTCCCTATTGGGGGGCCACCCCCATCTATTTTATTTTATACATTTTTAAATCAGTCTGACCTCCTGGGGCAGATAGTGAAACGCGGCGCACCCTAAAAAAAAACACACTCCTTGTGTTTACGCCTCACAAGAGTCGTAAGGCCGACAATCCCGACTCTTGAGCACGGCGGGGAGGGAATTTCCCAAAAGCTTGTTCGTATAACTTCGCCCCAGAACCTAGTGGCGGCTGAGTCAACGTCATGGCTAACCTTATCTTGAAGAGCCCCGCCAGTACTCAAGTCTCTCAGCAGGTCAGCCAGGTAGGCCTGCAAGACCGCCATGGTGTGCAGTGGAGCACCAAGCTGACCCACTGCCTGAAAAGCTTTTCCCTCCAGGGAAGATAAAAGTCTACACAGCTAGAAAGGAAGTATAAGCTTACCAGGGAGGATAATGTCCCAGGAGAGAGATAGCCTGTGAAGCGTCTCTGCTATCTGGGCGTCATCATATAATCCCACGTTTCCACATCAACTATATTTAAATAAATAAATAAGTCGATGGCAGGAAAAACACAGCATGAATACAGCTGACTCCATGAAAGGGTTAACTCATATGTTGAGAGCTAAGGGGGGGGGGGCGTCGTTGAGGCTCCGCCCCCCGGCCACCCGACAGAAGCTGCCGTCTACTGTTTGTTTTTTTTTTTTTTTTTTAAGTGCTTAAGGCTATTTTCATCTCCAGTAAGCAAGAGAGGAATCCTCGTGATGACAACGCGGAAGAAAAGGGGCTTACCTCTGTCTGCCGCAGCTCTGTTTTAAGCCAGGAATGCGCGGCGGCTCGCAGCTTCTCACGGAATGCGCGGCGCGCGCAGCACTAGTCGAAGCAGTGTAGAGATCGCACTCCGATATGGATTATCACACACGGAGGGATATCTGGTTTAAACTCGTCAAATTGGTGAGTTAAACACCTTCTTATTTTGCTGGTTTAACACAAGCACGCTTCACAACAAGGCTCTGAAGACAAATGATCTGAGGTTGTTGCCGGCTCACCTGTTTTTATAACCTCCACCTACATCTAATCAGATGACGTCACCTGGTCGAGGTTATATATAGGCAAAAACTTTGGCGTGTTTTCACAGCATGCTTCAACAACCGGCAACGCGACAAAATGGTTCCCATAGCATTTTCACGCAGCATCGAGTGAAGCCTTGAAAGGGAACATGAATAATTACTTCATCTCAAATATAGACGATTGCTCAAGACTTCAGTGGCTAATGTTTGCTTCTTCAGTTGTGCAAGTGCAAATTAGACTATTAAGGAGAGTACTATGGAAACTACAGTACATGGATAAATCTCCTACACTTACAACAACAACAACAACAAAAGTTTGAGTTGGTGATTATTTCAGTCTTGCATATGTGTTTTCTGAAATGTTAAGGCAGGCTGTTCTCATTAGAAATGGACATAACAGGGTTGTACAGGGTTGAAGAGTTTCAGTAACATTGCCCGACCTGGCAAGACCTGAATGTTCAGAGGAGGGCTATTTACAAAACAGACAGGAAGTGTGTGAAGGGTCAGGAAAAACAACAAGAAAATCAAACAAAGGAAAGGGGTCGGGCTGATTGCAGTAATGTGAGGATTTGAAATAAATTAGAAGGCACAGTGAGAGCATGGAATTCATGAATGACTGTAAATTAAGATAAACAAACAAGAATCATGACAGAAATGATATATGATGTATTTATATGACAACAAAAGTACCTGCAAAAGAATATTCTTCAGGACTAGTTGGGACTGGAATAAAAGGGTTACTAATCTTGACTAGATGACATGGCCAGAATAGATTAGTACTGTACATGTAGTTTGCTAGGTACAAAGTGACTCCCAGCATTAGAGACTAGTGCATTTAACATAAAGGATGTATTGTCTTTAACATGTTCAAATCTTTTCTTTCAACTTGATACTCTTCTTTATCTTCTCTCCAGCAGGGTGCACGGTTTGGTGAAGGTGATTTGGATCCAGTGAGTGGCGTGAACAATTATATTACTTACAATCACAGAAAGAAATCTGAATTGCCCTTTGAACTAAGGGGTGAGCTGGTCTAAGAACTCAGAGCATGACGGGAAAAAACACATCAGAAACATCTCAACATTACCTGTTCAAAGGAGATTCATGCATTTTTTGGACGCCTTCAGCAAAACTTTACAATGTAGAAAGAAATAAACATCAGGAACCATTATGTAGTTAGAAAGTGATCCAAACTTTTGAACAGTAGTGTGTATATATATATATATATATATATATATATATATATATATATATATATATATATATATATATATATATAATGTTTAAATCAACTATTTAACTATTTAAACACATTCAAAAATCAATCCCAGAAACATAGTCAGGCATTCTCCTCAGAAGTAACACTGAACGAGGATAAAGTTGAGACATGAAGTACACATATGAAGTCACAAATGGCAGTCACAAAATCAACAGCATGACAATACCTGGAAGAGAAAGCTATATCGAGAAGGCCCATGTTCTAGCCAAATGTCATTCAGCTGTATGAAATGGCAGCCCATCACACAATCCCTGGAACCTACTGTAGTATATTTGCCATTAAAGATCTGCAAGCAAAATCCAAATACCGCATTAAAAAAAAACATCTCCAAACAAGACGGGGATGGTTTATGCCGCTTATGTAAGAGATGTGATGAAACCATCCATCTCATTGTTAGTTCTTGTGAAACAAAGGCCAACATGTGACATACAGTAACAACCTGGTGAAATACATCCACTGGTCACTAGCCAAGGACAACAAGTTCAATGTGCTGTTTCAATGGTGGAACTGAAATCTGAATAATCACAAGGTCATAGATAACCTCTCAACAAAAATCCTATTGGTAATCCCTGTGTAAACTGACATTAAGGTTAATAACAACCGCCTTGACATCAGCTATACTGACTTCCCCATCAACAAAACCTATCTAATAGATGAACCGGTTCCCTTGGACTATAACATCGGCCCAAAGGAGTTGGATACAGTAAGTTAGAACATTATAATCAGTGTCCATCAGCACTATTAATTAGTTGGGTTAGTAGCTACAGTGTATTGCACCAACCATAACTTTATCCCAATACCCTTATCTTGGACTTTCAGCTATTCCCTTTCTCAAGAGGTCTCTCGAATGGCATAGCAGTTTCATTATTTTGGGTTGCTTCAGTTGGTCAGGTCTAGGTTCAGCAATGTTATGTGCCCAAAAATGAGGTCAGCTGAGTACCTGAATATTTTGAATGACCTTTTTTTTTTTTATGAATAGATTTTTCTTCCCTGGTGACGGGCATATTCCAAGATGGCAATGATAGGATAGATAAATTGTGAAAAAGTGGTTCGGGGCGAATGAGACACAATTTTCACACATGGATAGGCCACCACCACTGTCCAAACCTTGGGGTTTTCTGAAAAACAATAAATGTGACATTTCAAAAGCTATTCAAAACAATGTCACAGACATAATCAAAGCAAAAGATTGTCCAATTAAATATTAGAGTGTGTGTGACCAGGCAGTGTATATTTGCCTTCAGTGGCTGATTTGGTCTATTTATTAAAACTGTACTATATGTAAAATTACATTATTGACCAAAATATATAAACAAACAAATTAAAAATAAATAAATAAACCTATTAAAATTTACTATTGAATTGCAAACTGCATACAGTGCTGTTTTTGGCATTATCTTAAAGCTAAGTACTGTATATGCAAAATTTTGCAATATACACTTGTACTTTGTTACACACTTATGCTTATAAAAAAAGAAAAGAAAAAAATCCCAATGGGTTTGACATTTTGTTGGTAACACAAGCAGTGTATTTTTGTGCAAGGTCATACTTTTTAGGCCTGTAGTCATATTGTTTTCTGGGAAAGCTGAGAGGACAACCTGACAATGTCCAAGGTGAAGATTTCAAGGCTGTTGCTGTGTGATTCCTGGAAGTAAACAATACAGCCTTATCTTACAATATCCTTATTTTATTCTCTTATCTTTTCACATGATCTATTGGAAGGCATCTGTCATACCAAACTGGTTATACAATATTTGAAGGGAAATTACATTCTTGGAAAGGTATATGGGGGAAAAAATATTTAACATGCAAGATTTTAGACTGTATATGTATCAGTATAAGTGTTAATAAACCCAGTATCATAAAATAATTGTTTGGGGATGAAGGGAAAAACAAATAAAATGCACTAATATTACGATTATTATGATTAATAATGCCGCAATTGTAATGTAATTTTTATGTATTCATTTTGCCAGATAAATACTGTACATGTCATTAAAATACAATTTTACTACTTGTTAAATGTAGTTAAACACCATTTTCAAAAATGATGTATCTCAGAACGTGATGTTTTATTTGATACATTTTGTGAAGTTTATACAGCATAATGAGGTATGATGAGGATCAGTATTAATTATTAATCATAGTTTCTGTCATATTGTACTGTATGTAATCAGATTTAAATTAACATGCATATAATAATCTCTAATAAAATTCCATTCTAAACTCTTTACTTGAAAGAAGTGCTTGAGAATCATAAATAAATACTGTTTATCTTAATCTAATTTAATAAGTAATCTGCTACATAAAATTTACAGTATATACATTTTATCATTACTAATTTCTTCTTTCTGGTCAGGGTTATTTTAGATCTGGAGCCTATCCCAGGAACACTAAGTGTAGGGCAAAAATACACCATGAATTGGATGCCAGTCCATCACAAGACACCTTGAACACATAAACCCACAAACATTCATACCTGGGCCTGTTCATAATCACCAGTACACCTATATGAATGGTTGTTTGGAGGTGGGAAGAAACTGGAGGACCTGGAAGAATTCCGCACAGACACAGAGAGAACATGCAGAACTTTACACAGACCATAACCCTAATTTGTGAGTTTTTTTTAACCTATATTGGCATGATGCCTGGCTGGTAGACACTCTGCTATTTATTATTGAATGAGTGTGGCATTGTGGTCTTTAAGCAGGTGCTGCATCTTGGCCACTAATCCTGTTTTCTTAAAATTCGCTGTGGATTTGGACTGAGTCCAATCATGATTATGTATAGTAACTAACAAATATAATTTTGTTACAAACGATTTTGTTTTCTTTTTATATATATATATGGCTTGGCTCAAAAAGACTTTAGTCAGATAATCATACATGCAACACAGGATTAATTTGACATATTCATAATTTGAATTTAAATAAATAAATAATAGGTGGTAATTACTGAGGGCAGAGAGAAAGCAATTATAACGATGTGCAGTGGAGGAGAAAGATACGACATACGTCTAATAATTGTTTAAATCTTTGTGGCCTGATTTTATGCAAATTTGAATTTTATGTCATGCCTTGTGCTATTTGTATTTATATTTAAAAGTTGGACAGACATGTCATCTGTCATGCATTTTGATAAAAATGAATTAGACTGTAGTTGTTTTGCTTGATATAAACAAGCCACTAATTTAGTGTTTGTATGACAATTTCCAACATCAATACTCATTACATACTGTAAAACTGGGAGTGTAACATTCTGCATCAGCAACACCATTAAGCTGCTTATCCATGCTTTAACATAAATCACAGACTTCATTGCACTGTGTTAATATTTACTGGATTTAAAACCCGAATTTCCTTGCTAATTTAATGACGAAGAGAGTCCCAAGTACTGTCATAGCTGGCAATTTGCTCATCTAATAAGAATCACCATGCAATATGTGGTGTGCCATTTCCCCGGAGGATATTAGCCTAAAAATAGATAAACTCCTAAATTCTCTGTGTAGACTGGAACAAGCATCCTTAGAGACTAGGATACAGAATAGAGCTAATTTACTACAGACTCTTACAGCGATGTGATAAATTGTTATTGGTGAATGTGTGTGTGTGTGTGTGTGTGTGTGTGTGTGTGTGTGTGTGTGTGTGTGTGTGTGTGTGAGAGAGAGAGAGAGAGAGAGAGAGAGAGAGAGAGAGCCTCTCACCCACAATTCAGAAACATCTGGATTCCGACACTTGTACTGACACAGCAGCAGCGTTGTTTGTTCAATGTCCTGAAACAACATAACATTTTATTTTAGGCAGTTACTGTAACTCCCTGTAATACAATAACACAATACCAATACAATAGACGTACAGTATGTTGATGTGCTGAACTGCGTCCAAGTTCTAACCTAAGCGTTAGCATGACATTCATGGTTTCCTTTGTTTATGTAAGAATCATTGTGCAGTTTGTGTGGTCATTAATGTGGTTACATCATTAAAGGTATTTATTTATTAAGTGCCTAGGAAATCTATAAAAGGGTTAACCACAGTGGCCTCAGATTCACTCTCACTCACTAATTCTATATACTGCATTTCTTGTACAGAGTTGCAGAAGGCCTGGAGCCTATCTAAGGGTCTCTGGGCACGAGGTGGGGTAGACCTGGTGCCAGTCTATGACAGGGCATAAGCATGCACACAGTACAGGCAATGTAGAAACACCAGTTAGCTTAATCTGCATGTCTTTGGACTGTGGGAGGAAACTGGAGTACCCAGGGGACTCGACCAAGCACAGGGAGAAGATGCAACAAGATAATTTCCCAGAACTACTGCTGCATTTGAATGCTGTTAAAAACTAGAATCCACCCATTCTCCTACTGGAAAATTTCAATTGAATATCTGAATGGGAGGCTGGAGATACAGTACACAGGTTAATGAAATGTGACATGTTGTATGTGATGTACTCTATATGTGAGTACTATACTGTATGTACTCTTTTACGATCCCATTCCAGATTTAGTCTCTCCTTTATGGCTCCTGTATCTTCTAGGAAAGCTTTCTGCCAGATTATGAAGCAGGCCTTGGGACATTTGTGCTTATTCAGCCACAAGAGCAGACACAGTGCTGTGAGGAGGCCTGAGGTTCATCCCAGAGGTGTTGGGGTACAGTGTGTGGAGTTGAGGTCACGGCTCTGTGAAGGTTACTCTAGGTTTTAGTTTGAGGCTTGCCAAACCATGTCCTCAATATCCAAACTTTGTGCACAAGGGCATTATCAAGAGCAGAAGGGCATGACACTTACTGTAAGCGACCTTAAGTATCAGTAAAAAGGAGGTCATAAAGCTACAGTATACAAATACATTCTATAGATTGTTTGCCATCATGTGACTGGATGCTGCTAGTTTACACAGTGAAGGTGACAAAATATGGCAATGAAACTATCACAGTATGGAAGTTTGTAATCCCCAGCCTTGCTGCAATTTTAATATGGATCTAAATAAATAAATATGATTTATTTAACACTGTCTACTTAACAATACAAGAATATAAGAACAAGTCCAACATCCTACTGACTTTGATGTTCATATTTTAAAATATAAAATATGAAACCCATTAAAGGCACATTGCAAACAGACCAACCACATAACCTTATGTTGGATATATTAAACAATGATTTCCACCTGAGCATGTGGTCAGTTCCTCTGATGGAAACATCAGTACATGCAATACTTCTTCAGGATTTATGGATCTATAGACACTAAATAAAATGGCAGAGACCCAGAAAACAGGCCAATGATAAAAGGATTTAAGCCAATTGTTAATGTCAACTGCAAACACTCCACAGGGTTGTGTATTCCCAGGTTAAGGAAGACCAACATACAGTATATCAGTGCAATGGTCAGGTGTCCACAAATTATGGCCACACAGTGTAGTGTATATCCCAACCTTTAATTTACCTGTACTGTACATAGTTTTTGCAATAATTTTTTAATCAGACATGTGAAAAAGATAAATCGGTATTTATGCTTTAAAATATGTAATATTTAAACATATAAAAAAAAATCCAGTCCCTAAAGCACCACATGAACAGAATATTTTCGGAATGTCCCATATCTGAAAAATATCATCAAATGCACCAGTTATTGTTTTGCGAATACATGATCCCATGTACAGTACACATATACTCTGTATCACAATGTCAATGAGCTTTTGTAATATTTGTTTTCTTTTTTTATGGCAAGAAATATTTTATTACATGCAGTTGTACTTACTGTTAAATAAATAATGTTAAATATCTGACATTTGACTTAATATTAAATACATTATATTGGGAAGGAAATTCTTAGTGGTTTTTGAAAGGAATGTGATGTGAATGGTGTAATCAGAAATCACCTAAATGTTTGGGGAAGATGCCACATATAAAAAGAACTGGAAACCACAGCTATGTTTAATAGTGGAAGCAAAAGCATTTCCACACGTACTATTGTACTGTACAATGGAACATGAACTCACAGGATTGGGACTAAACAGCATAAAGACTGGACAGATTGGAAAAAGATAAGGCAGCTGTGTGCAGTTTAGAGTAAGAAAGGTAGTGCATGAAGCAATGTACCCATCATGCATAGTTACCAATGTACAAGCCTCTGGAGGCAACATGATGATCTGCAGTCGCTCAGCAATGTTATGAAGCAGTGAATGACCATGTTATCCTCTCAGGGTTTTTTTTTGTTTGTGCCAAGATTCACTGGGCTCAAATTGTAAAAAAATTAAAAGAGAAAAATAATTTTCACACATGAATTGGCCACCACGGAATCCTGACCTTAACCCTATTTAATGGCCTGGGGATTTGCTTTAGAATAATTTATTGAGCAGTTAAAATCTTAATAGGGGAATTCTGAACGGAAAAAAATGTTATGTTACATATGGTTGCGTAAATAATGCAAATATGAATGTATTCCCTACTCAAAGTTAATTGTCTTTCAAAGATATTAGTTCTTGGGGGTATTGTCAAGCGTCTGGTCTCTGATGTGGACAATAAAATTTTAAAGCACATTAACACTGATTACCAATCATATGCTAGTAGACTGGTGACAGCCCCATGCCTGTGGGTACCAAAGGCTAGCCCATCAGGTCTGACTATACAGAAAACATAATGCAACACATTTAAAAAAAAAATAATAATAATAATCCAATGCTGCCCATAATAGGCCTACTGTATGAAGAAAACATCCAGTGCACCACACTGCCACCAAACTCCACATGCCCCAGTCTAACTGGGCACCCCTTGGAATGTACCAAACAAAACCTGCCAATGTCATGGTGCCAAGTCATGGCCCAGGTAACGTAGTGTACATAGTCATGTTTAAAAGTTATTACCCTCTCTTTAAATGTTATGTGGTTTGTTTAAAAACATGATATAAATCATATGATCATAGTTGACTTTATTATTATATGAACACAACCTCAGGCAAACAAAAACATAAACCATTATTTTTTACTATGCAATTATTTAATTTAACAAAAATGAAGCCCAAAAAATTGTGTCCATTACTAAGTACCCCCTTACTGCTTCCACTGGATTTACAGTAACAGGATAAATAATTGATTCATTGATCATCAGCAGGTGTTCAGATCTCTATAAAACCAGATGTGCGTTAACACAACTCCAAAAGGGAAAGACATAAGCAATGCTGTCCATCTAAGGTTATATTTAAATAATAATAAAACCTGCTATTATCAGATCATTTTTATTATGTGGTTTTTTTTTTTGCATTTTGGTTAACAAACTTCATGGTCAGCGTGAGGGCAGGAAAATTCATAATGATCAAGCCCTATTGAAATTTAACCATATGCACCTCACCTTTGTTTCATCTTAAAAATTCTATCAAAATAAATGTTGTATTAAAGCAGTCTATGCCAAGGGCAACAAATTGCAACAGTTTTTGAAAAACACATTGTGGAATTTTTTTTAAAGCATATGCAATGTGGCCTTGATAGTTTTATTTTTTTTTTCATTCTTGCATTTATTACTATTTATTTAATATTTACTGATGAAGGGCTTTATGATAAAAACCTTATTCCATGCTTATATTTAAATGTATGACCAGTAATTATTCTGGTTTACATGTTGGTTTGTTCTTTGTATCAAATAGCAAGGGCAGGTTTTGGAGGGCTTGTTACAGTAAGTACAGTATTGGAACAGAGGCCTAATCTGAAGGTAAACACATTTCCATGCACAAATTTGCAGAAGGGGTGTACTGTAGAGGAAAGGTGATTTGTATTCTTTCTCTTCCGTAATTTACTTGTGAATTTTGTGGTCAAACAGCTGGCTATTTTTATGCCAGATTGTACTTTGAGGTTTATAGTCATATTGTTGTTTGAGGAAGCTTGACTTGGCAGTCTGTCTCAAGCACTTAATGTAACAACCAGGCATACACTACAATGTATATGCTCAATCTTGCACACAGGTCAAACACAATAAACAAGAATAGAAGCAAGTAGGAATTTATTTTTAAATATGCACAATAGCACAACACTATTAATTGAAATCAACTGCTAATTGGGATTTGTAGAGCAGATGTGCTGAACAGCTGTGAAGGGCTATAAAAATGGCAATGCCAGTGGAGGAGTACGCAAAGGCACATTTTGCCCTGCACAATGGCATTAATTTCTTCCACTATTGATGTCTTTAGGTGTATACATCCATCTAGGAACCTTTTGGAGGCCATATTGTATTTAATCCCTTTGTGTAAAACTGTGGTAGGACCGTCTTAACATGCACAATTTGGGAACACTAATTTGACTAATCTGCATGTCTTTGCACTGTGGGAGGAAACTGGACATCTCAGAGGAAGACCACCAAGCTAGGGAGAATATGCCATCTCCAAGCACCTGACGCAGGAATCGACCCCAGGACCTGGAGGTGCACAGCGACACTGCTGACAACTACTGTAAGCCACTGTGCTGCCAGTATACAGTGATATACAGTATCACCATTACTTTATTAGGAACATATGCTCATTCATGCAATTGTCTAGTCAACCAATAGCAGCATTTCAATATATAATTATAATATATGTAAAATAAGTTCAGAAAAATAAAGCAATAGTTTTAGACTACTATTACATTTGATACTGTACATCAAAATAGGTTCTGATGAAGTACCTTAAATAACCACACTTTCCACCCATGGTGAGCAGAAAAACATCACAGAATGTACAAGAAACTTGACAAAGCAAAACATCTCATATGGCCAATTCATAACATCTTGCCAGAATCCACAGAATGACTAAATATACAAGTATTATAAGTAAACAATAAACACAATATTTTATTTATGTTTTAGGTCCAAAAGGAAAAGATTATTTGTAAAGAATAAAGTTTAGATTGAAAAGCTGCAAGAAAGGACTGAAACAAATCTAATAACTTAGATAACTTTCACAATGATATTGTTCTCGGTGGAATTGCATCAGGTTAAATCCTAAAAAAACTAAACGTAAAACGTTTTGAAAGAGAATTAAAAAAAAACAGTAAGATGAATCCAAAGAAACAAATAAAAGTATTGTAGATAATTATAGTATTGTAGTGTAGATAATTGTGTTATACTATTTGACTGTTAGAATTTTGTTTTTCATAACATACTTAAAATATCAAGTAAAAATACCTGAAATACAAATTACACCAAAATAAGAATTTGCACAAACTAAGATTTTATTTAGTCACCTTAATCTTTAACTACAGTACACAATGTGGTGCCCAGTTTATTTGGCAAAATTATTCCTCATGCTCCCAAAACCACTCTTTTACATCCTGTAAAATTGCTGTGGTGTGAGTGTAGAAAAACTCCACTGATGTGATACCCTGTCATTCACTACATTCAAGTCATCAGCTGATTTTTATTGCCACATAATGTTGCTGAGTCTAGACTTGACCAACTAAAGCAACCCCAGACCACAACATTACCTCCATAGGCTTGTACAGTGGTTACTATGCATGATGAGCACATCACTTCATGCACTCCCCTTCTTACCCTGATACAACCATCGCTCTGGACTAGGGTCAATCTGATCTCATTAGACCACATGCACTTTTTCTACTGCTCCAAGGTCCAATCGTTATGGTCCCTAGCAAATTGAAGCTTTTTTTCTGATTAGTCTCACTAACAAGTTGTTTTATTATTGCCATGCAATACTTTCACTTTTAAACATACAGTAGCTAGCATTGCATTGATGTTACTATTGATTTTTATCATGTAACGTCACTAAATGATCTCCATTCATGATTTTTTTCTGATTGCAT
The DNA here is from genome assembly GCA_030522415.1 of Channallabes apus. Classification (NCBI taxonomy): domain Eukaryota; kingdom Metazoa; phylum Chordata; class Actinopteri; order Siluriformes; family Clariidae; genus Channallabes; species Channallabes apus. Next base: position 30,636,607 of record CM060126.1, read on the forward strand.
TTCTTCCAACAGTTGTTGGTTCTGTAAATTCCTTCCAGGTTTTGAATATGTTGAAATGTCGTTAACTCTCACGTGGGCAGAGGAGGTCGGACAGGCTGATAGGACCCAAAAGCAGACACACCACACAGGAATGATAGTCTTAAAAACTTTAATCATGAAAGTGCAGGAGAAAGGATGAGCAGTGCTTGGTGTCACTTAGTCTGTTATACAACTGTATAGTAAAACACGGGACTGTAATGGGCATGGAGGCTAGAGGTCCAACTACAGTATGAGTTAAAGCTTTGATGTTTTAATGCAGCGAAATCCAACAGTAAACCTTGATGTGAACGGCCATTTTGTGTGTGTGTGTGTGTGTGTGTGTGTGTGTGTGTGTGAGAATCTAAATTAAGCTCCCCTCGCTCCTTTCTTGTCTTACACAGTTACCCTTCCTCCACTCTTTTCACACACACACACAGACACACACACACACACACACACACACACACACACACACACACACACACACACACACATGCACAACAGAAAAACTTGTTTATCGGACAAATAAACAAGAAATCTCTCTAATGACACTTGGTTGAGTGACACACTAACAGAATCACTATTGTAAAGTAAAAATAAAACAAATTAACCAGCACTTTACCTTGAAAAGAATCGCGACAGAGCAGTGTTTCTGTGTAGAGAAGAGAGAAAGAGTGTGTGTGTATGTGTCTGTGAAGGCGAAAGTAGGAAGGGTGTGTGTGTGTGTGTGTGTGTGTGTGTGTGTGTGTGTGTGTGTGTGTATGTGTGCGTGTCATTGGACACAAAGAGCAGGCTGAGTGTTGATCAGAGAGAGAAAATGGATTTTTAACCTCTCTAATGAGACTTGCTATTGCTTTGCATGCGCACTGTACACACACGGATACAAACATATGCATATTTAACATGTAGAGAAACAAAATAAAATATGTTTTGCACGCACACACATAGTCACAGTGTTATAGTAAACAGTACATCCGTGCACGGATGTTGATTATACCAGTTAGGCCTTGTTCACACGGGCGTTAAAATCGACCGTTTTTCTTCCGTTCGTAGTGTCCGGTGAGCGCGGATGAAGCGCAGAGGGTTTTCTACACATAGGAGTCAGTGACGGTGTTCACACGGGCTTTGGTGACGTGCGTTTGTCCGGCTGCGCGTTTATACGGTGTTAAAAAAACGTTGCATGCAGCTTTTTCTTGCCGTTCAAATCCCAACGAACGCAAGGAAACCGCGTCTAGTTCGTTTTCTCCGCGTCCATTTTACGCTTCGGAGGACCGGATATATCCCATCATCCTACACGCTATACAGAGGGAAATGCGGAAAAAAGGCAAAAATAAAATGCTTATAAAATAAAACTTGCGCGGAAATGTTCGCATTTCTTCATAAACCACAAAAAACTTCCTTTAATCCGACGTTGTGCAGTCAGAGGGTGAACCCAGTAGCGGCGGCGATTTTTTTCTCTCCCTACGTCGCCGTATTATTTAAAAAAATATTTTTATATATTATATAAAAATATAATAATTTAATTAGAATTTTTAAAACAATAAGATTAATGTCTAATAGGGCAAAATGGTCCATATTAAAAGGAGACACCTCAAATAAATGACAAGGGCTTTCATATCCAGTTCCCGACACACTGCCCCTACAGGTTAACACAGAAACTACAATTTGGGCTGCAGGCTGGCGTTAGACAGAGACAAACGAACGTCAGTGTAGAAGTCAATCGAGCAACACTACAAAATGCAACATAAACGTACAGGACGTTCAGACCGCGCTCGTTTATCCAAAAATTTTACACCCGTGTGAACAAGGCCTAAGAGACGCGCACTAAGACCCAGCAGGAAAGACGATTACCCATAATTCCGTAGCACAAGAGAGAGAAAAACCGTTGGGTCACTTGTGATCATGTGACGCTCGGCATCAAAACAAGAAGGTAATCGTAAACCAAGACTTGTTTGTTTTCCAAGTCAAAATTTATTAAAAAATCTTTGCTCATCTTGCGGAACACTCACAAACCGCATTACTCGCAATTCAAGGTTCCACTGTACTTGGTCATGGTACACATGAACCATAGAAATGCCGGGAGAAATTATTTGTGAATGAGGAACCAGTGTGTGGGAGGTGCGGTACGGAAGCGTGGTAAAAAGCATGACAGTCTGAAAAAACATGACCACGTGTAGAGAAATATGACAGAGTGGGAACAACAACAAAAAAAGAATAACAGGGGTACATGACATGAACCCAGTCCCAGTAATTTTAAGTTTACTAAACTAATGAATAATAATAATAATAATAATAATAATAATAGAGAAGAAGAAGAGAGAAGAAGAAGAAGAAGTTTGGAATAAACCAGCCAAATGGCAGTAGGTTCCAAACTTGCTAAATGGAAGATTTTACATCTTATTTTCATACTCAATATACTTCTCATGATTCAACTAGATCCAAAATAAAACAACACTGGTAATTGACATGAGCAGAACAGACGGCTATGTTTAGGAGGTTGTTATCCTGTTGTTTTGCCTTCAGACATTTTTTGCAATATAATGAATGGAAAAAACTCCACTCATGTCTAGATGCGTTAGATCATAAAGTGCTTCTGGCTACATAGCATGCTGCTGTTTATGAATTACACCTGCCATTATTCATAATTTATTATTCAGCCTGCCTGGTGTTTTTATTCATTACTCAGTGACTGCGTGCATGTCAGCATGATTGACAGAATTCAAATAGAGTCATATATGGGACCTGGTGTGCCTACTGAGAGGTACGCTAATGTGCTAAACTGTCTGTGCGCCAGTCTTATTCAAAACACCCCACTCAGGTTTCTAGAGCACATTTAATAAAAGCAAATTCTTGACAAACTCAAGCATCAGAACAAGTCAAGTTGGTGGTTTATAATTGGAAATAAAATTGTTGTTGTTCTACTGCTTTAGAGTTCAGTTAAATGAAACCATGAAAGACAATAATTTAAATCATATTTGTTTGCAGGAGTTGTTGCACTACGGTATATACTGTAGACAAAAGTGTTTGGCCAAATCTGTTAATGATTGAATTCTGGGGTTTCAATCTGGCCCTGGATCCCCAGTGTAGGACAATCCTAATGCTTGCCCTGTAAGGAGTATTCAAAGCCATGCTTCCAATTTTTTGCCAAAAGTTTTGGGAAGGCCCTTTTCTATTTCAAGCAAGGACTATGAAGACATGGTTTGATGAGTTCAGTGTGGAAAAACTTGACTGGCCCATACAGAGTCCTGACCTCCACCCAATTGAGCACCTTTGGGATGAACTGAAACCTGACTACATACTGTACAGTACACTAAATGCTGTACAGAATGGGCACAAATTCCAGCATAAACACACCAATTTCTTATGGACAGTCTTGGAAGAAGAGTGGAAGCTGTTATAGCTGCAAAAGGGGACCAACTCCATATTGAAGTATATGTATTTGTATACAATCTTATTGCAGAGTTAGCCAAATACTTTTGTCCATATACTATATTTTGGACGCTATAATTAACATCAATTTCCAAGACAGGGACCAAAAATCCAAACATATGAAGGTTATGTTAGGGTGAGGATTAAAAAAAAAAAACAACAGTTTTAGAATTGCATAGCATAATGTCTGTGAAGATTCTCAGTCCTCCAGATGAGGTTATCTGTAACTAATGTCATGTCACCTGGACCCATTTCTTGTTCAGTAGATACATTTCACTACTTATGCAAGTAGCTTCTGCAGACAGACGAGTGTGAACTGTGCATAGCATAATGACATTTAACACTGACTGGTTTTAAATGGACCTCATAGTAGATGACATCATCTGTCAGGGAGTGAAAGGATATGGATCACGTGTATGACATGTGGTATTGTTGGCTCTCTTGTTTTATTTTGGCTAATAGAGAATAAATACTGAATTGTGGCTCATTAAACATACTTTAATATGTCTACTTTAATAAAATAAGTACAGTACACTACACTTCAAAACAATATTTAATTAATTTATTTACTTACTTATTCATTTGCTTGTAAACATTGCCTAGGTCATTAGCCGTTAGGTAAGAACAATCAGTTAGCTATGAACAAGTGTTTTTCTTTCTTTTTTTATACATACTGTATACGTGTAATAGACAAAAGCTTAATTCATTTTGCAAACAGTTTAAATACTAATTGTCAAGTTGAACACTTTGCAAACACTTTTATTTACACAGTAAACTGGATCAGTCAAGTTAAGATGAAGATTCTGTTTAAATGACTAATATTTACTGCAGTACTGTAAATTAGACTAGAGAATCTGCACTGGATTATTATGATAGCTTGTTTCCAAATCTAAATTGTACAATGACCACAAGAGGTTTGTAACCTTCTTCTCTTCATGTACTTTGGGAATTCTCATTCCAGTTGAAAAGTTAAGAAGTGCTAGAAGTGAAAAAGGAAATGAGTAGGTAATTACAGTAAAGCAGATTTGTCTAATGGTTAAGAGTTTACTTGTTGGACGAGTCCTAACGTGTGACGGTGGATTCAATCAATCCCATTTCTGAGTGTTGGAACAATTTCACATGACTCCTGGTAAAATATGTCACTGCTTGCTAGCACAAGTTTGATTTTTAAGCTGAGTACATCTCTTCAGATAAATTACTTGACTTGCAGGTGAGTGGCACATTTTCATGCAGCAGCAGTCATAAGATGCACAAAGTAGGTCAAGGAACTAGATATCCAAGTAGGCTATGCTGATTAAACTAATTAAGACATTGAGGACAGCCAGCTTTCTGTGAGTGTGCACTTTTTGACGGAATAAATTTGGAAAATTTTTATTGGCTGAAACAGGACTAAGAATCAACTCATCAGTGGATGTTTTGGGGTTTACATTACCATAAGCATTACTGATCCTAGGAACCACTTGAATAGCCCAAGGTTTAACTAACTTGTGTGAGTGGAATTCAACTGCATAGATGTTCACTGGGTTATGAATATTGGTAATAAATTGCTTTTGTTAGTAGCATGTGACTAAAAAGCTGATGACCAATATCATATTTTCATTTTAACATGTTTATCAAAATAGCATGTGCTGAAAGTACACTGTTAAAAATTGTCCCGTTAAAAAACAGTAAGTAACTGGCAGCACGGTTGCCAGCAAGTTACTGTTAAATTAACAGTGTCTTGCTGTTGTTGAAATTTACAGTTTGTTGCTGTTTTTGAAAATACAGCATGAAGCTGTTATTTTCTACATTAACAGTAAATTGCTGTCAAAAGAATTAACAGTTAATTAATGTAATTTTTTTTCTGTGTTATACTGAGAAATGGACTGCTAATAAAAAAGGTGAAATTATTTTCCTAGCAAATTGATTTGCTACAAAACATGTTTTCGTACAATGCACAAACATTAAAAATGTAACACAATGCAGTGTAACTCCAAAACTTGCTTTATTATACCTTTGAAAAACAAAAGCCACTTTTAATCACAAGATATTACTAAAATTAGTGGCTGTAGACAGTATTCAAAAATGAACACCTGAAAAAAATTGTCCGCTTAACACACTAAAAGCATGTTTTTGTCATGAGTGAAGAGTATGTGTAAGGTGTGTGTGTGTGGTATATCAGTGAATGAGTGGGTTCACTTACAGTATATATGGCAAGTCCCACTCGAAGTCCATTAGCTTTTTAAGTGGACTGGCAACCCGAGTGTTGACTGGTTTCTTCTTGTGGGTGACCTTCCTTGTGATAGGACGTTTCCACTCTTGGTGCCTTTTTCAGGGTTTATACCAATGAAGCGCCTGAAAAACAAATGCGTACATTCAGAAGTAGTGTGGGTAAAAGTTTACATAACAAGAATGTGAAGAGAAATTAATACATGAATCTAAGCATCTAACCTCTGAATGAATTCCAATGTGCATCACAGTGCTTAAAGGGACTACTACTGTACTTACTGGACTACTGCATTGTTGCCCACATAACTGACATGCAAACATGCTGCCAAGTGGCCACAAAAAAATGTACCTCAAAAAATCTCAACAACAAAAAATCTCCACTAAAATAAAATGTCCATTAGCCTGCTGTACTACATTAGCACTACAATACGAACCAACAACACTACACTTTTGAACAGGAATTATTCTTACTAAGTATTCAATCGTGTGACTTATTCTATCAAACTAACTTTGATCGAAGCAATCCAAAATACAGCCAACATTAAAGAAACAAAACAGCAACATTAGTACAGAAAAACTCCCCTCAGAATACAGTTATGTACAAATTAGAACAAGCTTACCCAAATTTACAAGCACTGTTACCGAAATAAACACTGTGCAGTGGACTGTTGTGTCTAATATACATTTAAGGTATATTAGGCAATAAATGAAAAGATAGCAAGCTAAACATAGCAAACGAGATGACGATAAATTCAGCATGCTATTGAGACATAAATATCACTTTGTTGCTACGGTGTATAAAGGCTTACTTTGCAGATGAGTTTATATTATATGATGTTTAATTGAACTCACCTTATAATCGGGGAATATTTGAATGGGAAATCCAGCTTCACTCTGAAGCAGTTAGCACGTTGACGTATTTAGAACTGAAATGAACGTATAAAATGTTACAATATCAGCTTCCACAATTATTTGCAATTGCAAAGGTGTGTTTTGTTTAAAAAGAGCAAGGAAAATGTGCACTTACCAGTTACTGTAAGTCTCAGAATAAAGATGGATGAAAATCCACGTGTGCTCTGTAGTTTCCTGTTCCCGAAATACTGTTAAGTACCGTTTTTTGGCCTTCGTGCAATAAATACGCTAAAATCCTGTTAAATTTGGCTACATCATTTCACCAACCGTAAAAAAACAGCAATGCACTGCTTTTGAGCAAAACAGGATTATACTGTTAAATTTTTGCCGTGAATTAACAGCAATTTTTAACAGTGTAGGAACTGCTTAATTTATTACAATCATCAACATGGCAGCATACCTACTGTACTGTATGTTTATTTTAAGACACATTAACCTTCTTGTGCTATTTGAAACAAAGTTTACAGTTTTATTCTGATACAGATATTTAATTGCAGCAAAGTTTCACATTTGTTTTATATAAAACAAAACATGTAAATATAAGGACCATAGGACCCAGGAAACATACTGTAAGGATGACCTCCATCATGAAAGATGTTTGCAGAGTTGTACTGTATGTACTGTATGTACTGTATGTAGCACCTTTGTTCTGGAGGAACATTGTTGTGTTTTACTCTGTACTGAACTACTGTATATATGGTTGAAATGACAATAAAATGGTGACTTACTTACTAATCAAAATTTAACCTTGCTTCTGATGCCTTGTAAAATTGTTTTGAGGTACGCTGGTTCTGAAGGACCACCTGTTCTTCATGTTTTATTGTTTTCTCAGCTTCTAGCACACCTCCATCCATCCATCCATCCATCCATCCATCCATCCACCCATCTAGGCGCTTCTGTAGTCTAACTAGTGACTGTGAGTGCCAATAGTGACCATTGTATTTATACCCATTTTGTACAACCGTGATAGCACACACACACATTACTAGTGCACATACTGTACACTACAGGCAATTTGGAAATGCCAATTAGTCTAATCTGCATGTTTTTGGACTGTGGGAGGAAACCAGAAAACCCAGAGGAAACCCACAAAGCACAGGGAGAACTTCATGCACACAGACCTGACACAGAAATCGCACCCAGGACCTGCATGTGCACGCAGACAGTACTAACCACTAAGTCACTATCCAGCACACCTATTTTAACAAATTTGCTAATTTACAGCCATTTTGTAAAAAAAAAAAAAAATTTTTTTTTTTTTGCTATTTCTTGCAAAATTCTCCATTCTCATTTTTCAAATAGAGGCATGACAAAAATAGCACTCTTTTCAAAACATAGCATTAATGATTATTCAAAACACCAGGAAATATTATTTTTAGACATTTCTCTAGGGGCACAGTTTAAATTTGTCCCTCAATCTGAGCTCAGGTTCAAACTGGGGACCCTGAAGCTGTGAGTTGGCAACAGGTGATGGGATGCTGTGGTAATTAAGCCAATGGTTAAATATGCTATTTTGCTCAAGTTGAAGTTTATGTTATTCGTCTAAAATTAGGCATTTTTCATCGTTTAATTAATTTTAGTTCATTTACAGTAATTATTGCATAAAATTGTCTTTGTGATACAGTAGGTAGGAGACTAAATGAAGTCTTTGAAGTCTGAAAGTTGTCTATAGGGTTTATGTGGATTAGTAACCACTCTCCGGTGGTTCCAATGATTCATCTCTTAAATCACTGCGAATTAAGTTAAGTGGTATAATTACATATTTTATATACTCAAAATAATATGGCTTAAAAAATATTTGCAATGCTTTGCATGAAAAGTAATAGTTAAGCTTAATCTGGGAAAAAAGTGATGCCCTTTAAACAGCCTTTGAAATGGCTTGAGTCAAACAGTTATTTGGATCGCTATTGAATGCAAATATAAACAGGAATCTGTGGAGTGCGTGGGTCAATGGTAAGAATTTGACCCAGCTTGAAGAGTTTCAGAACCACCCCCGGCTACACTTGTGTTGCTGCCTGAATATCTACCATTGTGTGTCAACACTGGGCGAGTTGTAGCATATTTCAGTCTGCAAAACACAAACAGTATGAATGTGCCAATTCAAGACAGGCATGGATGTGTAGACATGTTCTTCATATTCATCGTTTGTGTGTTGTAGATGACACATACCTGAAAAGTAAAAACAAGTTCTTAGGAACAACGTCAAACATTGGTAATATAAACTCTCACATAAAATAAAATCACATAAAAATAGTTTAGTTTTTCCATAGATTCAACTTTAAATAGTCTTACCATTAGGCCTTGTTCACATGGGTGTTAAAATCGAGCGTTTTCTAGCGTTCGTAGCGTTTGGTGAGCGCGGTTCAAGCGCAGAGTGTTTTCTATACATAGGAGTCGTGTGTTAAACTGCGATTAATGTCTAATATAGCAAAAAGGTCCATATTAAAAGGAGGCACCTCAAATAAAAGGGCTTTCCAGTTCCCGACACACTGCCCCCCACAGGTTAACACATAAACTACAATTTGGGCTGCAGGCTGGCGTTAGACAGAGACAAACAAACACCAGTGTAGAAGTCAATCGAGCGCCAGTACAACATGCAACGTAAACATCTAGGACATTCAGAGCGTGTTCGTTTATCCCAATATTTTACGCCCGTGTGAACAAGGCCTTAATCAAGTTTCAATCAGGTTGTTCATAATTCATTAAAGTCATTTAATGCTCCAGCAGAACACATCAGGTCATATCTCAGTCAAGACTGATGGATTCGGGTGGTGTTTCTGAAGTCATACACAATAAAATACCCTAAACTCTAAATTTCAGTCTGGACTCATATGAACACCGGTCGGTGTTAATCCAACACTCTATTTGTTAATTTAAGTCTGTGTACACAAGAGCTGTCAAAAATACAAATAGACACACATAATATTGTGTAATATTAAATGTCCTTTAGCAAGTTTTACTTTTAGTCAAGTAAGCTCAAAATCAGTGAACTCCCTTTAAAGAAACAAATCAAATAAACCACTATAATGCTTTGACTATAGAAAGTCTGGACATTATTAAAGTTTATGGCATTTGGTACATGCCCTTATGCAGAGTGACTTATCTCATTACACATATAAGCATTTGAGGGTATACTTTCAAATTTCAAGTTGTATTGTCATATGCACAGTAAAGAAACATGTTTTCCCCTATACAGTACATTGAAATTCTTCCTTTGCTGTCCCCATAATGAATGTCACTAAAAAGTAGAAAATAAGCATAAAAAATAGAATAAAAAATGTAAAAAAAATTAATAAATAAGAATAAATAAGGGTATACAAAAGAATAGGTGTTTTATACAGTGTTTATATTTGTATTTTATATATATATATATATATATATATATATATATATATATATATATATATATATATATATATATATAAAATATACAATTTTTATTTTATATATATATAAAATATACAATTTTTATTTTATATATATGACTGATTTATATGACTGATTTTATTTTATTATATATGACTGATAGAAGCCCGTTGTTGTGCCACATCAGTAACGCTAAGTAACACTCTCACTGGCTTACAGTTTTCTGTGGCTTCTGTGTGATGTCATCCTTTTATCATGTGTATTGGACTGTGCACACACAAACACAAACTTAAAATAAAATACATTGGAATTTAATATTTATTTTTTATTTTAAGAAGCCACAGGGCGTCGCACTAGAGGCATGAAAGAGCCACATGCAGTTCTGGAGCCACGGGTTGCCGCCCCTGGCCTAGTTATTATAGACCATGTGGTCTATTTTTTGGTTTAAATAGGTCTCATTGTTAGTCTGTCAGTGCACAGTCCTGTTCTCAGGGCTGAAAAAAAACAACACTTGTATTCTGTTTGTTATCTTGTCATTCTTTTTGTTCTTAACAACAAACTTGCACACTTAAAGTACATCTTGGTATCAGAGGTATCAGATATCTACCCATGAGTCAAAATAGGGAACTGATTGCACAAATAAATTGCACTAATAATTTTTTGTATACAGTTTGCCGCAACATATTTTGCCATTTTAATTTGTGAATCACGCTTAGTAAAAACAGTTAACATCACTTAATCACAGAAAAGCAATTAAGGAAAAATAGGCAACTGATACTTGTATGGATATGACTTACTCTACTACTCTTGGTTTGGTGATTTTCTTCTCTTTTTTTTTGCTAGTTTACATTCAACAATTTGGCTGATTTATTTATTTATTTTCATTTTTGCAATTGCTGTTATGCAATAACAAATACTCATTTATCAGCAAAATGAATGACCTCATATTAATTGCTGTTCATATTTCGTGTGCATTAAGCAGATTGTAATCACACTACTGTGCTTGTTAGCTGACTGACTGGCTGGCGTAGATTAATACACAGGTAAACGCTCACCATTCTGAATGACTGCACGCAACATGTGCACTACTTAATGAGTACGGGTGCAGGCTGTTGATGTTAATTTCATAGAGTAATAGTATCCTGTTGCAGCTGTGACAAATCTAAATAAAGCCAATCAACCTGTCAGTAGGAGTGTTGGTGCCTGCTGGGCTCAGACAACATCGTCTCTTCTGTCATTCCATCTTTCATTTCATTCACATGAGATGCTGCAAGTGCTAATTACTTAGACAAGGCAATTAAAATATATATATAAATCTTTGTGTAATTCCAGACACTTCTGGAGTTATATGACATTTCTGTTCTCACCAGGAGAAAGTGAAAGTGGTGCATTCTGGCTGCAACATGATTGTCAGGTTTGATCGCTGCCACACTTGTCAGTGTTTATGCTTCCACCAGGTGCACCACAGTGTGTTTCCCGAGCATCAAAGGAGTGGCTCTCCACATTTATTCGACTTACCTCGGAATTCCAATGGGAGCAGAGACAGTGCATTGCGGTCAACAGACTTGATTGCTCCTACTCCAGCCAATAGCTGTGATTCACCATGGTCCTTTCCAATGCGCTTGAAAGGTACTGTAGCTCTCCATGCCACTTTGCTAAAGCTATGAACCAAGAGTAATCTATTTTTGCTGGAAGCTACTTCTGAAATGCAACTGAAGTCAATTTAACCAACTAATCAGTTTTTTATTTTAAACACTATACTGTATGGGCAAATGTATTTGGCCAAATCTGTTAATTATTGAATTCAGATGCTTCAGTCAGACCCCTTATCCCGAGGGAAGGGAAATCTTAATAGCTTCAGCATAAACTGGTACTGGTTCGAACTGAGCCCTGACCTCAACTCCATCGATCACCTTTGGGATGAACTGAAACGTTTCAGTTTATCCCAAAAGTGTTCGATGGGGTTTGTGAGTCAGGCCTTCTTGTCCAAAATCGGTGCCTGACCTCATAAATGCTCTACAGAATGAATGGGCATAAATTGCCCCAGAAAATTGTGGACATCCTGTTATACTGTAGCTGCAAAAGAGTGACCAACTCCATATCGAAGTGGATGTATTTGGATACAGTGTCATTGCAGGTTTTAACAAATATTTGTACACATATAATGCGTATATAAACATTGAATGGATGCTAGGCCATTGCACCACTATGGACACACAAAGTCACACTCATTAATAAGCAGCTACAGTAGGGGCAATTTGCTGTATAATTCACCAACTGCCATAGTTTTAGAATGAAACTGTAGCACCCATGTGTATACTGCATGAGGGGAAAATAAGGAACTCCACATACTGTAGGTTCTAGCAATATTCCCAAGCACTCTGGGAAGGTGTGAGGCAACAACACTGTACAGTAAAATTGTATAATGTTTTAACTTACCACCATGAAAAACTACGACAGAAGCTAAGTGGCTTTCAAACTAGCAAGCACTCTATAAGATATTTTAATGTGGAAGTTTATGCTAGAGTAACAGAACCCATGTGTGGCCCTTGATTAAATTTAATTTTAAATGTAAAATCTTTTATAATATCTGTAGCTTCTTGTATAGTATGTGAGAGACGGGTACAATTTCAATATACAGTTCATTGAGACTCATTCACTCATCATCTATGTGTTCATGGTCTCAGGAGACCTGGAGTCCATCCCAGAAGACGTAGGGTGCAATTTTTTTTTTCAATTTTATTTTATTTGTATAGCGCTTTTAACAATTGTCATTGTCTCAAAACAGCTTTACACAATCAAAAGAATTATTTAAGTTTGTATGGAATGTGAATGTGTATGAATCAAAATGTTCAGATAGTCCCTGGTGAGCAAGCCCGAGGGCGACAGTGGCAAGGAAAAACTCCCTGAGATGGTAATAGGAAGAAACCTTGAGAGGAACCAGACTCGACAGGGAACCCATCCTCATCTGGGTGAAACCGATAGCAGGAAATTATCTGCATGTATACAGTGTGTTAGGTGGCAGCAGTTCAGCTATAATAGTTGATGTTAATATGAAGTCCAGTAGTTATTGGAGACTCGGGTAGTTTCAATCCTGAAATATCGAACTGTCAAGTCCTCAGAGAAACAGCTGCCAAGGTCAGAACCGTCTTCTAGGTAGAGAGAACCATGCCTAGATACCAGACGCATCCCAAAGAGACACACGGGGCGTCCATGTGACGAGACCTCCAAGCAGAAGTGGGGCACCAGGATGGATCAGACAGGTCCGGAGGGCAGAGGGAGTCTGGATCACTGGCAGCTCAGGAACCACATGTGTAGCTCGACAAGGCGTCGGGTGCAAGGCGGGGTACACCCTGGACAGGCTGCCAATCCATCACAGGGCACACACACATACACACACTCACACACTACTGGAAATTTGGGAATGTAAATTAACCTAACCTACATGTCCTTGGACTGTGGGAGGAAACCGGAGTACTCAGAGGAAACCCACCAAGCACGGGGAGAACATGCAAACTCCATGCACACAGAGATGGGAATAGAACCCAGACCCTGGAGGTGCAAGGCGACAGTGCTAACCACTACACCACTGTACCACCCTTCTCTGAGAAATTGTTGAAATGAGTTTTTGGAAATAGAATAATTTTAGCAAATGTGACATTAAAACTTAAATTGATGTGAAAGTTACTGTATGTCAGAGGCTTCTGTTACCCCAAACTGCATGCATGCCCAGACAACCACCACTTTCTTTGCCATAATTGATTTCGCTCTCTCTCTCTCTCTCTGTGTGTGTGTTTGTGTGTGTAAACAGAGAATTACATGTCTAAAAAGACTAAAAGATCTTGCGTTATTGTGCGGTGCAGCTGTTGGCTAGAGGAGAAGGGTTGCCAGGGCTGGGTACCAACAAAAGACACAAACACTTTCTAGACGCAGCAAGTGCATTTGTCATATTTACACACACATTTTTTTCATCATGTGCTGTCTAGACAGTCATGTGCCTTTGAATTGTTTGTTTTTACATTACTCACTCAAATTCTTTATTCTAGTTTATCTACACACATACAAACTAATTTTTTTCTACCAGTGTTACTTTAAAAAGATGTTTTTCCCCCTTCTTTGTGTGTATGCATACAGTAAATAACAAAAATGCTGATTTACTGTAACTGTGTGTGGGTTCTATTATATAACTGGCATTTGTTCTGTCATAGCCAATATTACTTTCGACAGAGATGAAATTTTAGAGCAACAGTCAAACATAATAGATCTCAATAGTTTAAAAACTTTTCCACCCATTAATATTTCACAAGAAAAACATTTTTTAAAATATGATCTAGAGGTGCATTTAAAATATTGAACCGATTCATCATTTTGGTTTGTAAGGGAGTTAAAGACTACAGAATGCAAAAACCCCATGTAGGTGTCTGCTGGGTCAAGATGTCCCGAGATATAACTGTTTATGCAAAATGCGAGGGTTGAAAAAGGATTTAGGATGATGCGCGATGCCTTGTATATACTGTAACCATGCTTTACTGTAAATATGTTGAATAGATGGGATAATGTTGTACTAACTGTGCACTGGAAAAAAAGATGAAAAAATTGCATATTCAATGGAAAACCACTGTCCTACTTTTTATTAGTTGCTGTGTCTGTGTGTGTTTCATGTTAATCAACCAGTTACCATGAACACACACCTACACACAGAAGAAGAGATAATGTGACTCAAGATGGAAAAATGTTGTTTGGGGACTGAATGAGACTCCATAGGCTGAACAGAAGAAATTATCATCGTGAGAACTTTTACTCACTTACTCTCTCACTCATTCGGTATCACTTGTCCTGTACAGGGTCACCTACAGTATCCCAGGGGACTCAGGGCCTAAAGCAGGGACCTACCAGGATGGAGTGCAAATTTATTGAATCACACACACTCAAAATATGGAAATGCCAATAAAACTGCTCTGGAAACAGGATAATCCGGAGGAAACATGCGGTACCTGGGGAGTGCATGGGGAAAACATGCACACAGACACAAGGTGGAAATGAACCCACAACCATGGAGATGCAAAGCCATACCACCAACCACCATGGCAAAAGCCTAGCCTCTTTTTGTTAAATTGTAAGGGAAATAACATCGACTAACGTAGACCATGTTTTGAAAGACTTCCTAGCCCGATGTGAAATATGTATTTGTTTTATATCTGTTTGTTCAAGAAATGCATTTAGAACATATACTGTACTGTACATTAAATATAAAAATATAAGGATAAAATCATTTGAATTGGTAAAAGGGAAGAAACTTACTTTCAGAAACAAAAAAAAAAACTATTTCTATAAGAAGATACATAGTCACATTTGCTACCCAGGAAATGATATTATTCACACATTGTCACATGACTGCATCAAAATGTTCATTAGATGTCATGCAATGACGTCATGATTTAAAGTCAAAGTTAAAGCTGTTTCAGAACATTTAAATGCCATGTGGTTCTTATTGGCTACATCACTGCATATGTTAACCTGCCTCCTTAAACAATACAGCCTAGGTAGGATTCTATACTATTCTGATGAGATATATTTATGGTTTCTAAAGATTAATGTGTCAAAGTATACAGTATGCTGAATAGATACAGTATGTGAAGTGGACCAAACATGCCACTTTCATAAGAAATACTGTAGGTAGTTGACCTGGTGTAATACAGGGGAAAAAAACTCAATTATGTGTAGAATACAGGATACACATAGTCAGGGTCTCTCATTTACAAACACAGACACACATTAGCGATATCAGAGAGAGCATGTGACATGGGCACAGACTGGCAAACAAAGGCTGGAGCTCGTGGGCAGAACAGAATGTATGTCATGAATACAGAAAGAGAGAATAAAATAAGCCACGAGGTGACAAAAAGGAAGTAGAAAAAAGGGTGTGGCCAACCAACGGTTTGATTTTACAACATAAGGACAGTTGAACGCTGAGAAATAAAACCGATGCATAGCAGCTTCAGCATGGCATCTAAGGTAAGCTGTTAAACGTTTATGGTTTTGAGCAACAAGTTGGCAAATTTCATTCGATCAAGAGTGAATGTGATGAGAATTCTAAGCTAAATTAGCATCATGGCTACAGAGACTGAAACACACGCGGTTCACTGTCTTCCTGCCTGTTTCTAACCATGTGATGATCACAGCGCTAAGAAATGCTGGTTTTGATCCTGTTACCATATAGAAACCTTTTAATGTATTTCATGTCATGGGTAAAAAACACAAGTCAATACACATCAATATTGAAAAGTGGAATGATTTTTCTGGAAGAAAATATGTTATATATGTATAATATGCTTAGTTATAATAAGCTGGTATAATATGCTTAGTTATAATAAGCTGGTATAATATGCTATAGTTGCATTTGAACAAAATTAATTTTAAAAGAGTAGATTCCTAAAGTAAGCTTATTTTGTCTATTTTAAATAATCATATGTATGATTCTTTTAATTTATACTATCATGTTAGTCATGCAGTGGTATATTACATACCTCAGAGTACAGTACAAAGTGATTATTTAATCCTCTTTAAAATGTTTTCTAAATGATTGTGTTAACAAGTATTTGTAGAGATTTTTTCATCCATAGCTGTGTGATTTTAGAGAGAAACAAAGCTTACTATTGTATGCACACATTGTCACCTATGCATTAACTAACATAAAGTGTGATATTATGCCTGAACATTGTATTTTATTAGGTACATTTAATGTGCTTACTCGTTCAGTCAATCGCTCACACATTTTATACTACTTTTATACAGAAGGCCTGGAGCTTTGATCTCTGGGAATAAGGTAAAGTACAATCTGAATGGGGTCTCAGTCTATCGCAGGGTACACAAGCACACACTCACTTACATGCTAGGGCCAATTTGGAAACGACAGTTAGCTGTGGCAGGAAACCAGAGTACCTGGATGAAACCTATCATGCAAAGTGAAGACATGCAACCACAACACACACACACACACACACACACACACACACACACACACACACACACAGGGACTCGAACCTCGACCCTGGAGTTGCGAGATCACATTGCTAATGATCACCATGCTGCCAGTGATGAAACAAACAAACACTTAATATCCAAAGACCCCCATCTGTGTAACTACATGCTGTATATACTGTATGTATATAAACATAAACTTTGTTCAATTATTTTTTATCGATTTGCAGCAACAGAGACTTTAATGCCTACATTTTCACACACATACAGTAGCAGCATTCATCTACTGTAAATGTAGTGTTTGTTATTTTCCTGTAATGTTTTCCGCATGATAATTGCACCTAATCGTGCTTGTACTGTCATGTATACTGTTGACTGCTCGCTGTCTACAGATGATGCCACTGTATTTTAAAATGCAGGGACAAAGATGAGATGCTCACTGATGGATGACATGTTTTGATAGTGAGAACTTTCTCAGACTGTGACTATTAGACTCCTATTTTATTTGTATGAATGTATTTGTTTATAAAACACTTGGATAATTAGGCCATCGCACAGTTAGATTGTAGATGTTAAATGTATCGTGTACTTTATCCAGGCAAAGCCTTGGGAGACAACAACTGCAGTAACAGCAAATGATACAACACTTCGATTAATGGTCTTGTCAACCATCGAGATCACTTGCGCGGCTGCTTGCAGCACAAAACGCTGAGGCTAATTTAATTAATTTTATTTACATAAGACTGTTTAACAAAGGATGTCATGGAAATGCAGTTGTCGGTTTAGATCATTGTGCAAAACAGAAAATTCAATGGTGAGGAAAAACTTCAGCGGATGACATGATTAAAGATGAAGAGGAAGCAGAATCAGAAGTGAACCCACTGTCTTCCTGGTGATGTCAAATAGGCTGATAATCCTCATTATATAATTATACTATACAAGGATAAAGTACTAAGGAACAGGACTTTATTACCCCCAACAATAAAGCATGGAACATATTGGGTTCATTTGTCACTCAAATCAATACAAAAGTATCATGATGTATCCTGATGGTCTATTCCAAGACGACTCTACTGGCTCCACATGGCACATTGGCTCACAAGAAGTGTTTTGTTGACCTACAGCAATGCTAAAATAGACGGATTGTTATGGCATTAAACTAACAATACGAAATGTGCCTCAGTTGGTCAGGTCAAGGCTCAGCAATCTTACAGTAAGTGGCAATAGAATAAGGTTTTTTTCCCTGATGGCACGGGCACAGTGCAGGATTCTAATTGTGAAAGAGTGATTCAGCGAGCATGAGGAATCATTTTTACCCTGGATTTTCATTGCCACTACATTGCATGTCGTAGCCAAAGCTAAAGAGGGTCAAAGGAAATATTAGTGTGTGTAACTTTTGGCAATGCAGTGCATTTCAATTGTCTTACAACAGATTGTGTCTATATATTGCAACTTCTGTTAAAGCTGGCATTGCGCAATGTGGACACATCATACTGCTTCCAGTGTGCTAAATATACAGGATACACATACAGTAGTACAGTACATACCGTACAATGCTTTGAAATACTTCCTCTTCTAAATCTTTCAATCATGTTGACTTTTAAAATACATTTCAGTAAATTTGATCATTATCTATTAGAGGAACTTGACTGTCTGTTATGGACATAGTGGGTTTTGTTATTTCCTCCAGTTCCTGTTTAAAAATTTTAATTCATAAACAGTCTTGATGTTGTACTTCTTATTAATGGGCTCGAACCAGATGTCAATCATCTCACTTTGCAACAGACTGAAAGAAGCAATCATTTGGGTCAGCATTTAGAATTGTGACAGGGACTTGTGCATAGTCAGGTACAGGAGCTAGAGGAAATCACTGAGGGTTTGTTCAATAGATTAAACTATGAAACATAGAAATAGCATGTGTTTTATATATATGACTGTTATAATGAGCAAAATCCAGATAATGGGAAGGAAGTGAAAAGCTGACTGAACAAGATGGAGGACAGTTAAGACAGCATCCTGAGAGAAAGGGCAGCATGATGGTAGTTAACACTGGGGTTTTGCACCTTCACAGTCAAGGGTTTAATTTCTGGCCTATTTGTACTGTATAGTGTTTGCATGTTCTCCCTGTACTTGTTGTGTTTCCTAATTGGTTAACTCATGTTCCCAAATTGCTCGTAATTTGTGTGCTGGCCCTGTTTTGGCACCCCGTCCAGCATGTACCCTGCATTGTGCTCAAAGTCTTCTGGGATAGGCTCCAGGCCCTCTATAACCCTTTAAAGGATAAGCAGTATGGAAGAGAAATGGATGAAAATAATAGGAAGGTATAAAAAGATCCAACACATGTTGGATGTGATCCTTACGTTCTTAAGAGGAGCAATTTTTCCATCGAAATAAGACTTGCCTGCTATCAAAGTACTTTATAAAAGCAACTAGCTGGTCCTCTACGCAATGTTCTAGTCAAGAAAAGCAATGAAAGATTGTGAAAGCAATATAATTTAATATAGTAAGCCGCCCTAAATAAAACAAATTGGTTTCTGGATAAAGCATGGGTCAATGCATGTACTGTATTAAATATACACTATATGGACAAAAGTAGTTGATCAACCCTTTTAATTATTGAATTCACATGTTTCAATCAAGTCCTTTATCCCCAGTGAAGGGCATCTTATTGCCTCAGCATACAAAACATCTTTGTGGCAACAGTTTAGTGAAGGCCCCTTTCTGTTCCAACATGACTGTGACCAAGTTCATAAAGCAAGGATTATAAAGACACGGTTTTATGAGACTGGCCCAAACAGGGCACTGACCTCAACCCCATTAAGCACCTTTGGGATAAACTGGAATGGTAATTGTAAGCCAGGCCCTCTCGTCCCACATCAGTGCTTGACCTCATAAATGCTCCACAGAATAAATCTTGTGGACTGCCTTCCAATAAGAGTGGAAGCTGTTATATCTGCAAAAGAGAGACCAATTCCATAGTGAAGTATACAGTAGGTATTTGGAGATATGTCATTACAGGTTTGGCCAAATACTTTTCTCTACTG
Source organism: Channallabes apus (assembly GCA_030522415.1). NCBI lineage: Eukaryota > Metazoa > Chordata > Actinopteri > Siluriformes > Clariidae > Channallabes > Channallabes apus. The sequence goes on from CM060126.1 coordinate 30,656,565, forward strand.
TATATACAGTAGTGTATGATCTTGCCTGAGACACTATAGCTATTTTTTTAATATAAAATAAATAAGGGAACATGAATAACCACAATATTTGTCAGCAAGTCCTGACTACCTAGTAGCTCATAGGATAGATGAAGTGTGAATAGTGCCTGATGTGTTTCCACCATAATTTAATGCAAGGTTTTGAAAAATAGCAAGAATGTGAAAGTGATAGCAAGGTGTCAGAACACACAGTGCATCCTACTGTAGATTGCTTCGTATGGGGCTGCACAGCAATCAGAATGCCTTTTCTGGCCACTGTTCATTACTGAAAGCACTACAATAGGCATGTCATCATCAGAACTGCTCCATGGCACAATGGAAGAATACGGTCTGTTCTGATGAATCACTTTTACTTTAACATCATGGGAATGGGCAGGAGATGTTAACTTGGCCTTATCAGGCATACGTCCAGTATATAGTTATGTTAGGTACTGTATGTTACATTACGTCTAAGTGTGTACTAGTAATTTATATAATCTTATTGTATAGATTATCACACATTTCTATATATATATTTCAATTAATAAGCCTGACATCAGATTTTGAAACTTAAAAGTAATTAGACATAATACTAGAGAAATGTAAACACCCACAGGTAATTAACATCATTTGCTCATGATACAGTAAGTAAAGGGAAGTTTAAAGTCTTCACATGCCTATTGTAAGTGCCTATTATAATGTAGGGTTTGCTTCCTCTGGTGGATAGGAAGTAATACATCATGCCGACGTTGAACACAAAAAACTGGAATACATGTTTAGACAAATTGTAAAAAATTTTGTTGTCCAAAAATACCAAAGCCATAAAATTATTTTTATATTCTAGTGTTTAGTAGGACTAAATTTAACTTATTTTTAAATGTTTTTCTGATACATTTTATCACACAGTTTTAATTATTTTATTTTTAGTATTAAATTTCTTTGTTTATAATCAGTGGAGTATAAATGTAAAACACGAACAGTATAATGTTAGAATTAGGTAATCTATGGCATTTTATCTGTATATGGTATCCTGTTATTGTCACATACTGTTAGATGTTGGACTGTGGGCATGGTGTTGAGGCGTAGACGCAGAGGGGGATGAGGTGTAACAGTCTTAATAATAATAATAAACCAAACATGAACAAAGGAAGTTGGCTTTACTCTGGAGCATACCATAAACAAAACCAATAGTCAACTAACAGACAAGGGCTTACACAAACTAATATACAGTACAGACCTGGGATACAAGCCAGACGAGACAAGACGCACTAAACAGACTAGAGGACTAAACACAGGGGACTATACTACATGCAAGGGGCTAAACACACACAAGACAGGCTTGGCAAGGCCTACTAGCTGTTATGCACATTAGCTGCTAAGCTAGCTAGTAGCTAATCAGACTAATTGTTAACAGGCTAGTAGCCTGAGACCCAAGGGGCGAACAGACTAGGTACACAGCAGACTAGGTATGAAACAGACTAAGAACTCTAAAGGTTAGTGGCTAAACAGACTATGATCTAAACAGACGAGGAGACTAAACAGACTCGAAGGCTAGAGAGACTAAGATCTAAGCAGGTTAGTAGTGCACTGATTAGTATTTATACAGACTAAGAACTAAACATGCAAAGGAAGTTACTCACACATGAGGGTAAACACAAAAGGCTAATTCTCATAGAGGCTAATCCTGCTAGGAGACACAGAGACAAAGAGACATATTAACTTAAGACAAATATAAACTTAACTTAAAGCTCCAGAAACAAAAAGACCAACTATAATTAACCCAACTAAAACAGAACAGAACAAAACAAAGGCCCACTTAACAGAACTCATATTAATGCCTGACCCAGTTTCCCAGAACTAACAGCTATTTATAAGGAATCTAATGAGCATCCTCAGTTCAGGTGAGCATCGCATCACCTGACCAAGGTGCCTTCTGGGAAACTGAGTCTACAACCAAAAACTACAAACACAAACCATTTCCCTCTAGTGGGCAACCCTCACAGTTCCTCTGTATAACCTCTGTTATAATGCAAAGCCAATTGTAACTGATTTCTGAGATCATATTGCCATATTAAAAATAAAATAATTAAAACTGTGTGATAAAAAATATATCAGAAAAACATTTAAAAATAAGTAAAATAAATTTAGTCCTACTAAACACATAAACCAAACAAATAATTTTATGGCCTTGGTATTTTTGGACAACAAAATTTTGTACAATTTGAATGACATTATCCATTATGTCTTAGTTATTTACCCAATAAGAAAACATATTTGGAAAGTGTAAGTACCTAATCAGCTATAATTGAGCCAAATTAACAATGAATATTTTGCATTAACACATTTTATTTTTTTATCTTTTACAACCCTATTATATGTTACCAGATTGTATGGCTTACCACCATACTGTATCCACCATATCATTATAATGCAAAATTATATTTTATTATATATTTAGTTGTTTTTTTTCCATCTGTGCACATTTAAAAATAATAAAGCCTAACAAAAAAATCTGCCAATGGTCAGAAATGTACTAAAACAGCAAAACAGCCTTGCAGATGGGGCATAGACTGGTTTACATCCCCAAGTAAATGAGGCTTAACAGGATAGGCAGGAGACTGAGAGTGAGCTAATGTATAGACTTGATTCTAATGTGGATTTGTGGAAGCTTGTGGATTAGTGGTGGATTCACAAGTGTCAAGTGATTTAATGAGAAGCAGTAACATGACAGACTTTATAATTGCAATTGTAAAAAAATAGTTCTAAATAAATATTGTCCAATAAAATAGATAGAGTTAAATATTTTTTCGGTCACTCACTTTAGTGAGTTTGTCAGTTATTGTAGTGCACACATCATGTACTGTACAGTAAACCAATCAGCCATAACATTAAAACCTTAAGTATTAAAATCACCTAGGTTTTGGGTTTCCTTTGTGCCACTTGGGCAGTTTTGGCCCCTTGGGGCATAACTCACCAGGACCTCTGGGTGTGTACTTGTGGTGTCTAGCAAGGATGTACTGTAAGTGACTATTCCTTACAGTGCTGTGGGTTGCGGAGTGGGGCCTCCATGGATCGGACTTGTTTGTCGGTGCCTAGTTGGATTGGGAGGGGGATTTGGGGAGTTTCGCAGCCTTGGACTCTTTGCCTGTGGTGAACTTGGTGTTCTGGTGCTTTTCTATTGCGGCAAGCATTGCCGTTTGACAGCAATTTGTGCTGCATTGGTTTTTCGGTGGGATTACATTAAACAGATAATGAAGAAGCCTATAGTCCAAATTTAGGATTAAAAAAGTTTGCAGGTGGTCATCAGACTTTTAGCAGTATTCTGTGGTAACATGAAACAAACAATTCACCAAGTGTTTCACCCAAATACTGTATGCAGGAAGCTAAGGTTTTAATTTGAGAAAAAAATATATATAATTGTTACTGTACAATATGTTATGCATGTACTGTAGGTATTATGTTGGGAAAAACAATTTATAAGGCTGTTTATAAAATAGATCACTTACTGTAATTGGGTTGTAGGATTATGTCGAAAAACTGAATGAAAAAACTTCAGCTAGAAAGTTCAAATATGATCACTAGAGAAGTACTGTTGTAACAAAATAGCTGAAAATCTGTAAATAAAAGCTGAAATAAATAAGTTTCAACCTTTAATATGCAATTATGGAGCTATAATTATAGAAATAAAATAGGTAGCATAACTGCAAAAAGAAAATTATATGGTAACATAAAAAGTGTGGGTTCTTTAGTGTAGCCTAGTATGCAAACGTCTTAAACGTCAAAACGTCAAGCAAATGTCTTAAACAAAGACAATCAATCACTCAAGCAATTTTTTTTCATGTTATAGAGAGAACACAAACTTATCTGTTCCAAAAACCTCAGTTGTAAGAACTTACATTGGAGTTTCCTTCCATCACTTCATGTTGCGTTACTATAGAAACAAGCACATTACTATTATGTTGTATTTTGAATTACAGCCCTATGACCAGGCAATTTTGAGAATACAAACAACATTGTTGTATAATTAATAAAAGAGCCAGAAATACTTTAAAATGTTAATCAAGTCATTAAAACTGAGTATTGTGGGTTTGTGAAAAGCACACTTAGTTCTGTTAGTTTATGCGTGTTTGCGTGACTGTGAGTGTGTTTTGTTTTACAGAGCGTTTGTGCGGGAAGTGCATTATTACTCGTCCTCTTCTCCTTCAGAGGTGAGTCATCGAAATGCCCCACCTCCCAAATTTTACTCTGTATCTTGACTTGTCTCTCTCTTGCTAAGGATGTCTCACACACATTTACTTTTCTTTCTTTCTTCTTTTTCTTACCTTTACTGTACATATCGGTAATGTTGTAATTAAGCAATAATTAATTATACCATTATAATGCTGTTTAATTTAATCATTAATGCTGAAAGTGCTTCTGTGGATGGTTTTGTCAGGCAGCACTGCAGAACAAACCGACCTACTTTAACACATGCTGCGATTGACAGTGTAATTAACGATTAGTAAAACACTTGTGAGGTAGAGAGATACATAAAGTTAAACATTTCAGTGCTGTTATTGTCTATTATCACCAGTGGTGTGATGCATCTCATTATAGCAGATTGCTCAGTCTGAAGTAACTGTTAAGTTAAAGCCTTTATTTGTCACATATACATTACAGCACAGTGAAATTCCTTCTTCGCATATCCCAGCGTAACTGGGGTCAGAGTTCAGGGTCAGCCATGATACAGTGCGTCTGGAGCAGACAGGGTTAAGGGCCTCGCTCAAGGGCTCAACAGTGGCAACCTGGTGGAGCTGTGGATCGAACCGTTGATCATCCGATCAGTAACGCAGTGCCTCTGAGCCACCACTGCCCCAATAACGCCACTATAATTGTATAATTAGCGTCTGCTCACTCTAAAATAAATGATATGGGAATTTTAGTAAAAGTGTTAAACCACAGGCTTGTTCACAACAACATTCTTTATGTGGCTGCTTTAACTCAACAATTTTTGTTATGTGGGAAAATAATGTCTATGACATCACGATTATATCCACAGTAATGTACATTTGTCTCTGTCTGCAAATAGCCATGATAAATCAAATTAAAATTGTATTTGTCACACACATGGTCTTATATGTATAATATGTAGTGAATATATATTATACATATATACATTTATGTTATACATATATAGTCATACAGTATATGTATAACAGTATAATATGCAGTGAAATGCCCATGACCTAAAAATTTAAAAGCAAATAGATTATACAAATAAAGAATATAAAATAGGAATTGTTGTTGGTCTTTCGGCTGCTCCTGGCGAGGGGTCGACACAGCGGAATATCCAGTCCGCACAACAACGTGACAGGTTTTACGCCGGATGCCCTTCATGACGCAACCCGGGCTTGGGACCGGCACTGCATCCAGTGGCTGGGGGGTTCGGGCAGTGGCTGGGAATCGAACCCAGGCCTTCCGCATGGCAGGCGAAACACATACCACTGAGCCACCAGTGCACCTAAAGAATATGAAATAGGAATATATTAATAAAAAAAGAAAAATAGAATATGAAAAGGAAAATATTCAAATAAGGAATATAAAATATGAAAAAATATAATACACTATGGAACCCATCCTCATCTGGGTGAAACAGATAGTGTGTTAGGTGGCAGCCAGTTCAGCTATTTGATGTTGTGGTGTTATGATTAAGAGTCTCTGTGTTTGACCTCATGAATTTCAGAGACTGGAAGAGCGTTAAAGAGCTTTTATTTTTGTTCTTCTGATGCCTCTCAGGGGCACAATAATTTATTTATCTATTTATTATTATTATTATTATTATTATTATTATTATTATTATCGTTGTTGTTGTTGTTGTTATCTTTAAATCCATACTTTTCCCATTTTCATTAATCGCCATATTTTGGCGATTTTTTTTTCTTTTTTTGTTTTTTATTTTATGTTGTTGTTGCTAGTGGGCTTCCACCTGCCTTGTGAGATTTAATGCACCTAAATGCACATTTATGCTTATATTCACATTTATGCTCATATTCTCATGTATTGAAGCTTCTCACATGTTTGTTCCATCATTCCAAAGCATATGCTGATGGAAATGATTCACTCCCGCTGAATGTTCATGATTCTTCACCACCTTCTGTCACCACAAAACCGAAGACAGATGAAACAGGTGAACTTTCTCATTTCTCATCTTTTATTTTCATAATTTTATTTATTTAATTAATTTCATTTTATTTCCTGACTTTCTGATTTACTGCACATTTTCCTGTATTAATATTAGGGTTGTTCCGGATCGGTACGTGGACTCAAATACTCGCCGATTCCGATGCCAGATTTTTTTGTGGTATTGGCAGCATTTCCGATACCACAAAAAAATCTGGCATCGGAATCGGCGAGTATTTGAGTCCACGTACCGATCCGATACCATTTTCCTAAACATAACCTATTTATGCCGCTAGCTTTGCTAGCTTAGCTTACTTACAGAGTGTCACGGCGGGCGCCTGTGATGGGCGTGCGCCCAAATTGATATCGCTCCTCGCTCACTAGTTAGGCGGCCTCCCCCCCCTTTAGGTATGTGAAGGAGCAGGGCCGCAGAATCAGGCAACGGCCCATGAGCTATCGCCGCTAATGATCCCGGCGCTATAAAACACAGCGGGGAGTGTAGCTCGGGGTCTGACTGTCGGGAAGCTGGACTTTGCGACGCGGTGGATTTTATGAGAGACAGTGGCACAAGAGCGGGGCGATGTGATGCACCCCAGAGACTTTAAAAAAGGGGGGCGCCTTAAGCGCGTGAACGAGCTGCGCGAACTCCTGCGGCACCTTCACTTCCGCGTAGAGCCCGCCTTCACATCCCTGCCGCCGAAGTGGAAAAGACCGCATAGAGCCTTTAACCCTTTCCTTACCCATTTTTCTAAATAAATTACCCTTTTTCCTGTAAGACCTCGCCTCGTGTCCGTGTTTCATGGTGTCGCCCGTGCACTTAGGGTCGAACCCGTTACACAGGGCTAGTAGTATTTTACTTTATATAAAAAAAAAAGGAATTATATATATATATATATATATATATATATATATATATATATATATATATATATATATATATATATATATACACACACACACACACACACACACACACACTGTACAGATACACACCCAGGTATCGGATCAGTGCTCTGTATCGGCCGATACCCTGAGCCCAAGTATCGGAATCGGTATCGGGAGGGAAAAAATGGTATCGGAACATCTCTAATTAATATAGAATGATATTCAGGGTTAATGATTTATACCAATCAGCCATAACATTACAAAGCAAAATATTACGCTCAGCATTGTGTTGGTTCTGCTTGTGCCACCTGCTTTTTGACTCCTTAGGGCATGAGCAATTAAGCAATTTCCCTCTGGGATTAATAAAGTTCTTTGAATCTTGAATCTTGAAAGAATTCACAAGATATCCACAAAAGAGTGTGCTGTGGTGTTGTCACCAGGATGTTGGTCGGCAAACCCCTGTGTGCTGTGGGTTGCAGGAGTGGGACCTCCGGGGATCAGACCTGTTTATCTGATGTATCCTATGGCTGTTTGATTAAACTGGGATCTGGGGCATTTGGAGGTGCCTATAGCCTGTAAGAAGCGGGCTATGGTGAACTGAGCGGTCTGATGCCTTTCTACTATGACTACCATTTACTTCTTTGAATGACTTGTGCTGTCTTGTCTTGTCTGTGCGATCAGTTCCGAAGCGCTAGCATTTGGTCCCTGTGGGCAGGATGGGGCTCTATCACAGTTTATTGGGATATTTATAATTTGTAATGTTAATGTATTAGTATTTTGTGGTGTTAGTGTTATGGCTGATCAGTTTAAGTTTAAATTTTATGTTAATAGTCAGACAGAAAAAAAAGACAATTTGATGCAGCATAAAATGAAGTGACACACAGACTTATAGAATGCATTAACAAATGAGAAAGTGGCAAAATTTTAAGTAAACAACTATATGCTATCAGGAATAAATAACCCTCAATCATCCATTCATTTTCTATACCGCTTAATCCTGTGTTCAGGGTCGCGGGGGACCTGGAGCCTATCCCAGGAGACTTCGGGCACTAGGCGGGGTACACCCTGGACAGGGTGCCAATCCATCGCAGGGCACACACACATACACACACTCACACACCCAATCACACACTACGGGCAATTTGGGAACGCCAATTAGCCTAACCTGCATGTCTTTGGACTGTGGGAGGAAACCGGAGTACCCGGAGGAAACCCACCAAGCACGGGGAGAACATGCAAACTCCATGCACACAGAGACGGGAATCGAGCCTGGCCGGGGAATCGAACCCAGACTCTGGAGGTGCAAGGCGACAGTGCTAACCACTACACCACCGCGCCGCCCTTAAATAACCCTCAATCTTTATTTAATAGTTAATATGCAATACTCAAATGTATTTACACCCCATGGATGTTTATTTTTATTATTATACTGCTATATAGCAACAACATTTTAATGTGACTGCTGAAATATAAGAATTTTCAATCAGGTCCACAAAATTTGGATCGTGTCACAATTTTGATGTTTGAAACTGTAACTGCAACATAATAGATTTATGGTGTTTATCAGGTTTAAACATAGAAGTGAGGTATAAAATATATTTATTATTTTATATTAATTATTTAAATAGCTATTAATATATTTTATATTATTTATATTTATTTAAATAGCTATGTGAAAAGAATCCCATTCTAAATTTTCAATACAGCAAAAATGAGGGAAGGTGGTACAGTACATACAGTATGTTTGGGATAATATGATATAATTTAGCAATTTTTGCTTGGTGGCACAACTTTGGAACTGATTGAATGTTCTTTGTTTAAATAAAATGGAATATGTGCAATAATAAAGATGATCCTTCTGCCCATTTCCAGAAAGGTCTATGATCAGTGCTGGTGTGGAAACAACACAAGGTACAGTAACGTCATCAGTTCTGTTTTAATGCAGCATTTAAAGGAATTAAAACACACGGGTCTGTCACTGCTGTAACACCACCACGAAGTGATTTAAATAACATTGATTATCAAACTGGTCTGTCCTGTCTGAAGCAAAAACTATGAATAAATTTGGCTATGAAGGTATCACAGTGCATCACAGCATGCCATGTTTAGGGCTGAGCAGGAAAGAAATTCCAGGTTGTACATTGAGCCACTAAATTCCACAGATCTTAATCCGACCAAGAATCCATGAAAAGTGATGGACAAACAAGGCAGAACTATCAATCTTATTTTTATTCTTATTTTTATTGTTATTACAGTATATATGAGTGTGCATGTATGCCGGTGTGCACATGTATGTGATTGGGAGATCTTCAAACTCCAAAATCACACTGTTCCCTTTCACATTAATTATGATAATAATTTTTCCAACTTTTATTCTTGAGGATTAAGAAAAACATAGAAGTAGACTATTGAATTTAAATAATAATAATAATAATAATAATAATAATAATAATAATAATACAATGGTGAAAGGTGGTGCATATGTTTTTGATAATATGATAGAAATTAGCAATGGATGCTTGATTGGCACAATTTTGGGGCTGACTTCTCACTGCTTATTGCGAAATATGACCCATATTGATATGTTCTATGTCTTCATATAATTGAATCTGTGTGCAATAATAAACATGATTCTTCTGCACATTCTCAGAGATGACGACTGAATTGGACGACCATGAAAGTGAGATCAATGGCAGTCTGGAAACAACACAAGGTAATGTCATAAGCCCTGTTTTTAATGCAGCATTTAAAAACTGAATAAAAACCAATCAGTCACAGCACTAACACCACCACAAGGTGATTTAAATAACATTACTGATGAATTTCATGCCAGTAAACTGGCAGCAGGATGGTGGGAAGTCACCCTTAACCTACAGTATGTGTGTGGGGACCAAAGACCAGTCTGTCCTGTCTGATTCCACAGAATAGGTAATATAGCACAAACTGTGGATAAAGTTAGTGTTGGCTTGAAGGTATCAGATAAAAGTATCAGGGCTCGCAGTGCATCACAGCAGTTTGTGGCTTAGCAGGCAACGAATTCAAGGTTGTAGATTCAGCCTCCAAATTCCACAGATCTTAACCAGACCCGGAATCTATGAAATGTGATTGACAAACAAGACACAATTATTGATCTTCTTCTTCTTCTTTTTATTATATACATGTGTGTGCATGTGTGTGCACATGTAAGTGATTGGGAGATCTTCAAACTCCAAAGTTACACTTTACCCATTCACATGAATTTTCATAAATGCCTTTACAGTTTTCAGATTTTATTTATAAGAATTAGGGAAAAAACATACAAATATAAATAGTTAGTTATTCAGACAGTTACTTGAAACAATCCATTTTTTTTATTTGCAATACAGCCAGAATGGGGGACGTTGGTCCATATGTTTTGGCTAATATGATATAAATTAGCAATAGATGCTTGATTGACAATCAGGCAACTGACTTCTCACTGCCTAGAGCTGTGTCCAATAGTGATGTTTTATGTCTTAATAAAATTTGATCTGTGTGCAATAATAAAGATGATTCTTTTGCACGTTCTTAGGGATGACAACTGACTTGGACAACCATGAAAACAAGATCAATGGCAGTGTGAAAACAACACAAAGTAATGCCTGTTTTAATGCCTGTTTTAATGCAGCATTTACAAATTGAATAAACATCAATCAGTCACATCACTAACACCACCACAAGGTGATTTGAATAAAATGTATTACACTTATGCCTGTGGGGACGAAAGTCCAGTCCGTCCTGTCTGATTCCACAGATTAGCTAATGAAGCGGAAGGCTTAAAAAGTTAACGATGTTAATGATGTAAAGGTATCAGAACACTCAGCCACCAAATTCCTCATATATTAATCTGACCAAGAATCCATGAAATGTGACAGACAAACAGATTTGAGTGAGAGGTCCCACTTCACAACCCCCCGCCTCCAGGTCTAGAGGTTGTAGAGGAAAATGTTATAGCAACTTTTACATCACCTACCATAATCCAGATGACAGAAGTAAAGGGTGATCTGTCTTTGACCACAGATACAGTACATATCAAGGATTGCACATTGTCTTCATCTCAATTAAAATGAAAGTAGAGAGAATAAAAGTAGTGAACTACTTACAGTAGCATATGGTATTTTTCATAATTGTTAATAGAGGAACACCTAAAGAACAACTTCATAAAAGTGAATCCACTTTGTGGCTGCAATACAAAAAACCTTAACCATAGAAATAAGTAAGCAGAAAATCACTTGGAGGTTTACTGTTCTAGAAAAATAATGAATTATGAGGCGATGTGATGTGACCTTTCTTTAACGGTAAAACTGTGTATTCTTTTGTTATTATTTAAAAACACAACATTTTATCAACAGAAATATGATTTTATTTAGTAGTGAATGTTATCATTGCAAAACTTAATAAGATAAGAAACAACTTATACAGTTTTCTAACATACAGTTAGAAACATGCAGTTTTCTAAGACTTTTCTCTAGCAAAAGGCAGCACTGACTCGTTTAAAACATACTTTTGTCTTGTGATCGTATGTAAAAGTGAAAACTTTCTTTGGTGTCAAATGATGGGACATCTTAAAATATTTCATTAATTACAGTTACAACTATTAATTAATTAAAAAAATTACTTATATACTAAAATATAATAATAACAACAACAATAATAATAATATAAAACTATTTTATATAAAATATAAAAACACATCACTGTCCGGAAATCAACAACATTTACCATGTAAACCTGACCTATTAAATTTCTTTTTGATGACAACTGATAATAAAATTATGTTTTTTTTATTTAGTGTTTAGAAGTCTATGAGTGCGTCAAGGAAAATAAAGTAGGGTGACTGTCATTCTGCAGTGCATACCAAGGGCACTCGTAACTCCAAAACTAATTAGCAGGTAATTAGAAAAGTGTTCAACCCTCATTGCATGTTGAGAGGCTTAAAGATATGTAGGATTTCCGCTAGTTTGCATTATGGCATGCCATTAAACTGAGCACATACCCTCAGTGAGGCACATTATTGAAATATATTAAAAATCAATTTGAAAGACAGGTCAGAGAGAAAATGAGTGCACCTGAAAATTAATTAGATGTAATTATGGAAGGATCCATATGAGCGCGATAAGAGGACAAAGTGTTTAAGAGCTGGATATCTCTGTGCATTATGAACATTGTTCTCTTTTTTGGGCATGAAATTGTTTGCCGCATATGCAAAATGAAATTAAATAAAACATTTTGAAAAAAAATGTGTATACGCAGCATTAAGCACCTTCTCATCCTTTGTTATTTTACTTCTCTAACATTGCAGCTCCGCCGACCACCAATTCTGAGACGACCAGCCTCAATTCAAAACTTCAGAATTGTTGCAAAACTAATTTTACGGACAGTCAATGGGGTAAAGTAAATCAAACATATTGTTCTCTCTCTCTCAAAAAAATAAAAAATAAATAAACAATAACTATGTATGTTTAAAAGAATAATTACAATGTCTAAAAAAATTCTTATTTATTTATTTATTTAGTCATTTTTAATCAGTCTATCCTTATTCAATTTTTTTACAACAAAACTTGTAAAATAAAGGATTGTAAAAGTTAAAAAAAAAGTCTCTCTCTCTCTCTCTCTCTCTCTCTCTCTCTCTCTCTCTCCCTCCCTCTCTCGCTGGACAGTGCACATTACCAGCTGCCTGTTCATTGCACTCCTCTAGAGCAGTAACATGTCCAGTGTCTGACTATTTCAGGATCAGATACTGTAAATAGATTAATTGAAAGATTAATTGCTCAGACAGATGATTATTGAATATATTTCTCATATACTCTGTTAGTCATTACAGACACACATGACAAAAATAAACACACACATGCACATAAGCAGGCACACACAAACCCAAGACAGCTTTTTGTTACTTTTTTAGTTTTGCATTGAAGCTACGAGCAAAATTTATTGAACTGCATGTCAAAGTCATCAAAAATGCAAGACAAATTTGGGTCAATAGTACTGTATGTCCATTTTATTCAGGATGCAGAATTGTATGTAAAAAGTGATTAAGATAAAAGTACATTAATCTATATTTTTGTTTTATGTATAAACATTTAAATGCCTCAACTGAGATGAAATATGTGATGTTATTTTAAGTTCTGTGTGGTTGTGTGGTATTTTCTCCACAGAAAAACACGATGAGTCCTTCAAATATGGTATAACTGTCTTTTTTATTCATATTTTTGAATATCTCTGCTTAGCATGTACCAGAACCTTCTGTGCCTGATGGAAAATTGCATTTTAAAAAGCAATTCATGGGTAATATAATATGTATAATTACTTATAACATTAAGAATAACAATAAGAATAATATAATATTTTTGATATGTGACATCATTTATTAATTTATTAAAGCCCTCATCACTGAGAGCTGGTTGGCCTGTGATGTCACATTATTGGATACTGCTGTAATGGGAATATGCATTGCTGAGGAGCCCAACCTTCTAGCAACCTACAAACACACTTGCACTCATGCACTACGGGCAATTGTAGAAATGGCAGTAATTACAATAGAGTGCATGCATTTGGGCTGTGGGGAAGATAAGAATATCTGAAGGAACCCACGAAGCACAGTGAAAACATGCTAAACTGAAAAGCAATTTCAAATTAATTACACTGTTATTACAGTACGGCATTAAATTTTTCAAATGCTTGATTCCTGTTCCGTCACAGAATGTACATAATGCTTATATACCATATATTCACATATTAATAATTAATTTATATATTTTATAAGAAAAACAACAACAACAAAAAAATAACCCATGAGATATATATTTTTATGTGGTAAAAGTCTTCTTGTTAACTTTTAAAACACCAAAAAAAAAAAAAAAAAAAAATATATATATATATATATATTGTTGATTATTTTAATCATGTTTTTGGTTTGGGGTGAGCAAGCTGGTTATATTTGGTTATATTTGCAGTGTTTTTATCTGTAATGTTGGTTGTCTATATATGTATTGCATTTTGTGTTTTTAGGATTCCTTATGAGATGTTAGATCTAGTGGGACTAAACATTCAATAAATTTCCCCTAATGTTAAAAGCATAGAACAATGTTCAAAGATTATACTGAATAAAACACTGTCAGTAAATGTTTTGTATGTTGTGTTTAGTAAAAAGTGCACTTAATTTCTTTACAGTATGTCATCTAATATAAATATATGCTTTTCTGGTTTGTTTTCCGGACAGACTATACCTCCCTAAGGCAGGCAGGGCTGACTATAGCTGCTGTGCTTTTCCTGTTGGGGATCATGGTGATTTCATGTGAGTATAGTGAGTCTACGATATAAACCTGGAATACTGTATAATTATGACAGTGTAGTATAAAACATTAGCACATTACACTTGTGAACAGGGGAATCATTTATCTTTTCTTTCTTTTTTCTTTTTGTGCACAGATTTATGAACTCTATCCTTTCATATTGCATATAGAAATTATCCATGAAATTCCAGACACAACTGATTTAAATTATTCAAATAACACACACAAAGTTCATACAAGGGAAAGTGCACAAGTCTAAAAAGAAGCCACAAGAAACTACAAAAAGAAAGTACAAAACAACAAACACTGAGAGCAGAAAGGCAGAGATTAAATTATTTAGACCCATTACATGGGGATGCATCACACTGCCCTGTACCAAATTACTTTTCAATAAAAACACACCCCCAAGTGTTTTATTCCATTATTAGCATTTTAGTGTTATAAATCAATAATCCTTAAACAACCTAAAATGAAAACAAATAATTAAATAAAAAATTGAAATGAATATGTCTGTCATCATAGCAAAGTTAAAGCTAGAGATCTCCTAAGTGGGACGACAGAAAAGTGTCATTAGGAAACAGAGAGTAGATGTAATTCAAGACAGCGAAATTGCCTGTGTTGTGTGTGTATGAGTGACAAAATTAGTTTATTCTGTCAATCATAGGGACAATTAGCTAATCGTGGGCATGTGTGCGCTCCTGTATGCAGAATAGAACAGTTGGTGCTTTGCTCTGAGTGTGTTCAGAAGATACACTGGCTCAGATGAAGCATGTGTTAGCCTTTACCCTTTCCAGATGGTAGCTATTCTGTTATAAAGAAGAACTAGTGAGTGGGAAATTGGCAAATGATCAAATTAGAGAGAAAAGGTGGCATGAATTGCAAGGTTGTGTTTTATTCATTTATTTTATATATATATATATATATATATATATATATATATATATATATATATATATATATATATATATATATATATATATATATAAATGAAATCTGACTTAAGTAAATTAGCTAACTTTGGCTCACAAATTAGGTGTAGAGGTCAAAAGTGATGCAAAATTAATATATGAATAATTGTGGAATATATGCTGTTATTTCTACCACAATATTTTAAGAGTCTGTCTATTTCTTCCATTTTTTTTCATTTCTTAAACCAAGGTGGCAAAATCAGATGTAGTCGTCGTTGTCAAATGAACAAAGGGAGGTAAGTGTGTCCATCCTGTTTATGTGTGTAAGCATATTTTACGGTATATTACAGTAATACAGTAGCCTTACATACAAAGAATGTTTGACAGTTTTGAAGGGAACTGGCTGGTGGTACTCATGAGGATTTTTTAACTGAGTGTTATTCTAAAGTCAGACTAACTTAAATTTTAAGTAATTGTAGTAAGTCTCCACTAGGCTCCAGTCTTTCTCTGAAATGTTGCAGCATTCAAAGAACTACTAAACCAGTCAAGAAGCAGAGTATGTTCTATATCCGCATGTATATATTCTGTAAACAAAAAATAGACAAAAATGTACAAAAATAAAACAATAATAAAATAAATTATTATTATATTATTATTTTTTTATATCATTATATTATTATTATTATTAATATAATAATATTATTATAAATGATTAATTATGGAGCTGTCATTGGGATGTCACTGTGTTGCTCATAAGGCAAAGGAGTTCTTCAAACCTCTACAGGCTTGGCAATGACCACGGAAGGTCCATGCCACATAGTAAAAGACCACATTAAGTTCATATGAAGTTCAGGTGCGTGAATGTAGCAGGTTATCAGCCTACACTATGCCTATGACACATTCAGTAAAATTACAATTTATTATAAATAGTGGATCTAATTCATTAAAATGGTTTGGAAAATTCAACAAGTTGGTCAATGTAAGAGACTGCTACAAATAAAGACAGTGAGTAACAGTGCTAACAATGGCAACGATTGTTCGCACTAATCTTTATTTCTATCTCATTGACAAAACTTCTGCATACTGTACAAATCCCCTTGTCCTCCAGCTGTCCATGAATATTTTTTAACACAGGACACTGTTTTTCTTGCCAGTACCATATAATTATAATAGTAATGTACTGTAACTATATCTCTATATATTGCATGAACTGAACAATCAACAATTCTAAATGAATACAAATAAAGTAAGTGAAGATTACATTCCTAGAAATAGCTCCAGGTCCAGGGTGATCCCTACAATGATTAAACAGTTACTTTGGAGGAATGAATGATTAAGTTAATGAATAAATGAATGACTGAATGAATAAATGACAATATCATTATGACACTGTTAGATATTAAGTACAGCAAGGCTAATAGTTCTGTCAAATTACAATGAACTACCAATTATATAAAAAGTGAAATGTTATAATAAAAAAAAATTGTAAATCAGTAGGAAAAACAAAACAAAAACATAGCGTATAGTTCTAATTAAACAAATTGAACATTTCTTATTCAAATGTATGAATGTTTATGAAATGAAGAGTCATAACCCATCTTTTATGTTTAGCTAATTATTTGTGTCAATTAGACTGATTATAGTAAAAATAGAAATTCTATAATGTGACTTGGGAGATAACATGATTGCTATATTGCTTAAAGGTCAGTGAACAAGCCTTTCTTTAAAAGCCTTTCTTTCTCTGTCTGCATCTCAGTAATGTTTATGACACAAAACCACAGCTTTTCAGAGCAGTTAAATATAATTAAAAATCTATGTTGACAGTTTACCAGTGTTCACAATATGTCGAGTTGACACAAGCAGCCATGACAGGAGCATCAGGCCATCCAAATAAAAAGAACCAATTATGTAGTTTGAACAGTGTGAGGCAGAGATAAAAATATGTTCTACAACCTTTTCACAGAGTTTGAGCGATTGAAAAGGTGTTAAAAAAACAAATCAGCATTTATCGTTGTAGTAATTTGAATGCTGCTCTATCCTTTCTGTGCTACAGGGTACAGTACCTGCTGAACTACATTATACAGTCAGCCTACACTAGTACGTTGTGAACAAATAATTGCTATGCTTTAAGCCATTCCTAAAATTGCCCATAGTGTGTGATTGGGTGTGTGTGTGTGTGTATGTGTGTGTGCCCTGCGATGGATTGGCACCCTGTCCAGGGTGTACCCTGCCTAGTGCCCGAAGTCTCCTGGGATAGGCTCCAGGTCCCCCGCGACCCTGAACACAGGATTAAGCGGTATAGAAGATGAATGAATGAATGCTTTAAGCCATTATAAATACTTAAAATGATTTCATGAGTTACCTGGGGGCTTCCCTCTCTGGAAACATCAACTGAAACATTGACTGGAAACATATACTGTACTATTACATCACATGTCACCTACTGTAATATGTAGTTTATTTGTCACAATACATACTGTAAGTACTGTATATACCACCCTGTATTTTTGTTGGTGGATTCCAACTCAGCTTTTGCACTAAAGTGGACTGATAGATTCATAAGCAGTACTTTGTATCACTAGTTCATATCAGAACAAATTCTACAGTAACACCACCTTATTTGAGAATCCATAATGAATTATGTATTATGAACTGTTTAGATTATTGGGTCATAATGGTACAGTATGTATTATTTAATTAGATTCCAGCTTCCTCTACTTGGTCTACATCTTGTTAAAATAGCCATTATTTAAAATAACTGACTTTAATTTGGTTTAGGTATGTTTCTAAGGTGTTCGGATAATAACAAAATTGATTAGTGTCATGATTTGCTGAGGTTAAAAAAAAAAGTTGGGAGAATATCCTCCAAAATGTCATCATTTCCTATCATTTTTGTCAGGAATTGTACTTTGTCAGCTTTAAGTACAGTATATACACTATGCAACCAAAAGTGTGTGAACACCTAAACATTACACCCATACAGTATAAAGTTCTTCTCCCAAATACTTTGTATGCTGTAGCTTCATAATTTCCCTTTACTAGGAGAGGAATCTAGTAGGGGCTAGAATCTGTTCCAGCATGACAATGCTTCTGTGAACAAAGCATTTTCCATGAACATATGGTTTATCATGGCTGGTGTCAAGAAATTCAAGTTTACTGCACAGTCCCCAACTCCACCCAACACCTTTAGGATGAACTGGACCTCAGCTCTCCTCATCCACCAAGTGAGCTCAAAACCTGACCTCACTAATGCTTCTGTGGCTAAGTGATGTCCTGCCTCACATGCTCCAAGGTCTAGTGGAACACCTTCCCGAACGAGAGGACGGTCTTTTAACAGAAAGAGGGTACTAAATCTGGAATGAGAGGTTCAACACTAACATATTGATGTGATTGGTCATGTGTCCACATTTCTTAGGCCATATAGTGTATTTCATTTAAGGAAAACCTGTAGTTGTCTCAATCATAGAAGAACCATGTGAATTTGTGAAAATACATTTCCTAGGCTGAGAGCCGGATTATGATCCTGAAAGGCCCTAGGGCATTTCAAGTCAGATGGTCGCCCAACACTTCATAACCTCTTACGTACCATCCAATTCAAGATCGCAGATATTCTAGCCTAGAGGGGTATCTTTCTAGCCTTTCTCCTTGCAAAATCATCCACTAGTGCATCAAAGTTGATGCTTTTAAGCTATGAATCTAAAGGTAGTGTGACCTGAATCTTTCTAAGGTCGCTGGCAGTCCAAGTCCATAATACAGCACATCCTAAGCTACAAAATAAATGTGCAAATTTTAGATTCTTTAATACTGTAAATCAAAAGTATTACAGTTTAACACTGTGTTAGGAGAAATATTGTATATAAAATATACAGCATCACCACAGGTTTAAAGATTAAACACATTTTGTGCAAACATTTCTCAGTTTATGAAAAATATCCTTTAAATTCAGCTAATGTTTGTGTTCATGGGTGTAAACTGTATTGCATTTTTCTTCTATTTCCAGATCATATGACTTGACCAGAATGTAAATCAGACCAAAAACGTCAAGCAGCAGAATGGAACACCCATCATCCAGTGTGTGTGTGTGTGTGTGTGTGTGTGTGTGCGTGCGTACCTACATGTGTCTGTGTGTGGGTGTGTGCATGTTTTTTTATAATAATAATAATAGTAATAATAATAATAATAATAGTAATAATAATAATAATAATACTGTAATATGATATGATGGAGAAGTTTCCCCGAGTGCTCAAGCTTTTCCATGTGTACCTACTGTATACATACTGTACATATATTTGCACAAAGTAAACCTGACCTCCTTTTGTAACAAAAGAAGTCGAGAGAAATAAGTACATGTCCTATCCTGTCATGCTGCACCAAAGAGCATCTCCCTTCCAGAAAAACCACACACACCTCTGACTAACACATCTGACACACATCTCTAAATGTCTGACTCTGACTGCTCCCTGTTTTGTTCACACTTTTGTTACACTGCTCCATGACTCTGTTTCCTTCCATAACACACTGACTTTATTTCATTTAATAGAAAGTGGAGATGGGAATAGGATAAAGGGGGCTATTGTAGCTCAAAAGTGCCCTCAAGAGGCCTAAAATCAGTTCGGGCACAAAACCAAAAATGTTGAAGAAGGAAATAAAGCTATTTTATACGGATGATGTAATTAGTTGTTCCTTGTGTCTTGAATCACATGACTGGTCTCTCAAGCCTATTAAAGACTTGTCAATGCTTGTTTAGTTATTCTGTGCCTTTAGTCAGAGCTCATAGAAAAGAAGAGTATTTTTAACAGGTTACGAAACTTCATAAGGGCACAAAGGACAAGTGTAAACAATGGAAAACAGGAACATGCTGATGGCAGACAACAGCTATCATTGTGGTAATCTTAGTACTGGAATATTTCCATGACTAAAAGAGAAAACATGTTGAAAAGGTACAAACATGTCCAAAACACACAGCTAACTTGTTCAGAGGCTTGAAATCATGCCTGCATTTAAGCAACTGTTTGTGATTGAGATCTTTCTCTTGATCCAGAAAAGTACAAATAAGGGCTCAAAGAGGTTTAAAGAGAAAAAAAGTACATCATGAGAACAATAATTTATGACAAAACAAATCTTCAAATCCACTCATATCCTAGACACACACACACACACACACACACACACACATAAACACAGTCAAAAGTTTGGACACACCAATTCTTTCAAATACTGGATTTATTTCAAAACTATAAAAGGCATTAAGTAATTAATTAGCCTATATTTACAGTACTGTGCAAAAGTCTTGAGTCATTCCTAATTTTTATTTATTATTATTATTATTATTATTATTATTAATAATAATAATAATAATAATAATAATAATAATAATAATAATAATAATAATAATAATTTTAATATATTTTTTTTTACTATGACAGGCTGCAAAGTGTCTAAAAATAAAATAAAGAAATTTGTTCTGTATGTACCACCCCAGCAGCAGCCTCATTTCCCCTCTCATCTGTTCCAACCACTCAGCATTCAGCATCACGTGTAATCTAATCACTGGCCTTTTCATCTGCTCCTGTTTCTCACTGGTCCATGCCTTGAGGTTTATTTTTATTTATTTGTATTTTTTTATGCTTGAATAATTTATTGGCCACTGTGTGACTTTCACTGTGTGAAATAATTCCTCTAAAACTGTTCAGGTACAATAACTAGACTGAAAACGAGAGGCAAAAAAGTTGCCAAAAATTGAGAGTAAAAACGTTCTTAGGAAGTCTCGAGAATTATTCCTCATATCTATATTAAAAATTCAATAAAATTATGGTCTTTTTAAGCAAAATATGTTGAAATGAAGGGTGACTCAAAACTTTTGCACAGTTCAGTCCAAATCAAAACGGGACGTGTGATGAAATTTTTCATGAATAAAGGTCGATCGACATTTACAGAAGACTTCAAGGACAGCGCAATGATGAGACTCTCAGCCACAGTAAAATATTTGAACAAGAGAGAACATCAGAGGTAGCCCACTGCAGTTACACATGTGTGTTGAAGTCAAATTCTCCAGGGATAGGATCCAGGCCCCTGCAACCCTGTACAGGATAAGTAGTACAGAACATGAATGAATAAAGAAAAAAAAAGGGGGGGGGGGGGGGCAACTCAATAACAACTACAAAAAGTGTCTTTGATAAGTGTAACTTTTTTATTCATCTTCTACTGAAGAATGTGAACTCTAATTTTGAAATTTCATATTATATTTAATTGGAAAATATAATTTCACATGATTTGACAGAAAACTTGCTGATAAACAAAGCAGTATAAACCTTATAAAAATATCCAAAGTCATATCCTATCTGTTCATACATTACCAAAGCAGTTACAGCACAGTCTCTCAACACTGAGTGCTAATAAAGTGTGAAAATGAAAGTTTCATAACTGACAAATGAATAAACATGCTAACTTTTAAACTCTTCAAGCAAGACATGCCTAAACAGAAATGACACCATTTTAAGGTTTTTCATTTTATCTTATCATGGTTGGTCCTAAATATTAATATAAATGTTGAGGTTTTGAAAATATTCCTCATTTATTTATTTATTTGCTTTATTTACCTCAACATTCCATTCAACACATTTTTGGTTGTTTTGTCACCATAAGTGTTGTAATAAATTGCATCATTATAAGCATGGATACTATAAAATGGCTAAATTTATGTTAATTTCTCTTCTTCTATGAAAACTGTTTTTGCAGGACAAAGACGAGGCGCTCTAAAGAAATCTGTCATCTTCAGTAAAATCAATACTCGGTGCAAAGCAGATAGGAAACATTTAACAGGAAAATGGATTTTAGACAAAGCTTTGTACTAAAAATAATAATAGCAATAGCTACTACAAGTTTTCCTAGCAAGATGAATTTGTGTCTTGAAATCCAATTAAATTAGAGATTGCTACATTTGTTTGAAATGTTTTTGTTATCTAAAATGGCATCAGTGCAAGAACTCATTCAGTGAGAGACTTTACAGGATAGTACTACTGTAGGCTACATTGATTAACTTTTAGATGAGCACTGCTCCACACACACACACACACACACACACACACACACACACACACACACACACACACAATCGAGCTCAAACACCTAAGGGCTTATGCAATTAGAGCACCTTTTTATTTGAAAGAAAGACCTGAAGCGAGAAAATCGAGTAAAAGCAAAG